>CM057845.1:22956848-22974623 GCA_030068395.1 Apalone spinifera
ATCCCCAGGTCCTTTTCTGCTGAACTGCTACTTAGCCAGTTGGTCCCCAGCCTGCAACAGTGCTTAGGATTCTTCTGTCCCAGGTGCAGGACTCTGCACTTGTCCTTGTTAAACCTCATCAGATTTCTTTTGATCCAGTCCTCCAATTTGTCTAGGTCTCTCTGGACCCTATCCCTACCCTCCAACGTATCTACCTCTCCCCCAGCTTAGTGTCATACGCAAACTTGCTGAGGGTGCAATCCATCCCCTCATCCTAGTCATTAATAAAGATGTTGAACAAAACAGGCACTAGAACCAATCCTTGGGGCACTCCACTTGAAACCAACTGCCAACCAGACATCGAGCCATTGGTTACTACCCATTGGGCCCGACAGTCTAGCCAGTTTTCTGTCCACCTTACGGTCCATTTAACCAATCCATGGTTCCTTAACTTGCTGGCAAGAATATTGTGGGAGACGATAGCTTTGTTAGTCAAGGTATATCCTTTCCACTTACTTCCCCATGTCCACAGAGCCAGTTACTTTATCATAGAAGCAAATCAGATTGGTCAGGCAGGACTTGCCCTTAGTGAATCCATATTGACTATCCCATATCACTTTCCCCTCTTCTAAATGCTTCAAAATGGATTCCTTGAGGATCCCCTCTATGATTTTTTTGGGGGACCGAGGTATGGCTGACTGATCTGTAGTTCCCTGGATTGTCATTTTTCCCTCTTTTAAAAATGGACACTCATGCTTATGCAGATGTGGATGCATGCACACCCTTCCCCTGCTCCAGTGACTCTTTAAATATGCCACCATGCAACAACTTCAATAGGTGTGAGATTAAAGGATTCCCTACATCAAAATATCCTATGATCCAATGGTTAGAACCCTCAAGTGAGAAATAGCAGATCCAGTTCAAGTCTGTTCTCTGCAGGTGGAGTGGGGACTTGAACTAGTGGTGTCTTAGATAAGTACCTGAACCAGTGAACTAAAAATTATTTTTGGAAGCTTGCCTTCCTGTCTCTTCACCCCACTGCAGAGTTCTTTTGTGTAAATTTCTGAGGTGCCAATCCAAAAAGTGTACCCAAACACTACAGATCAGATTGGGCTCCTCAGCCAAGTAAGACAGATTTCCCCTGAAAAAGTGGGTTGTGCCCATGAAAACCCATATTTTGTTAGTCTTTAAGGTGCTACTAGACTAGACTACTTGTTTAAGATTTTTTTCTGGGTTTTCCGTGGTTTGACTAGCTTTAAGTCTAATGTGGGAGATGGGCACTTGGATGTCCGCAGAGAGGCAGCAAACACACCTGCTCAGAAGCAGAACTTTTCCTGAAAAAAGCTTTGGTATCCAGTGAGTTTAGGTGCCTTTACGCTATCAGTGTTGTTGTTAAATTTTGTATTTTATGATTAATTTTTTTATTTAAAAATTATACAAACTATGTATTTGTCAGAATAAATTTTAAATATGTAAACTTCAAAGCAGTTTTAAGTAAGAAATATATTACTATTTAAATTTTGAAACATTTTTGTGTGCCCGTCAGTTGCTCTTCAAAAGATGGATTCTATACTTTCATCTGAAGCTGCCTGGGTATCGCAATATAAAGATATCACTGATGTAGATGAAATGAAAGTCCCAGATTGTGCTGAAACTTTTACGACTCTGTTACAGGTTATCACAGGTAATTATAAAACTTGAGACACTTGACTTCTTCAGATGAATTCTTCTGAATAAGAGCTCTCACTTGTATAAAAACAAGTAGCCCTGTGGCATCTTAGAGACTAGGGATGTAAGCGACTATTTGATAAACAAATGCTATCAGAGAGAGGCAGCAAGCGGAGAAGAGTGGGATCTGGTGCTGGGGGGAGCTGGCTTAAAAGCTGGTTTCCCCAAGCACCGTCTTCGTGGGGAAAAGGGGCAGCAGTGTAGCGGAACTGGCAGTACTTCTGCCTTTGAAATGTAGCAAGGGCTCTTACTACATTTCAAAAGCAAAAGCACTGCGGGGAGCCTGGGGTGAGCTGGGGACACTCAGTCCTCTGCTGGCCCTGTGCTCCCTGCTTTTGAAATGTACAAGAGTCCCAGGAGGACATTTCAAAACCAAAGCACTGGGAGCATGGGCCAGTGGGGGACTGTTTGAGTCCCCAGCAGGCCATGCTCCCCGTAGCGCTTTTGCCTTTGAAATGTAGTAAGAAGCATCAGGGCTCTTGCTTCATTTCAAAGGCAGACACACCCTTATTGAGTAATCGAATAGTCCATGCAGATTGCATCAACTGTTTGATTAGTTGATTAATCTAAATTTAGCATCCTTATTATAGACTAACAAAAATAGATGGAATCATGAGCTTTTGTGGGTAAAACCCACTTCAATTGATCTGATGAAGTAGGTTTTACCCATGAAAGTTCATGATTCTATCTATTTTTGTTAGTCTTTAAGGGAATGTCTACACTAGGAAATTATTTTGAAATAACTCAATTCAACTTAACTCCTTATTTTACAAAATCAAAATAGCATGTCCTCACTACAGGAAAGCATCAAAATCAGTCTGAGGCAAGCTCCGTTAATGTGGACATGCCTTCTCAACTTAGAGCCCCAGGAACTGCTGGGGAGTAATTAGTTCAAATTACTCTGGGGTATAGTTGTTTTGAAATAGCAGCACTGGAGCTTCCACACTAATGCTATTTCGAAATAACGATTTCAAAATTAGTGTTATTCCCCGAGGAAAGCAGGAGTACAGATTTTGAAATAAGCAGCCTGTTGTTTTGAAATAACGGGCTTGGTAGTGTGGATGCTCCGCTTACAAATGTGACTTAAGGTGGGTTATTTCTAAATAATACCCTAGTGTAGATCAGGACGTAGATGCCACAGAACTACTCATTTTTCTTAAAGTTGCAGACTAACATGGCTATTCCTCTGATACTTTCTAATTTTGTATAGTTCAATAAGAAAATCTACATTTAAATGCTGGTGGTTATGGAGCCATCAAAGGAGTAAGAAATCGAAATGTTGTATGATTTACATTTTAACAACTAAATTGAATTTTTGTTTCTTTTTTCTATTGAATTTTAATAAATCTAGTAATAAAGATCAAACTTTTATATTTCTACTAATTTCTAGTGATACATCTGATTATTTCCACTAGAAATATTTAAATTTAAGAGAAGATAAATTGAATTCATATGTTGTTTGTGTAGCAATTAAATAAAATATCCTGTTATCTCTTTTGAAGATTTCAGCCCAGAGAATGGCTGAGTGATCAGAAATGAATTCCTGAAAACTTTAGGTAGCTTTTCTACAGGGAGAGTAAGTTAAGTAAGAGCAGATGAACATCAAGGACATTTGATTATTAAATGTGTATCAGTCACATCTTGTGGGAAGATTTGAGGTCCACCTAATGGACCAGATTTTTTTTTCCTGAAAGCAAACTTGAATAAACAAAATTAAATACAAAATGCTGTAGTGAAATCAACAAAACAACCATTTATTTAGGCCTCAGTCCTGCAGAAACTTCCATATACACTTAACTTTATACAGTGTGAGTAATTCCATTGACTTCAGTGGAACTATTGGGGTGTAAAATTAAGCATAATGCATGTAAGTCTTTGTAGGTTTGTGACCACAATACTTACCTTGTTAAAAAGCTCTCTTAATTACTCTGGAAAATGAAAATGTTTACATCCATCTCTCCAGATAGGTATAAGAACCTTCCTACGGCATCTAGAAAACTACAATTCTTGGAGTTACAAAAAGACTTAGTTGATGACTTCAGAATACGGTTAACTCAAGTTATGAAGGAAGAGACTAGAGCTTCGTTAGCCTTCCGTTATTGTGCCATTCTTAATGCCGTTAACTATATAGCAACGGTATTAGCTGACTGGGCTGACAATGTTGTGAGTAATTACTGTTTTACATAAAGATACAAACTAGTGGTATCACGTGATGCCTAACTAAATCCACTTCATTCATCTCAGTATCTTAAGATGCAGAATTAATCATGAATCCTGAAAAACAGAACCAGATGTAAATTCTAATGCAGTGAAAGGTGCTTAATATAAGAATAATTTATAACTTAAATAGTTCTTAAATCCTGTTGTTTTGGGGCACTCTACCAAAATACCTAAAGCAGATTAGTTTCCTGTAAGCTGGCATCGCACCATGACCATTCTGCAGTATCTTGTTGCATGGAAGACCACCTCTGGATCCTATTCTGTTAACCCTTACATGAGTAATCTGGTAGAAATCAATGAGACCGCTCATGTGTAAGATTTGCTGGAGTTGGGTGGGTGAGCTAGGGAAGGTTCCATATTCTTTGGATGCCCTTTTCAAGGAAACCAGGTGAATTTAGTAGGGGAAGGATTATTTTGTCCATTATATCTAGAGCTATACTTAACTCTTACAGCCAACAGTCCTTCTCTTCCTCTGTGTGACCTACCATCTGCAGAGTGCTCCATATTCTGTAAGAAGAAAGCACCATTGTTTCATACTAACCTTATCTTGTTTTCTTGCCTGTCTGCCCAGGAAGCAATACTCCCAGCCTTTAGTTTTCTGCGTATAGTATAATGTATCTAAAACGTATAATCAAGCTGCTGAATTTTCAGGTCAACCCATGCTTCTAAATACACAAGGATTCTAGTTTACAGGATTTTTTTTTTTTTTATGCTGAAGCAGGCTTGCTGCTTCTTTTTTTTTTAAGTATCTTTACCTAATGCCATAAGACATTACTTCTCAGCACATATCTATACACCTAGTTAGTGATAGGGAATTGCTGATCCTTCATGAGAAGCTAGGCGTATCTGACAGAGAGGTCTCTGTGGATTTGGAGCATCCATAAGGGAATGTTTTGTGTTAATTACTTATGTTTAGACCCTGATTCTATATTGCAGTCTACTAGTGGAGACTTGGAGAGAGCACTGTTAACCTCAGAGGTTTGGGTAATGAGTCCTAATTCAGAATCTAGCCTGTTTCTGTATATTTAAGTATGTAACTTTGTTAATGAATACCTATTAAAATAAATAACTAAAAAAAAAAAAAATAAATCTGGAAATGTTGAAATTCAGTGTTTTAATATGTTAGATCTGATAGCAGCTATAATATATGTGTGTGTGAGAGAGAGAGAGAGAGAGCATACTATTTAATTCAGAAACTTTACCTCAGCATTGTTTTTAGTTAAGGGATCTTTTTTTTAAATGTAAATTCTGTCCAGGTGTTAACTTCTGAAATTGGAACTTAGGAGCCCATATCATTTAGTCCAGAAGAAAATTTGACTCTTCAGTTGGTTCTTTTTTAGTACAGTTGTAAGGTCAGATGGGATATAACAACTTTCCACGTACATCACTGGGATTAAATCATTATATTCTATACGCATTTTGAGACCATAGAAATAGTTAAAAGATTTTTTTTAATAATCTTTTTCTATTTCAAAACAAGTTGCTAGTTTATAAAAGTCTTAGGGCAGGACTACTCAACTTTGGAAGCCTCGGGGCCGCAATGATACATGCGGCCCTCAGCATGTTCTGTAACTTAAGCGTGGTTACATATAAATGCAAATATATATGCAAATAGCTTCTTTCATACTGACAGGCATAAATACAAAGCACTTCTCACGATGCTCTGGTGCTCTCAGCACTTCCTACCTGGGGGCTAGAAATGCTGACACCCTGTACCTGTCTGTACACCCAGCCAGCCCATCTGTTTGCGTCTTTCAGTGCTCACCCCACCTGGGAGATGCCTCACTGTTGTGGAGCATGTTCCCAGTGGAGGCCATGGTCAAAGGATCCCACCTGTGTTGAGTCCCACGTAAACCCAAACTGCACTGTGGGCCACAAACAAACAGGCCGTGGGCTGCATGCAGCCCATAGGCCACATATTAAGTAGCCCTGCCTTAGGGAAACATGTTACCAGCTGAAGCTATGCATATTAAAGTACTAAATAAAAAAGCTAACCTGGTAAAACCCTTTTTGTTCTAGCATTTATATCTAAATCTTTTTGTTTCTGTAGTTCTTCTTGGAGCTTCAGCAGGCTGCGCTGGAAGCTTGTGCAGACAGTAGTGCTCTCAGTAAGCTACAGCTAGGACAGCTAGCTTGTATGGAAAGCTCTGTCTTTGATGACATGATTAACCTCCTAGAACGTCTGAAACATGACATGTTAACCCGCCAAGTAGATCATGTCTTCAGGGAGGTCAAAGATGCAGCAAAGCTGTACAAAAAAGAAAGGTAAGTCTTTGTGTTAATGTCTTCTGATAATTTATTGCACACTTAAGACTTTTGATTTAAAAAAAAACTGTATAATGTAAAAATCTAGGTCTCTGAATTAAATGAGATTTTGGAAAGTGTTCTCTGGTATTGCTAAATATAAATATATATTTAGGTAGATTGTGATTTTTCTAAAGCACTATCCTGCAAATAGTGGATGCACACTGCAGCAGGTACTCTTATCTGACACTTATTGTTTCTTTGAGACTTCTAAGGAGCAAGTTTGATAAACTTCAGGACTACTTCCATTTTCAAGAACCCTTAATATAGCGATGAATACTTGCTCCTGGGTAAAATTGGTAGGCTACTTTCTAAAATAAATTCTCTTTTTTTGGCTTGTTTCTACACATTTGCTGTTTTTTTTCCCTCAAGTGTCCTATCTTACATTCCTTTAACTAAAATGTAGGCTTGATATTATTAGATAATGCAAATTATCTTGGTGTGGAATATTAATACATAATTCTGACCTTTTTTAGATATTTGAGAATGTGAAGAGCTAGCAGAAGCCCAATAAAATTAAAAATGAGATTGAGATTGTGACCTTTTGAAAAAGATGAGCTTCATTGCTACTGCTTTCCTGTGAATAACCTTACTGTAACATGGTGGTGTTTGTCTGTTCCTTAGGTGGTTATCTTTGCCATCCCAGGCGGAGCAGGCAGTAATGTCTTTATCCAGTACAGCTTGCCCATTGTTGTTGACATTAAGAGATCGTTTGCTGCAGTTAGAACAGCAGCTCTGCTACTCATTATTTAAAATCTCCTGGCAAATTCTTGCAGAGAAAGTGGATATGTTCATCTATCAAGAGGTAAGTATTTGCAGTTATGTTATCTGTGCTGTGACAATGAAAAGTGCAAATAACTTACCTACATTAACTTAATGCATCTGTTCATATGCATATGTAGGTAATTCTGGCTAATCACTTTAATGAAGGAGGAGCAGCACAACTTCAGTTTGACATGACTAGGAATCTTTTCCCTTTATTTTCCCACTACTGCAAAAGACCAGAAAATTATTTCAAACAGTAAGTAAGCCAGTTTCTAAGGTATTAGTGTTTCAATAGCGAGTAACTAGCTGATCATACCAAGTTTTTATATTTGTGCATAAGTCAGCATCTTTCATGGTTGTAGTTTGAATTAATTGGGTGAGAAATCTGTTAAAATTGTGAGGTGGCAGAGGAGAGAATCTGTTCCACTACTTCAGGTATGATTCTGCAGTACATACTTAAGCAAAGCTCCCATTGACTCTGGTTTGTTCTTGTAAGTTAGTAATGAACTAACTGTTTGTTACACACTGTCTGGCACGTACACATTTAGGGAAAATTGGATGGTAAAGTATGTAAAGAGCACAGGAGGCCATAGCGGGACAAACCACCAAGAAGCAAGGACTAAGGGTGCAATCCTGTGAGTGCTACTGAGACTAATTGCCCTACAAAGTAAACTAGGATTTTAGTCTGAATAAGGAGTGCAGGAATGGTTCAGAAATGTTTACAGATGAAGGTTATGCTTTGGTACTACAATAATACTTAAATGGAAGATGCTATGTTTATTGAGGCTTTTGTGAAGTACCTGTTAAAACCATGGACTGAATATACTGTGTCCTGACCTGAAGTTGAAATGGGCACTCCATTTCAGACTGAAAATTGTGTATTTTTATTTTTATATAGTATAAAAGAAGCCTGCATCATCTTGAATCTAAATGTTGGCTCTGCCCTACTTTTGAAAGATGCATTACATTCAGCCTCAGAAAATGGAACCATCTTGGATCCAAACCAGCCCTCTGCCACAGCAGTGTTAAATGAACTTGGAGTTTACAAATTAGCTCAACAAGATGTTGAGATTCTACTTAATTTGAGAGCAAACTGGCCTAATACAGGAAAATAAGTGAAGATCTTCTAGGAAAATGGTTAGAATTAAAATATCTGTTCTAGGTTATTTATCTGAATAAAAGTGAAGTAAAGCTATTACATTAGTACACTTTTGTATATTCTTAAAAAAACCCACCAAACTGCTAGTGCACCTTTGTAAAATATTGACTTGATCTAGCCTTATGCCTTAATCATTTATAATTCAGACTATACTTTATACATAACCATTTAAAATCAGTTGAGATACTGAACTGGTTTCTAACATGGTATAATTTAATCAGATCTGTTTATCTAACTGCATATTTTGTAACTACCCCCAACCTAGAGGCATGTAGAGAACAACAAACTCAGATCTAGAGTTGAGATTGTATTTATTGTTAAATAGTGCTCTGGTTAGTCAATAATGGCTGTAAGACAGTGGTTCTGCTGCAGAAACATTTATGGTTTAGTGAGTAATATGGAGTAAACTCTGTGCGTATATCCATGTTCCCTCTGATTTTTCAACCCCGTGCAGAATAAATTTTGTTATGTGCACCAATATTGAAGTAATATGCAGATGTTTACCACCAATAGAAACAAAAAACCTTAGCTATAATATATATTTTTAAAAAGTTACCATAGGGATAATTACTCGACTTAAGACATGTTAGCATTTTAAAACTCACTAAAGAATTAAATTTATGCATAAGAGAAATGAAAAAGCATAACTTAACATGAAAAGAAAAATGATAGCTTATTCCCCATCAAAATAAATAACTCACTCTTATGAAGGAGCAGAATATTGAAAGGCTGTGTTTAAATTAAAAAAATCAGTGGACAGTCAATTAAATTGTCCAAGACAGAAAGCAAGATCAACCACTTGCCCATATTGCCCCAACCGATAAAAATGAAAAGCAGGTTCAGGATCTGTTTATTTAAACAGAACTACAACAGAGCTATTGCATGCAATATAATAAATGCTAAAAGCTCCTAAATCCAAATTTAGGATCTACAAATGGAGCCACGTTTGAAAAATGGGGAATTCTGTAACATAACTGGATGGGAAAGTATAAACAAATGCCATCCCCCTTATTTTTTTGTAGTTTGCCATTGAAAATTAAGTGAAGTTCTGTTTGAAAGAAATTCCGTGTAGCAGGATTTTGTGTCTGTTAGAAACTAAGGAAAAGTTTATTTTAGTTCAATTTAAAAATAGTAAAACATTTTTAAAAAGGAACATAAACATTAAATATACAGTTGAGAAAGTCATAGCATTTAGTTAGTCCACTTGAACTGTCAAAGAAACTGCATTTACTGTACATATGCTAAAATTTCTTTAGACCGCACCAGATTCGGGGGGGGGGGGGGGGGGGGGGGGGGGGGGGGGGGAGGAAGGGAGAGGGAAAAAAAGATTAACTAGGTAGAGGGACTCATATACATGTATTCCCACACATGGGCATTATATCCTTAGATGTGCGTGCAGGGAGTATGGAATGAGGTGAAAGCATGTGTTCATGTTCTATTTTCTATGATCATGCTATCTTTTAAAACTAAATTGTGTTATGGAAACTTCAGAGTTGTCTTTTTTTACTGTCCAAATCCTCTTAAAAATGTTCTGAACAATTGTGATTAGCTAATTTGTTTACAGAATGCCATCACAACTGATATAAGCCATTTGAAATAAACAATTGTGTTTGGAAATCATGGTTTTGTTGGATTTCGAGCATCTTCTCAAGGTTGCTTATAGTTCCCCTTCCCTCAGGAATCTTAAAGAAATATCTAACTTTAAAATAAAATTTCAGTGCTATAATGGCTGCTTTTATTGCACGCTAGAACATTTTGTAGAGAAATAGTTTTATAGTTGAACCAACAAGTGTCAAAGTACTGCCTTGAGCTGCATGGAATGTGTCATTTTATCACTTTTGCCCCCAAAACATTCTTAACAGGGAAGATGTAGCTACCCAGCATCTTTTTAATGTTATGCTTATTTTAACTTTTTTTTTTTTTTTTTGGTAAAGGAAGTCCTCGAAAGATGTTCCTCAGGTGTTTCTCATTATTTAAACTAGCACCAAATAATTCAACTTTTTACATACATTGATGACACTAGTCAGTTTATTTTTAGAGACGTGAAACTACCAGTTGCCCAAAGGCAATTAATTTTTTTTATTTTAGTAGACCGCTGCTTAAGATTGATATATTGCCCAGCTTTCCTGCAACAACTTCTTCCTATAGAAGAAAAGAAATCTTGTTAAGTGATTTGTGAACCTACCAGAAACATTTTAGTCATTACACATGAGATTTCAATATAGAAGTGTCTTCAGTACATAGTGTTATCCCTTCCCAAGCCACTATAGTTGTTGTTCATCATATGTGGGGAGTAAATATGGATGTGAATGTTGTACTTAATTTACCCAGTTTCATTTTAAAATAGCCTACTTTTCCAATTCTGTATTCCCCTCACAAATGAGATTGCAGTTACTCATGTAAAATGAATTAATTTGAGGATTTTTTGGTATATTCTTCCCTGGCCACATGTGCACCTTGAATATGAGGAACTTGTACAGGCTCAAAACAGGCATTAGGTTCCCACAAAGCTATCCAGGCTACCTTGTTTACCAGTCCACCCATATAACGTCTCCTGATCCCTGCCTCCAGCTTTGGTATCGTAATTTCCTGTGTCCTAAATCTGTGGAATCTCAAAACTTGCCTTTGTAGAGAAAGAAAGCAAGAGGTACTTATAGGCAGGTTCTACAAAATGTTGGTCATGTGCATGCACCAAAAGTTCTGAGCATTTCTGCACAGTTTGGTCTTTGGAAATATTCCAATTTGCATAACTTGGTGTGATGTTATCCAATTAAAATATGACTCTGCCAGCCATTGTTACTACTGCAGTTATATAATTGCAACAAATCTTATACAAAAATGTGACTCATGGCCAGAAAAGAGTTAAGCAGCTCGCAGGCCTTATGACCCAAATTCAACCTTTAGGTCAGTGATGGACAACCTAAGTTAGTGAGTGGGCCGCAAAATAGTTGTAACCAAGATGGACTCTCGGGCTAGGGAATTTTGCTAACTGCATTTGTGTACCTAGAAATTGCGGCATGTGCCAGTTGAATCATAGCAGCACTTTGGATGCAGGGGGAGCGGAGGGCATGGCTCTCAACCTTGTATGGCTTTGCTTAATGTCCAGGATACTTGAGTATGAAAATATGGAAACCAGTGGAATCTGTCAACCCTGTGCACGAGCACTGGTAATAATGTCTTGTGGGCCACACATAGAACCTTGATAGGCTGTAGATTGTTCACTGCATTAAGGGCATACTGGTAGGTAACGTTTGTATTTGCATGTGTTTATATGTATATTGTTAGAGGTTAGCAATGTAACCAAAGAGTTCCTGTCTATACTGTATTACTCTCTTGTAAGCATATAACAAATTACCTGAGAGTGATGGAAAACAGACAATTGTCTTATGTAATACTGAGGCTTTTTGTACATGTATGGATTGAGTAAAACATCTCCTACAGTTCATTATAACTGAAAAGTTTATCACTTCAGAGAAACACAGATGTTCTTGTGCATAGGAGATTACCAGTATTACTCTGTATCCCCAGAATATTCAGACAAGCTGCAGATATTTATTCTGATCTATTCCCTGAAATACTCATTTCTGGTATTTGGGATATTTTCTTAAATCGCATCATCAACTGGTAAAAATTTTGAATGCAAATGTCATTTCCACACACAGTTCTCAAGGAGACTGTTTTCAGAGATGACAAAAAAATCACTACAGTCAGTACAAATGAATTGTGGCAACAATAGCAAAATATCTGACTTAGTCATGGAAATACAATCACTTTCAGAACTTGTGGCAAACTTTTTTTGCTTAATGCTCTCCTGATACTCCACAAATAAGAACATAAACTTTTCTTCAAATGTCTATAACTACTTGTTTGTTTTGACCTACCTCACAAGGAAAAGTTAAACTTAATCCAATCACTTAGTTTATATTTGACCTTATAATGATATTTTTTTATTAACATAGAGTGAATTTTAAGGTGGCACGTGCCTGACATTCAAACTGAATTTGAGCAGCTGTAACTATTGAGTAGATTTAAGACCTGATTCTAAAAATATCATGCTTTTTCATATTACTTTTTTAACCGAGCTTAAATACAATAATTTATGCAACTACAATTTGGCTACAAATCTTTAATCTTCTCTATATGAAACCAAAGGGTACAAATATCACTTTACTTACACTTCTTTCTTGAATATTTCCAATGTGATAGTTGTATCTTCATAAGGCAAATTCTGAGTAGTTAGCCCCAAGGTTTGAAGAGCTACAAAGGTTTTTGAGAGAGAGAATCCTTTTAAACCTTGAGATCCAAACCCACAGGCTAATTTTACATCCAAAATGTCCTGACTGCTTTTTTTCCCCCCTAAGTCACAAAGATCTAGCAGGTAAACAAAATGTAACTTTTTTACACTTGCCAACTCTAATGTACATTTTTGTAGAGTTTATTGGTCAAATATTGTGTAAAAGATCGGGGCTGTGTGTGTGTGTGTGTGTGTGTGTGTGTGTGTGTGTGTAATTTTTTTTTGCTAAAGAAACCTGATCATTTTGCAATAAGTAAACTTTTTTTCTTCTGATATTTTGAGAATTTCTTTAATTAAACTCATTCTTTTGAGCAACAAACTTGCATATTATATCTGAAATGCTCTGTGCTATATTAGTGTTCTCATCTGTAAGTAAACACAACATCCATCTTATTAAAACTTCTGAACAAGAAAGACAAACCTCCTTTATACTGTACTAAAGTTATATAGCCTTGACTTGTAACATCCAGCATTTCAAACATAGCTTCCAAATTTGATTCATCCACAAGGTAAGGATATTCCGCATCAGTTAGTTTTGCAAGCTTCGCTCTTTCCAGTGCATGTATCAAAAACTCTCTTGGTCTTTCTGGAAAAAAAATTAACAAAGCTTGTTGATATATATTTTTAAACTAGGCTTACTAATTCTTATCATTAATGCAAAAACAGTGTACTGTAGGATTTATTCTGACTTTATTTATACTATACCAGCATTGTAACTTGTCTGAAAATACACTAGAGTAAAATAAATTCTAATATCCAAGGCTCATTTGAACAATTGTGTGCATGTTAGTTGCCTCATTTGATTATAGATCCTGATTTTAATGCATTACAGGTTGAACCTCTGTAATCCAGGACTCCCTGGTCCAGCAACATCCATTGTTCGGCAGGACCCCAGATGTTCCAGGACCAGAGAGTCACAGTGGATGGCTTCCGGCTGGGCTCCCCATTGCTGGGTTGCCTGGTACACCACAACTGGGCAGCCAGGCACAGTCCAGCAGGGCTGCCCGTGGGGCCAGGAGTTCAGCACTCAGAAGCGGGGCTGCCCCTAGGGCAAGGAGCTCGGCACACAGGAAGCTGGGCTGCCTGGCATGGCAAAGAGGGAGGTGGGGGGAGTGGTAGGGCAGTGAGGCTGGTGGCAAGGGGAAGATGGCCAGGAGGCTGATCCGGGGTTGGGGGGAGCTGGTAGCAGGGGAGCCAGATATGACCTACCCTGGTCCAGCAAAAATGCCACATTCAGGTCCTGAAGGTGCTAGACCAGAAAGGTCCAACCTGTACTTTGTAAAATATTTGAATGACATCCTCACCCTGGTGAAATCTATGGCAAAAAACTCCCATTTACTTCAGAACGGCCAAAACTTCACCATTTGAGTATAAAATGGAAATAGTGATGTATATAAAACACTTATAGGTTATAGCCAACTATTAGATTACATATTAGCCATATATTTCTAATACAGGTGACCCCCTGACTTGTGATGCGATTGGTTCCCGGGGAAGCGTTGCAAGTCAGGGGCATTGTAACTCGAACCCTCATTGATAATAGGCACTGTGCACCATTGTAAATATGGGCCAAGGATGTAAGTCGGGGGTTTTCGGCACCTTCCACACTTTAAAAAAATAGATGTAAGTGTGGGGGGAGGTTGCAACTCAGGGGTTTCCTGTGTTACAGACATTTGTATTTTGTATATACAGTAGCAAAAACTGAAAATATATTTTTCCAAAATTGGTCACCTAATTCTGAAGCTTGCTTTCAGTTACTTAATACACATATGCTGACTGTTCTATAGAACTTGGCAGAGGCATTGGGGGGAAACTGCTAGCTTATAATGAAGGCCCAGAGTATACTATGATCTATTACATCTAAGTTATGACAAGGGCAGGTTCTTGGAATTATTTAACAGAGCTGCAGTGAATTCTGCAGCAAAATGATTTTATGAGCCTTTAACCTTCTGTTTTAATGAAGTAATTCTAAAAAAAGAATTGAAATGTGAAAATATATCACTAATGCCTGTAATAAAACTTGAGACTTATCAGATTCTTGCAGAACAAATATTCCAGAGGTATAATGATCTGTGGAAAAATTATAACATACTTTAAAAAAACTCTTATTAATTGATTTCTTAAATTGCCCATTGATGTTTCTTGTTAAATTTACAGCTAAGGTACTAATGTCTTATGGCTATAGAAAATACAATTAAAAAAATCATTTACTCTATATTAATAAAAGTTGTATGGAACCTTAAGTGTGCTAATCATATGGCTCTACTTCATATCACTTGTGACAGTACAGAAGCTATATGGCCCTACATGCTGCTCCCCCCCCCCCACAACTGTCCATCTGCATGTAGCTACAGGCACCTGAGGAAGTCTCTGGAGGGGAGGGGAGGCAGCGATGTAAGGCTTCAGCTCAGTATTTTGACTTTCAGTTTAGAGCGACTGTACAAATATTATTCAGCCTTTGCAGGGCTACCCTTAGGCATAGGCAGTTGCGTAGGGCACCAATATTTCTGGGGCACCACTCTGCCGGGACGGTTGGGAAGCAGTGGAGTAGTGCAAAAAGCCAGCACTCACCCACCCCCTCTGAAAGAGAAAGTACCAGCTAGCCAGCTGCTTAAAGAAGCAGCAGACTTGTTTCCCATTCCTCCCAGGTGACACAGAGGCATAGGGAGGTAGAGGCAGAGGGAACAGTTGCTCTCAGCCCGCAGGGGGGAGGGAAGCACTTCCACTCCCCACAGGAGCTGGTGCATGCTGCCTGAACAGCTTGGGGTGTGACACCCGGCAACTTTAGTTCCGGGGCCTTTCTGCGCAGTGCAGGGAGGTCAGGAGACCCAGGTCTGCACAGCTCCAACTGTGCAGGCAGCGCGCTCTGCCCTGGGACTCCACGTGCCCTCCTTTTCCCTCGCCAGACAGCATCACCAAGGTAAGTTACTGGGGTGCAACAGCCTTGCTGCTTAGGCAGCACGCGCACCAGCTGTTTGGGGAGGGGGAGTGCAGTTGCACACTTCCCAGAAGTGCTTCAAGATTGCCAGGTACTGGTCCCAGCTACCCCTGCCCCCTGCCCAGATCCCCCCACAAGTACCCTGTCCCCTGCCCCTATCAACACTGTCACCAGCACCATCCTGTCCCTGTCCCCAGCACCCTACCACCCACCCTAGCACCCTGCTGCCTACTGCCACACCCAGCACCACCCTGTCCCTGCCCCCAGCACCCTGCCAGCTGTGCCAGCATCCTTGGGACCGCGTTAGGCTTGGGTGCTGTTGTTTTTTAGCATCTCGCTTATGTGGCGCCAACTGACTCTTCTTTGTGTCAGTGACCCTTGACTCAAAACAGGTTCCCTGTACCTCTGATATATATAAAGACAATACTAAAACCTTTTGAGTTTAACACATGATTTAAAAATGAAGCCTGGCCAACATGCCCCCAATTGGGGCCATCTTACTGCAGCATCATAACACTCCTGCACCACCTGACCCCAAATCTGAGCTATCATACACTGAAACCCGCTGTCCTGAGCCTCCTGCATCCATCTTCTGCCAACATTCCTGCACCATCCACACATAGCAAAAGTGTCCTGAGCCCATCATACTCTCAACCTCCTTGCCCTGAGCCCCTCACATATCCAACACAAACTCCTACACTGTCACATCCACAAGCCTGTGACTTACTCAGCACCCTAGCCTTCCACCTGAACCCAACACTCCCCAGTGTGGAGCCCCCTTCCTGAGCCAGCATCCCCTTCTACATCCAAATTCCCTCCCAGAGCTTGCAGTTCTCACCCCTTCCCATACCCAAATCCCTCATTCCTACCCCAGAGCCCGCAACTCCTCTCTCAAGCAAGTGCGTGTGTACAATGACTGGGGATAGTAAGTGATGGGGAGGAGGAGAACAGAAAGGATGGGGCCTCAAAGGGGTGGGGTCTTGGGGGAAGGAATGTGATTTTAATGTGTTTTTGTTTTGTTTTGTTTTTTGCTCAACAAACCTAGGGGTTCCTTGAAAAGCTGAATAGGGTTCCATGGCCAAATAAAATTGGGAAACAGTGCAGTGAAGCATGTAACAGGAGGGCTGGGTCCTAGAGAGAGCCAAATGCGCTGCCTGCAGCACAGTCTGCGGAAGGGGATTGGCGGCCGGGGGTCTCTGGGAAGGAGAGGTGGAAGAGCAAATCAGGCATCGGGGCACCATAAATCCTAAGGATGGCCCTGAGCCTTTGGGTTAAATATAGTTAAGACACTACACTTGATCTTAGCCTTCTGGTGAGATCTTACACCGACCACCGCTGAAAGTCCACACCCTGCTCTGGATTCACTGCTCACCTAACCATCAAGATCCTCTTTGTGGTGAGTGCTGCACAAATGCATCATAAATAGACACGGTGCCCCAGAGAGCTCTGTGTAGGACAAGCTCCCACACATGCACTCAACAGGTCGGGGAAGGAGCTGACGAGGTAATCAGAGCACACTTTTACAGCCTCCTTGTCTCAGTCAGATGGCAGCGTCCTGCAGGAAGAGGGGAGCGCGCTGCACAGGCTTCTACGCGGCAACGGGGGGCGCCAAGCGGGACTCTGCTGCCTGCTCCCTCGGCTGCCCGTAACGCCTATAAGCCGCTGTTTGGCGTTAACGCGGCGCGCCGCGGAGGGCGGAAGGTGACGCTACACCACTGACAGTTGGTCCAGTCAGCCCACCCCGACCAGGCGCGGCCAGCCCCAAACCTGAGCCCAGCGTTGCAGGCGGCGGGGGCGACTCTAGCTCGCGGGCCTGCTGCTGAGACCAGCCACGCGTTCCCCGCGGCCCCGGCTCTCCTGCTGAGCGCCCTGCACCTAGCTGGGGGAGAAGGGGCGCCCGCCTCCCGCCAGTGGCTCTGCGCCCCTCCGCCGCCCCGCCCGCTGCTGCGGCTCCGGAGGGGAGGGGGACGCCGCCGTACCGGGCCGGTGGTAGAGCAACAGCGCGCTGAGGTTGTGCAGCAGCTCGGGGATCTTGTAGCGCTCCAGGTACTCGCGGCCCCGCTGCTCGCTCGCCGCCGCCGCCATCCCGCGTTGCTAAGAGCCCGACCACGCGGCCACACCCTCCACCACGTGATTGGGGGGGGTTCGCAGGCGGGCGCTGCCGCGGCGCGCTAGTTGGCAGGCGACGCAGCGGCGCGTCCCGCCACCCTTCTCCCCACCAACAACGCCCGCCCGCGTTACCGCCGCAGGGGGAGGCGCCGGGCGGCACAGAGACCAGCGTGCGCGAGGAGCGGCCGGGAGGCTCGGGGCGGCGGCCCTCCCCAAATCTCAGGGGCGGGGGTCGATTGAGGAACCATCGCGCGTTTTCTAGTTTAAGGGGGGCGGGGG
>CM057845.1:22986858-23012362 GCA_030068395.1 Apalone spinifera
AAAGAAAGCTCTGGTTTTCATTTGATGATTCCAAGAGCTGAGGCTTTAGAAAAAAAATCACCAAATACTGCTATACTAGGTAAGTCTGCAAGAGCTGGCAACAGTGTATCGCTGAAAAATCCTACAGTAGAGCTTCTGTTTATATACAACTGACACAAAATCAGTGTTTTGGCTCTTGGGATTTCATTAGTGGATCCAGTACAGCAGTTAACTAACAACCCGTATTTCCTGGGGTTGGGCATAGATGATGCCGAGGAAAGAAAAAAAATAGGAACTGCCCTTAAATCAACCAAAAATCGGTATTATGCTTCATAACAGATTTTGCCCTTGACTGTGGTTGGCATTTGAATGGCATTCTCTTAAAACAAAAAGCCAGTGTACAAGAAGAGATTTTCCAGTACATTTGTTTACGAAATGTAAATCTTCCTCCATGTACACAAACACCTTTAAATCAGTAGGCAAGGGAAAACAAGTTGTTTTATTGTAGGTCATATTTGGCAGTTCATCTCTAAATGATGGCGATTCAGTTCATTGTCAACAGGGGAAAATGATGTAAGTGATCAGCATTAACATTATCACTATCCTTGGGGTGTGTCTAGACTGGCATGATTTTGCGCAAATACTTTTAACGGAAAAGTCTATACTGGCATGTGCCTTTTGTGCAAAAGCATCCATGCCCAGTGTAGACGCTCTCTTGCGCAAGAAAGCTCCGATGGCCATTTTAGCCATCAGGCTTTCTTGTGCAAGAAATTAACGTTCCTGTCTACACTGGCCCTCTTGCGCAAGTATTCTTGCGCACGAGGGCTTATGCCTGAGCGGAGCATTAAAGTATTTGTGCAAGAAGCACTGATTTTGTACATTACAAAGTCAGTGTTCTTGCACAAATTCTCGCGGCCAGTGTAGACAGGCGGCAAGTTTTTGCGCAAAAGCAGCTGCTTTTGTGCAAAATCTTGCCAGTCTAGATGCACCCTTCTTGTTTATTTCTCTCCTCCCTTGTCTATACAGGGAAAATTAACCAGCAGTGACTGCTCTGTGAGTGGAATACTTATTTCTGAATAAAGTCACTTCTATTTTGGAGTAGACTGTCTATATGTGAAATAACTATGGGGGAATTTCTTCTCCTTCTCTGGGGACTTGATACAGTGGGAAGGCTCATGTGTTTTAATGCTCCTGAGAGCTAGGCTGGAGGGATTTTAACTCCTGGTAGAGCTATCCAAGCTGGACACGTCAAAACGTAGGGACCAAATGAAAAGAAGTCTACAGGTTCTCCAGGTGGACAACAGGCCAACATCCTGACCTCGTAAACAAGTTGCATTATAGAAACACAACAAGATAGTCATTTTAACAAACTGTATTATTGACAGGGATAGCAGAGTTCATGTCCTGAGTGATGTCTGATGGTGTGAGAAGGAATCAGATTCAGGGTAGTTTGTATGGCTGTGCCAGTCAATTTTCTTGTGTAGACAAGGCCTGTTCTCTTCCTCTGTAATATTTCTCTGTTCTATTGTAACTGCTTGAGTGTACTTGGTTTCCTTTTGCAGTGAGTTTTATATATATAAAGCACTGTTTCAACTGTGGCTGGTTGGTTTTCCACTTCTGAATCAGCTGGCCAGCAAATGACAAACTGATTGCACAGTGCAATGGGTGGCTAACAATATGCAGAAAACTCATCATTCCTATATAGTTTGGGAGTGAAAAACAGCTGCAAAAAGAAGCTTAATGAGGGGAAAATCTAATATTACTTTATAAAAGGAAGAATTAAATCTACAGAGGACAAAGCTTAAAATATAATTAACACAAAATGATTGAAACATTACTTGATATTTGACCACTTAAGTGTACTTTTGCTTAAAAAGCAACAACCAGAAAACTTACTTGTCTGTTGTGTACTGGGTTTGATGTACTTGAAGGACTGGATTGTGACAAAGCTACATTGCTATTTTTTCCAATCTGAAAGACATTAATTGAATAGTATTGAAAGGCACATTGCTGTCAGATGCATGGGAAGCCTGTATTGACCTTGTTTTCTTTCACATTGGAAGCAATATTGTTTTATATTTATTTAGAAAACACAGGTAACATTTCTCATGTCTTTTTCAACAAAAACAAGAAGGAATCCTGTAGCACCTTAAAGTCTAATACATTTATTTGGACTAAGTTTTCATGGTCTGGAACCCACTGCATCTTGTTAAGCTTTAAGGTGCCACATGATTCCTTGATGTTTTTACAGGTAACATTGCTATCATCTATTGAAAAACAAGCCTCTTTCGGTATAATCCTAATGATCTCAGTGGCCCCTTTAAAGGCAGGCAAATGTAGTTACATTTAACAAAGCACATCAAGATGGAAAAACAACACATCTGTCCAGTTCTATAGTGACCTGACTTTGACTTCTGAGCTACAAACTGATTTCAGATTGGGGCTGCAGCTAATCTAGAGCAGCATCTCAAACTAGTGGACACACTGCAGATGCCACAAACTGCTGAGTCATGAGCAATCCTTTGGATTTCTGACGTCAAACTTTATTACATTTTGTTGTGTGTCTTTGTCAACCTCTAGTATCTGTCCCATGGAGTCTGTAGCCCTAAGAGCATCACTGGGAACTGTAGGTTTATATTCATGTACCTCTAACTGTTGTGCAAGGGAACCCTTATGACTTTTTTGGTTAGACTGTTCAATATTAGAATGGGGATAACTACTTTGCATCCCTCTAGTTTAATATTTACACCATTTCTCTAAGATGGTCTAACAAAATTATTTCAAAGTATAAATAGTCTGGTAGCACTATAAAGACTAACAAAACATATAGATGGTATCATGAGCTTTTGTGGGTAAAACCCACTTCTTCAGATGACTGGACTGTTGGAAGTCCAGATGGTCTTTAAAGTGCTACCAGACTGCTTCTTGTTTTTTAAGTTTTTCCTGTTACAGACTAACTCCGCTACCCCTCTGAAGCTTTCAAAGTATAGTCAAGGTTGCAGCTTTTATTACTGTCTTTAGTACAGGTTATACTGCATATTAATCACCCTCTGCATAAAGCAAGGTTTCCCAATTTTCCTTAAGTTCCTGTTCTTGTTTTTAGCTTCAGTTTGCATCCTGTGTCTGTTACATCTATAAATAGGTTTGTTGCATCCTTTATATTGTATCTTTCAGCATTTTAGATACTTTATGGACCCTTGCAATTGCTTCTTTTCCAGCTATTTTTCATAGATATGTAAGACCTCTTTGTCATGTTGTTGTGCCCTTCTGCAAGTGTATTTCTCTGTGCTGAATATCAAAGCATCACAGACAAGGTGATTCAGAGCATATCCTTCCTACTGCTAGCTGGTCAGATGAAAAAGGGAGGACAATATTTTTCAGACTAACATGGGCAGGGAATTTGCATTGGACACGAGGAGAGGGACCTTTACATGCTTTCTATTACACATGAAACAGTGTGCCAGCACTAAGCTGTATTAGCATGCCTACCAAGCAATGCTTCCTTCTGCCTCCATCTAGTGGAGCAGGGTTGTTAAATGGCAGGGCATGCTTTTGTACAGAATATGCTAGAATATTTTATTATAAAAACAGTGAGAGAAAAGGTATTAAAGCGCTTCTCCTTGGGCCTCATAACTGGAGATTATGAGCCATATTATACCATGCCTTACAGCACCTGGATTCAATGGGCTGAGCTATAGACTTGTTTCACTATTCTATCCATGGCGTACTTTCTGTTTAACTCTGACCCCATTCGTTATTTTCAAATGGTTTCTGTGGGGAACTGGCGTGTGTACAACGAGAATATGAGGTAGACATAGCTCAGAGATGACAAACTACAAACCTGATCTTGGTGTCCAAATTAACAGTGTTTGGTGCAGGGGATGCATAGGGCAGGGCAGAAACGTGGCATAACAGCACAGGTGTATGGGGATCACAAGAGCACACCCTGCTCAGTCCACCCTGTCCTGCCCTAGTACAGCCTTATACAGGGGCTTGGGAGGCTCCGAGCAGGTGATGTAAAGCTGACAGTATGGAATTACACCACTTAAAGTATTTTTTGTACAAAAAGTATCACCAGCTGCTTTATTAGGGCAGTGAAAGCCACCAGAAACAGTGCAAAGAATCTGATCCTACAGATGTAAATTTGCAGTGGGATCAATTTACTGGCTTTGAGAGCCAGTGCAGTGTAATGTGTGGACACATAGTTAGATAAAACTTAGTCACAATATTGTTATAAAATTGCCCATTGCACACCCCAAGGTTTGCCTGGTTGCCAGCACTCTGTCTGGTAAGTTTTTCTAGAGTGCCCTGGCAGTTCACTGTACAGGAATCTACAACCTCTCATCTCAGAACTGGGCAACATTGAACCTCCAGAGCATTTTCTTGGAGGATGCAGGGATCATATATGTTTATTCTGGATTGGTACCTGGTGAGGCTGCTGAAGCCATTTGGACCAGGTTATTTACCAGTCAATGAATTTCACTGTCAGTCTCAGTTTTATATTGTTTATTGGGGAAGAATCAAAGGTCTCTTTCCTGAGTGAAGTGACACACACAGAACATCAGCGACTGTTTCCCTTATTGCAGAAGGGATGTGAGAGGAACTGGGGTTGGTCAGAACTGGGATGAGTTTTTTCCAGCTTACTGGCATTTTTCCTTTTCCCTCAGGTCCTATCTATTGTTAATTGTTCAACTCCACACACTAAACGAGGCTTGGCCTTTATCCCAGTCCTCCTACCTGTTCATGACATTGACCTTCCTCTTTGGGGCTGTTTTTGACTCAGTCTTGATGCCTCTTCACATGCTATCCAAAACAAATTCTCTCCTTTATATCAGACAAAACTGAATGTGGTAACACTCCTACATTCATTAATGGTATAAACTAAGCTTCATAGGCCCTATTCCTCCTTCAGCCTTCTGTTTGTATGCAAGGGCCGCAATGTGCTGTATGTATTATTTACAAAATACTGCAACCATGTAAACATTTTTCTAGCCACTAAAGGCATTGTCATGTCAAGTCCACAGCAGGGAATTGTAGGGTACTATCAAGAAAATGGTATGAAAAATTCATTTTAGCCAATTTTTTAAACTCCACCTCTTCCTTCCTTATACTTACTATCTTGTACTTATCTAGCCCTTTTCATTGGTAAGTGTCAAAGCTCTTAATAATGATGGGTGATATTTATGCCCCCACGTTACAGCTAAGGACACACACACACACACACTGAGAAGTGTGGTGATTTGCCTAAGGACCTAGGACACCTCTGGGAGTAGAACCCAGGCCTCTTGGCTCCCATTCATTTAATGCGCCTGAGAATGTGATAACAGAGGAGACAGAATCCAGAATCAGGGTTGCAGCAGCATGAGCCTCCTTACACCGCATTGCTGGTAGATCCCAACCCTGACCTGGAGGGATTCCTTCCAAGAGTGGGAGGGTAATTCAGAACCACAGCCCACTTAGTCCTTGGCATTCTACAGAGATGGGTAATAATAGGATTCCAGTCATGATGGTGCTTTCTTGATGATGGGGACAACTTTACTTAGGAATTAGAGTGAGGCCAGCTATTAATTTATTCCACTTATAAACAGGTTTATTTGACAGCCATCAAAAGGTAAAGCATCCAGTTATTATCTCCTTGGGCTGTATTTGAGAGAGAGGTGTAAAACTCCACAGCTCTCTCACAGGTCACCTGAACCTTCTGTGCCCTGCCTTACTCTTAGTATAAGGGAGACCTCCAACATGCCAACTCTATATTAGGGAACTGCGTGATTTTGAACAATGCCCTTCTGTTGTGGAGTATCCTGTAAGAACACAGCCCTTCAACATGCAATGCTTTCAACTGGCTTTGAACGTTTCCAACAAAAGACACCGTCCCCCAGCTTTTTGAATAGTCACACGTGAGACTAACAAAGTTGTTCAAGTGCTCAATTTAGGTAGTTACAAGTTTAGATTTGTATGTAACAAATACAGTCAGTATGTAATGTGCACGGTCTTTGTGATGTATACACACTTCTACCTCCTTGTCACAAAGCTGCCAGTTACACTGAACTCCATCATAATCACCTATACTGTACTTAGTTCTCAAGGCAGTGTTTCAAAGTGCAATTGTAATTACACTTATACCAATATTGTATGATGCTTAAATATCCATGTTCCTAAGACATTTATTACATGTATTTAACCTCTTAATCTAAGGAAGTTTATGAGTATATATTAATCTCACATATACAAATATTCAGACAAGACATGCCCGGTGGTTAATATTATTTCGTTATTTACATAGTGCAGTCCTTGTGCATAGTGCTTTACAATAATAATAATTTACTTCAACAGTGCTTCATATATTCAAAGCACTATTAAAATATTAACTAATCTTCACACCATTCTTGGGAAGTAGCTAAGTATTTGGCAGCTTATGTGGTTGTGAACCTTTCCAGACTACTATACTCCTTTCAGGAGTCTGATTTGTATCATGTTCTCCAAATTTCAACTCACTTAAAAACTACTTGCTTACAAAATCAGACATAAAAAGGGTCACAGAACTGAACTGCTTACTTTCTCATTTTGTGTGTATGAAATTTTAGTTTGTACTGACTTTGCTAGTATGTTTTATGCAGCCTGTTGTAAAACTAAGCAAATATCTAGATGAGCTGATGTCTCTCCAGATCTCTGCATCCACCTAGGGGTACCTCTGCTTGAAAACCACTGGCTTCAGAAACTGAAGTGCAAGTGAAAGTGCAAGGTCACACACCAACTCAGTGGGAGAGCTGGGATCAGAACTCAGGACTTCCCAACTCTGACCCCCACAATCACGCTACTTACTGACACTCAGGCAGAAAGTGATGGGTCCCTGCTTCCATAATCATCAGTGCTCTGTAGTAGCATCATCTATGGTTTGAATTTCCTCCCTTTTGAGATGTTAAAAGTTTCTTGTATCTAATGTGTCCTAGTCACTTTTGAGGCACATATTTCAAAACCTCTGGCACGGAGATGAGAAGGTAAGGCTGATTTATAGGATGCTCCAATGACTGGGGACAAAGTTCAAGCCAGGTCATGTGGTCAGAGCAAAACCACTAAGTGATGTGATCACCCACTATAGAAAAACAATGCCATCCTTCCTCTCAAAGAAACAAAATAAATGACCCCTCTATATGCTATTTAATTATTGCATCTGTACTGGTGGCAGGAGGGAGAAATAAATGATGGTGCCTTCCCTTGGGGCTCTTTACTCTGCCCACTACACCAGTCTGACAGCCCTATTCCTCTTTTCCCACTCTTGTTTCTGTGCTGCTCCTAGGTATAGAATGTCCTTCCCAAACTCATTTCCCACCTCATCCTCTCTTCATTCAAGTTCCCTTCAAAACTCACTTCTGCCATGTCCATATGCAAGGAGAGGTTTTATTTAATACAAAACACACATAAAGCTACTTCCATCTCTGGGTTTTGTAGTATCTCCTGACTTCTAAATCTCTCTCTACCTTTTAGAACAGTGGTTTTCTCTTTTTTTCTCATTTGCAGACCCCTAAAAAATTTCAAATGGAGGTGTGAAAATCTTAGACATAGTCTGCAAACTACAAACTGAAAACTACTCTTCTAGAATGAAACCTCTCAGGGCAAGGACTAGCTTTGTTTGCGTGCACTGCATAGTGTTACCAGCACAAAATAAATCATTAAGGATGTTAAGAAGCGGGTATTTGACTAATTGTGTACTCGATACAATTTGTATCAAGTACATGATTAGTGGATAAAGGGCCCCGCTGTGGCTCTGCAGTTTAAATGTAGTAGATACCAGGTGCACGGGACTGCTGAATCCTGGCTCGTACCCCGTTGCAGCTCTGCCTTTTAAATGTAGTAAGAGCCACCTGGCTCCTAAAAATTTAAAAATGATTAGAATGTTAATAAAAACAAATTAGAGCGTTTTTACAACAAAACCAGTCTCATGGTTCCAACTGTGAAATAAGCCTGTTTTATTAATTTTATTGAGTTCACCAATCCAAAAGCTACTGTACACCAGAATAAGGGCTGTTGTCTAAAAAGGGGGATCCTAACTGACAGAACTGATGTCATCACCAGTCTTTGAACACTTCATTTTGGAGCCAAACCCCTAAAAAGGGAGAAGGGCAGCACTGTTCAAAAGGGAAAGCGAGTTCAGTTTAGGTCTGGAAACAGAAAGATGTTGAGAGCATAAAACAGCATTGGAACCATGATTGGTACTCTCTTCCTCTCAGGAGCAGGACTTTATTTTGCATAAGTTTATCAAAACACCCCAAACAAAATGTGTCACACTCCAAAACCAAAACATTTGTATGCAAAGAAACCAAATCTGACGACTTTTTGCAGTGACGGGCCATACTGAGACAGACTGACATCCTGACCTAATGAATTTGCATGCACTGTACCAAACCATGAACAAAGAGCAGGAATTAAATTCTGAAAGTCCTTCCCCATCCTTCCACCTCAATTTGATTTCTAAAACATAAATGACCAGTAATATACTTGCATTAAAACTGTTATAATTTGTAAAACAAAAGCATTTGAATAAAGTATCACTTGAACCTCCTTATCATATGGGTTCAAAACAAATGTAAAACATTTCTGCATCAGCCTAAACAATAACTCAGATGAAAAACAGAGTCGGAGACAGCCATAAAATCAGTTTTCTCACAATTCAATACATTTCAATTAAAGCAAATAAGGCTCGCAAAGATATAACTGGAAGAATCACTTACCTGCCGTGAGAGTGAGCTGTTTGGAGGATCTGGCACCGTAGAAATAAGGTTGGCAGTGCTCTTTTTGTGAACACTATTCATACCAGGCATTTTAGTGATTTTACAGGCTTTGCTACTAGTACTTGAGTTTTTACGTTTCTTTCCTTCTGATTTGTCAAAAGAAAGGGGTAGAGAAGACACTGTATTATGTGCTGCCAGGGAATGGTCCCCTGAATGGTGCACAAAGTTGGATACAGACAAATTAGAGGAGTCAATACTGCTTACTACCATGCTCATGTGTTTTACTGAGTCTGCTGAACTACTTGCTAATGAAGTCCGTCCTGAGGACTCCAATTTGGCACTGAGTGGGCTTGTTCCATTGTTCGTATTGTGTACAGACATACTGTTATAGGAAGATGTAGCTTGATAAGAGTTCAAAGTTGAACTAGAGTTCAGTACACAGTTCTTTTTGTGGGCCCCTGAAAATGAAGATGAGGAGGATGTCTGCAAAGACGATGAAGAGGAAGAAGACTGTGACTTTTTCTTTTTGTTACTTGAAGACTCCTCGCTACGAGACGAGAGGTCTTTGACTTTTGAGGATTTGCTGGTTTTTGTTTTGGATGGCTTGTGAGATGGAGAAGGGATGACTGCTGGTACTGGTGATACAGCTGATGGTGCCTTAAAAGTGGAGTCCATGATGTTTAAACTTGCAGCCACATGAGGAAAAGCCGTGGTGTGTGACACAATGGAATTTGTATCCGATGCAGTCACAAAGGCTGTGTTTGATAACATGGCTGACGTCATTATGTAAGAAGAAGTGATTCTTGAACTGATGGGTGTTGAAGGAATATACACTGCACTGGGGTTACTGAAAGGCTGTAAAACCGATGCCGGAAAAGGGGCGGTGATATGTGCTGCTGGAGAAGGCATGGGGCTATCTGCTGCAGGAGGGATTTTCCTATATATGAAAAAGAAAAGAACAATGAGGTTCACATTTGTTATTTTTCACTCAATCTGGTAGGTTCAATTTGACCAATGCAGATAGGAAGAGTTTCCCTAGGCAGACTAAACTACAAAAAACAAACAAACAACAAAACACAAAAACAAACAAAGAGATTCTAATTCTGAATACTACCCCTCGTGACAATGTAAATTTTAACTCCAGTTCCACAGATTATGTTGTGCATGTTGTGTCAGTTTAAAATGTCTTTATCTTTTTTAATCCCATAGTTTTAATGTCAGGAGCTTTGTGATTCAACCTAAAATAAATACGCACAGACATTTTATTACTATAAGAATTTCCTACACATGGCTCTTAACTTATATTTTCCCAGAGCAGAGTTTCAAATCAGGAATATTGATCTGATGTTGAAGAAAGTGTGGGAGTAAGTGACAGGCCTGTGCAGAGAATTACGGTGTGTAAGATTCCCCAAAGAACCTTAATCCTGATTTGCCACCCATCTGCTAATCTAGATCCATGTTTCACATCAGCATACAGTGCTAAATGCAAATTCTGAGTACACTGCTTCAACTGAATAATTTCTTCCAACTTTAATTAACAATTTCAACATTAACCTAAATTTACAGGTCAGATCAATGAAGGGTATGGGCTGCAGCACTTAGCCAGTTTCTGAGTTGTGAATCACAGGATCAGTGTAGTTAAAAATGAAAAGGATCTTCTAATTCACACAACCCATCACTCTGTCAGTCCAGGATTTTTCCCTAAAGTCCATTTTAGGACTGGTCAGATAGGGTTAGTCAAATAGCTCTTGGATTGTCATTGATTTTTGTTGACTAACTTGTCAATTTTGTTGTGGTATTTAATTAGCTCTATAGATAGCTGAATACTATTTAAAGAACATACTATTCAATAATTACCAGTGAAAGTAATGGTGTGTGTGTATATATATATATATATATATAATTTTTTCTTAGTCAGCCAACTCTAGTACATATTTTATTGCTCTATCTAGTCTCACCTTACATGTCCCAAGAAATTGGGATTCTGTCATTGTTCCTGGGAAATTACTACACAGCCTTTTCCTGCCACTCAGCCTAAAGGTTAGCTTTCTTAATTTTTTCTTTCTTAATTTCTTCTATTTACACTCCTTTGTATCAACTGCTAATGCAACTTTTTCGAGTCACGTTCACACCCTTCAGCGATTAACAAGACTCATATCCCGTTGGCCCAGAATGGAACATAAAAACCCCCAATGAAATATTTCCTTATAAATCAGTTCCAATTCACTAATTACTTTTATTGAGCTTCCCTGAATTACTTCTTATTTGCAGTATCTGTCTAGAATTGAAGGGCCTACCACTGAACACATTGCTCATGTCAGAAAGGGGAATGGAATTATGCAGGAGCCTTGGAACTAGGGAGTGCTAGTCTCAACTCTGCCATTAACTTGCTGTGTGACCTGGAGTAAGCTGCTTAGCTTCAGTGAGCCTCATTTTCTTCATCTGCAAAGTGGTAATGGTAACTCTTACTCACCTTTGTGAGTAAGATGGAAAGTACTGCCTGAGTATTATTATTAATTAATTATTATTATAAACCTACTCTCAGCACACTGCTTCATCTCACCCCCTCATCTCTGCTGCACAACCCATTGTTCTGGCCATCAGTTCTAGAGCAGTGCTTTACAATTGCCCCTGCTTAGAAGGACTGTAATGCAGTCACAGTTGGGGGAAGATGAAAAAAGATCAGTCTAGAAGAAGGAGATGATAAAAAAGGGTTACAATTAGGACTCAGTATCATGAACTTTCAATGTGATATGGAAAATAAAGTGCTGACAGAATTAACTGAAAAAAGAAATATTAAACATAAGTAGAGATTTCATAAAGAGTCTGAACTAGTATTTAGGGAAATCATTTAAGGTTAGATCCTGCTGTCATTGAAATCAATGGCAAAACTCAGATTTCAATGGGAGCAGATATCTATAGTGATTTTTGTGCCTTTCATGGTACAGGTTGAACCTCTGTAGTCCAGCACTCTGATCTGGCAACATCCATGATCCAGCATGGTTTTAGTTAGCCAGATGTCCACTTAATCATGAGTGTTGCCAAGTTTTCTGTGGACCCATAACGTTTGTTTACAGCCACTAGTCCTGGCTCTCAGTGTCAGTGCTGTTATTTAGCTCTAATTTACCCTTAAATATCTTACAAGAACACAGTAAGCAGTGGAAGTGTTAGTAATGCTGCTAGACAATAATGACCTCTCATGATTAGGCAAATTCTCTGGTTCATCACTGGTCAGGTCCCGAGGGTGCCAGATGAGAGGTTCAGCCTGTAGTTGTGATACCAATGACACTCAGCCAACTGAGTGCACATCTCCTGATGAACAAGAGTAGCAGCTCACAACACTTCTGAAGTTCTATTCTGGGATCCACAGCTTTATCTTTGGTGGCAAAAATAATGGAAGTATACTCTGAGAAGAAACCTCTTTAGCCGATAGCAATTGCTACAGCTACTACTGGCTGAACATCTGTGGTCCGGGACACTCTGGTCCGGCAACATCTATGGTCCGGCAGGACTATGAATGTTGCTGGATCAGAGAGCTCCTGTGGCAGAGGTTACCGCTGGCTGGGAATAGAGCCAGCTGGTGGGGCCAGCAGGGCAGTGGGGCCTGTGGGACAGTGGGGTCCACAGCTGGTGGAGGAGGAAAGCCAGTGAGGCTGCAGAAGCTCATGGAGCTAGGAGGCTGGCAGAGCTCGGGCAGCTGGAAGGACTGCTGGAGCTTGTGGGGCTACCAGAGCCCCTGAGTGCGGTGGAGCTGGCAGGGCTAAAGCAGTGGAGCCTGGTGGCTGGGGAAAGGAGTCCAGCAGGGAGGCTGGCGAACCTCCCCTCCACCTCTCCTGGTCCAGCAAACTCCTTTGTCCAGGACCGGTTAGGTCCCGAGGGTGCCAGACCAGGGAGGTCCAACCTGTATTGGGAGATGAGGAACACTTGTTTAGCAAACACCTGTTATCTCCTTCTGATCTCAATATTCAAGAAACGAATCCCTGGTGCAGCAAGCCCATTGTTTCCTAACTCTGTCTCCCAGTACAACAGCCTTATTTTTCAAAGCTATGAGGTAAGTCAGACAAGCCAATTTTTAGTATTTCAATAGCAATATAGTTACATAAAATCAAAATGGATTTATCTAATAACTGCCATATAACGCCTATTAACAGCTCTGAGAAATTGAGTGACATGCAACCTTACAGAGTAATGCAGTTATATTGGCTGGAGCATGCATGTTGCGCAGTACAATACCACAATCACATCTTCAAGTCCCAAGTGCTATTTTTACACTGTTTTGTAAATTCTTAAATTTTAGTGCTGTCTATTGTTAATGCATCGTGCGACCCATGCCCATATGCAGTGCTTATGACACTGTAGTAAAATACAGAGGTAAAGTATGTTTAATATTGCATTGAAAATGGACATGGTAAGACACTGAGGCTAATGAGCCTCATAAACCTGTGTGCTACCATGATTCACTTGGAAAGCTTGACACTCTGTAAAGTGCTCACTATGTGGTACGGACACCATTCCCCTTCATTCCAAGCACCTTCTGTCTTCTCTGGGATTGTCACAGATGTATAGTTTGTTTTTCCTCCAGTTTTGAGGGGAAAGAAAGCACAGTATCAAAGCTGACACCAACGATGCTCTGCAAATTGGTCAACAAAAACACATGCTGCTAGCCAAGCAGCACTGGAAAGAAGGACTGAGCTGTAATCCATATTTTTATTCAGTATGGAGAAAACTACTGTGAATTTTCATGGGTTTGCAAGCAATGAATGTGCAACCCATCAATACAGTGCTCTAGTGTATCTCTGAGCCATCACCTCAACGATACTCCAGGGAAAAGATCTCTTGTATACAGGCTTCAGTCAAGTTAGGGCAAAATTACAGGTAAAGAAAGTAAGACAATAAATCTATACAATTGTAGATTGTAGACAATAAATCTATATAATCTGTAGACAATAAATCTATACAATTGCAGGAAGCAGACCCAAATATTTTGGAAAAATGGGTTCTACAACAGAATGACACATCAGCAGTAAGATCACCAATGGAACTACCCTATCCTAGATGCACAGAGGGACAAGTAACCTACATCTGGTATCCTTCTTTTAAGATCAGCATCAGCCACCAGCTAGAAATCTGATTCAGAATGTGACGAAAAAATTATTCTGTTGTCTTGCAATCTCCTAAAGGTTAGTTGTATTTCCTTATTACAAAAAAATCAAATTGTATTCATGTACCAGATACTACCGAATATGCCAGGTAACTTTTATAACAGCCTTTCATGAAACTGGTTAATTTAGAAGACTGTAAGCATTAATTATTATAAAAGAATAAAACAACCACATGGTGCAAAATTTTCACTTACTTCCACATCTGTGAATTCAAGTGTTTTTCTACCATAGAGTTTAGTGCGAATCGAAAATGGTCCCATCTTCTGTCAAATACATAATACCCTCGTCCCATTAATCGACTGCTAAATGAACAAAACTGAAAGAAAAGACATTTCATTGTTGCTAAAAGACTAATAAATTAGTACAAATGTATAGAATAATACTTTTATATATATACTCACACCTGTACAACACAAATATATATACAGTAAAACTCTGATAGTCCGGCATCCAACTGTTCGGCACTCCTGATACTCCGGCATCAAAATGCCAAGCACTCCTGACCAGCTGATTAAAAAGCCTGCCTCTTAGCACAGGTGCTGGCTGTAACCAGAGGGAGCATAAGGTTGGGTGAGGAGAGGAGGGAGTGGGATCGTGTTACAGTATGGAGAAGAGCGTTTTGCTTCAGTGAAGGGGAAAGGGGAGGGGAGGGGAGGAGTATCAGGTTACAGCACAGAGGAGAGAGAGGCAAGAGGAAAGGGGAAGTGAGGGGGAGGAGGATCAGGTTACAGCACAGAGGAGATGCGAAGAGGAAAGGGAAGGGAAAGGGAGGGAGATTATGTCCTGGCCAGCTGTTAAGCCGTGCAGCTGTTCCGGACCTCCTGATTCTCCGGCAAATCTGATAATCCGGCACCACCTAGGTCGAAAAGGTGCCGGATTATCGGAAGTCTACTGTATATAAAAAAAGACAGCTATAAACACCAGATACTCTCCTGCATGATATGTGAAATATATTTATCATTTCAGCTTGTTGTCAAGGGCTTTTCATACATCCACTACAAACTTACCTGAGTATGTTAAGAGCTTGATACCAATACCAGAATCATGCTTTCTTTGTCACACATAATGTAAATCCTGAGCTGAAATGTTAGCAAAGTCATTCTTGCTAATACTGGAATTGATTCAATCAGCTATACCATTCAATGCATGTTAAATCCCACAGTTAATTGGGAGAGAAAGGTGCAGGAGGGGGTGCAGGATCTGGGAGGGAGTTGTGATTTGGGGCAGGGTGTTGAAGGGGGTGCAGGTATTTGGGTTGTGACATGGGACTAGGGTGTAGGGTCTGGGAGTAGGTATGGATGCAGGAGCGGGGGAGAGGCTTTGTGCACTGCTTGCCCTGAAAACAGGAAGCTCCCAGTGGCTGGTTTCCACCCAACAGATGATGGGGGCAGGACAACACACGAACCCTTCCCCCCCACACCACGTGTGATGGCACTCAGCAATGCACAGGGCCTCACAACCAGCTGCTTTGAGTGGTAAGTGGGGGTGGGGCAGGCAGGAAACCTGCCTGAGATTCCTGCTGAGCCATGAGCCAGATCCAGTGGCTTGATGGGCCGGGATTTGGCCCATGGGTATACTTTGCCCAGACTTGGCCCAGAGTGACCAAGATAAATTGGAAAACTGAGCCAAAAGAAATCTGATGAGGTTCAACAAGGACAAGTCCAAAGTCCTGCACCTAGCATGGAAGAATCCCATACACTGCTACAGGCTGGGGACTGACTGCTAAGCAGCAGTTCAATAGAAAAGGACCTGGAATGTGAAGGACTAGTCAACAGGACAGTCAACTAGTCGCTTCTCCTGACCCCCCCACCCGCTTGCTGCCTCTATCAGACAGAGGCAGCAAGGGTGTGAGGGAGAAGAAGTGGTACTTCAAAGCGGCAGCACGGCTTGAAGCCTGGGGCCAGACCGCAGGCTCCACACAGCGCTGCCGCTTTGAAACACTGCATGCAGTCTGGCCTCAGGCTCCTTGTGGCATTTGAAAGTGACAGCACTGCGTGGAGCCCAGGATCAGCTGTCCCCAGCTGTTCCCCTCTGTTTGGCACTGATGAAGCCACATCTGGAACACTGCATCCAGTTTTGGGCCCCCAACTATATAAAGGATGTGGACAAATTGGAGAGAGTCCAGTGGAAGGCAACAAAAATGATTAGGCATCTGTGGCACATGACTTATCATGAGAGGCTGAGAGAACTGGACTTATTTAGTCTGCAGAAGAGAAGAATGAGTGGGAATTTGATAAAAGTTTTCAACTACCTGAAGCGGGGTTCCAAAGAGGCTGGAGCTAGGCTCTCTCAGTGGCGGCAGAAAACAGTACAAGAAACTGTGGTGGGGGAGGTCTAGGCTAGATATTAAGAAAAACTATTTCACTTGGTGAAGCACTGGAATGGGTTGCTTAGGAAGGTGGTGGAATTTTCATCCTTAGAGGTTTTTAAGTCCTAGCTTGACAAAGTCCTGGCTGGAAGGATTTATCTGAGGTTGGTCCTGCTTTGAGCAAGGGGTTGTACTAGATAAACTCCTGAGGTTTCTTTCAACCCTAATTTTCTATGATTAAGCAAGAATGAAACACTTTCTAAAGAAAAGAGATGGAAGGACTACAGCACTGTCCTTAATACACTACTTCACAAAGGAGTGAATATTTGACAGTTGAGGAAGAAAAGAAAAAGTGTAGCGACTAACACAACCCCATTCTTCTGGCTGCACAGGCATGACTAAAGGACACGATCTCCCCGTGGAAATTCTATAGAAGACACTGCTAAGGTGTATTTGCACCACAGCCACTAGATTTAGGGATAAATAAAAAAACAAAACAAAACGGTGAAAGGACATGACTGGAAACTTTCCATGCTTCTGGGTTGTCTACTTTCTCTTTAATCACTATTACTGACCCGGAACTGTTGCAGAGGTTGGAGTGTTAGAACTCTTTGGAGTAAGAAACCTCTTAGACGTCACAATCAGAAAACAATGGAACCACTTTTCTAGCCTCTTGATACAGTTATCTCTGTAATTACCCTTATTTAATTTAGCCCTCATTCCTGATTCTAATGCCAACAGCCAACATCCTAGCAACACTATTACTACATACAATTAGCTTATTTTTTTTGTCTTTCTCTTTCAGCACATTGCAGATTGGTCCAGTGCCCTGCTATGGCTCCAGTGATATTTAAGTTCAGGATACTCTGGTTAATTCTCACTTTCTACAAGTCTAGACACCATGAACCATAGGAATTACACATCTGTAAGAAGATGTAAGACACACCATTCTTAGATTGCTGGCCATCTGAATATTTTGTACTAGAGGATAAAAAGAACACTAAAGTGGTGAGATAAACCAAATTACATCAGAGCATAACAGCTATCACTATTACATGCATTGAGACAATTGTATCAAACTCCAGGGTCAATGACTAGGTCACCATGTCAGCAAACAAAGTTTGTTTCACATGAAATAACGCATTATATTTGGGATGTTACTGTCCATCTCCGATGAACCCTGAGGATTCCCTAACTTCTCCAGTTATACTTTACTGTACCCTCAAGATGGCACACTGAAGCTACTGTTCCCGGATCCAGCAACATACCATTGGATGAGGTTGTAGAAGCTCTACAGATGAGCTCAAAAGATGTTAAAGAATGGTATGATCAAGATATGCCTGCTAAATATGGCCATCTAGTCTTTTCCTGCATGTCAGGTGTGCAAAACAAGAAGGCATTGGATATTGCTATGTCTTTGGGCTTCAGCAGAGTTCAGCACTATGCTGGTGGCTTCGAGGAGGGGGAAAAATATGAACCGCCAGAGGAAAAAAAATGAAGATTTTTGGAATATTAGCCTTGTTATAGGGTCCTGAAATTTACAGGTGGCTAGTAATATCGGTTTGTAAAAGGGTGTTACAAGGAGGAGTAACAAAAATTATTCTCCTTGGCCTTTGATGACATAAGGCAGGAACTGATGAACTCTCAAGGTCCCTTTCTAATATTCTATGATTCTTCTGGATTGAGGTGGCTGCACTGAAACATGCTGACATAATTATAGTGCTAGCTGTTCTCTCTTCTCGTTCTGATCTCTCCCAGGGTATGCCAACACTTGCCTTTAGATTGGCAATGCCACAATCAATGATTGCAGCAGGTATCAATTTAGTGGGTCTGGTGAAGACATGCTAAATTAATGGGGGGAGCACTCTCCCATTGATTTGTGTACTCCACCTTCCAGAGAAGAGTAAAGAAAGTTGATGGGAGAGACACTCCTATCCACACAGCGCATTGTAGCAACCGTGCTAAATTGATCTAACAATGTTGATTGTGTAAGTTAGATCGATTTACCATGGTAGCGATGACCAGCCCTCTTGGGGCTGTGTCATGTGCATTTACCTACCCTGGGATGCAATTCCACATTGCCCACTCCTAGGCCAGGTCCATGCTGCAGTAACCAGCATATCAACACGTAGGTCTTACTGAGTTCAGGTGCCTGTGGTTCTTCCGTTTGAGAGTCCATGGTGAGTGGCAGACAAGTGATAAAGGATTGTTTATTTTAGCAGAAGGAATAAACACTTTAGATAACTAGGGAGCTGCATTCCCTGCTTGCTACCTCACCAACCCCTCTCTCTCTGGGGGTAGGCAGCCCCGGCTCTCTTCCCTGGCCATCGGGGAAGGCTAAGGCCAGCGTGGCAGGCCTGGCTCTCCCACCTGGCTGCTGGGCTGAGGCTGCAGTGCGGTAGCCCTAGCTTTCCCTCGGCCACTGGAGAGGGCCAGGCCAAGATCGTTCCAGCCCCAGCTCTATCTCTCGGCTGCTAGGAAGCGCTGGGCCGAAGCCGCAGCATGGCAGCTCTGGCTTTCCATGTGGCCACTGGGGAGGGCCAGGCTGTAAATGTGTGGGGCTTAGTTTAAGGTGGGTGGAAGGGGCAAGGCTGGGGCTTGCCATCCCTAGCTGGTCTTTCACCACCCATGCCTACCCTCCCCCCAGCCTGTGGATGCAGATGACATGATGTCATTCTGTTGTCCCACAGGAAATTTTCATTTTATATTTATACATAGGGAGAGCGAGCGAGTGAGCGAGCTACACATCTCTCTTTCCAAAAGTCTCACTATCCCCTAGAATGGTTAGAGTTAGGCAGGCCTAACTTCTTCAGACACCCCCAGAAGTTCCTTGTGTTTCAGACTGGTTCCCCCAAATGCCCACTGCCACTCTATTGAGTGAGGGTTCCTTTCAAACCCTACTATAGTTTTTTTGTTATTCCAAGTTTGTGGTCCTTGCGCCTTCTGGTCATCATCAGTCCCGTAGGCTGTGCAGGAGATTGAACCTCTTTTCAGAGCTGATGTTCTGTCACTATCCCTTAATAAGTATTTCCTGAGAAGTCACTTATATAGAGCCTTCTGCCTGTTTTCCTAAGTCAGATAAACCCAATATATATTTATGCCTAGACTGAGCGAGACCAATATATTCATATACCAAACATACATTTAGTCAGGCCAATATTCATTGTTACAGAGTCACGTTCCTTTGCCATACAGGAGAATGGCTGTGTGATAACAATTGGACCCTATGAATGCAGCTCCACTTCATTCTACAACTGGATTAGGGGACCACTAAAAATTAAAAAACATTTTGGAGAGTTTATGCTACATTACACATCTTGTTTATAGGACAACAAATTCAGTATTTTTTTAATTGTAAAAGAATTTTAGCTTTTTAGCTTTTCTTCACTGTTCAGTGACCTGAAATCACTTCTGTGGAATCCATCTGATAAGGTGACACCTACAACTCTGTAGCACTGACAGACACATGGTAGAATGCACCAAACAAGCCATTGTAATTATGATATCCAGAAAGTACAGTAGGATAAATTCTACTGTTGGCTATCCTTTAAAATATAGGGGAAATAAAAATATAGATGGAGTGATATTTAAATTTAATTTGAAAAGCACTGCAAACATATGCTATTTTATGGGGGTATCTACATGTCTAACCCTGGAGAACAACAAAGGTAAAATTCCCCTTTCCTTCAGTGGGAATTATGCATATTAAGTCTGGCGTCTAGACTATGTTATGGTGACTACAGTGTTTAAATGTATTATTGTGGCATAATATATAAGCACATTTTCTTAATTGTGCAAACTGTATACAAAATAAATTAATCAAAACTTCCAGTTATAATTTCCTGAGCTTGAATTTTACAAGAGCTGTCTGCTCAGGAATTCAAGAATTTGCTGATTGCTGCTTTCATTGTACTAGATAAACAAATACACTTTTCAGTTCTGCTGCCATATGGCTGCACTTATGAGTAACAATAAAACTTAAAACCTGCAGAGGAGAAAGACAACAGCAGCAGCCAGATCAGCACACACTTGAGGCAGCCTGCTTCCAGAGCAGATGGGTTAAGCTGCACTCAGGAGAGGCCACTCCACTGTTAGAATGAATAAGGCAATGAGTTCAATACACAAGTGCACTCATATGAACATAGCATCCCCAAAGTGTTATTGCTCCAGCATAAACAACACATACTCAAAAATATCATCAGTTTAATCACTTGATACCTTTTTTGTCATTCTATGATTTTCAAGGACATTTAGATGCTGTCATTTAACCTAAGAGGTAAGCGCTTCCTAAAACACAAAGGCTAACTGTCCTCTCATGCCAGTTTTATACGAGCATAACTATTCATAACAACATAATTATTTTTGGCTTATACAAATGTCAGTAAGAGGGAACTTTAGCCCTAAAACTTTTTGTTCGGCAATTAATCTTTTAGTGTGTCCATAATCTTACAATATTAATATGTTATATGCACATATGTTTCTCCCCACCTTCCCTATCCGCTGTCTTCTATCCTAATTAGATGTATTTGTGTTTTTAGATTGAAAGCTTTAGAATGCAGGATTCTTATTTCTTACATGTCTACAGAATGCTACACACTTCAATGGAATTGTGTAATCAAAAGCAGCAGTGCTGTAAAAAGACAGACATACCCCGAGAGGCCTCGGATGGTGTCCTGAAAAATGACAGTCTAATTTCTCAGATTCTTCAGCTCCATCCACTTCTCCTTCATCACTGGACAATCTACTGGCTATATCTCCTCCCATGGAAGGCAGTGGCAATTCTGGTACATAGCTACTGTGGTTTGAAGAACTGTTGCTGTTTATACTATTTGCAGATGATGGTCTAAAAGGAGAAAAAATATTTACAGCCTCAGTGTTTTGAAGAAGCTCCATAATCAGTTTGTTAAAACCTCACTGGAGGGCACAACATCTGTTCAAGCTACAAAGTAAATGGCACAAGATTTAACAGTGTAGACAGTATAAAAATGATGTAGGGATAATTAAGGAGATTTTAAAAAAATTAAAATACTTTCACAATTCAGCCTTTTACCATTAAATTTGTTTGGATGACATTATATTTGGGGCTCAAAAGGATGATCAGTTTAAGAGGTATGAAAGGCAAAGAAAGTATATTCAAATAACACAGAAAGTAAATGGGACAGAAACTCAAAAACTGACACATAGAACCATTATTCTATTACTTGCCAAAAAACTAAAACTCTAATTCTACAATTTTATTTGCTGTGAAATTCCTACCAGAAGTTCAACTAGCTTATTAAATGTAATAACATGCCTGGCTCAGTTTATTTCTAGCTAGTTAAGTAAACTGAGATAGCTCTATATAGTAGGATTTTCCCCAGTAGACATCTTTTATCTGGCTTTCCTTAAAACTCTATAAAAATTAATTTAGGATTGTCCAGAATAATGAAGGCTTTTTGTTGGCCCCTTGCCGACCTCCCAAAATAATTCCATGCCCCCTTCCTGTTCATGGTATTGCCTTCTTTGGCAATAAATATATATGCTTCAAAAATAGCCTAGAAATAGTCCATGGGGAAATTCACAATTATAGTCAGTGAAAGCGGGCACCGCACCCTATGTGGCCAAGTGTGCATGTGAGCTAGTTTAAAGGTAGAGTGAAATAAATTGTAACTGATAGTCTGAGTGTGCCATTTCTCTAGTAAAATGAATTTACTGCTAAATTGTTTTTCTCTCGGTTTTGTATTCTCTGATTTGGAGAAGTCACATGTGCAACAATCCAGAGTCCAAATGTAGATTTAGAGAAACAAGCATCTTAGCATGAATTGCCCTGATTCATTTAAATGAATTGACTCTAAAACCTATTTATGATATTTTGCATATTAACTTTGCTCACTTCTATTAACCATTTTAGCTGGAACATTCAGCTACTTTGTTACTGACAGCAGAGCTTATGGAATAACCGCTCTCCTCGACTCCAGTCAAATGCCTGACTATCACAAAGTGATTTAAATATCACTATTAGTGTAATCTATTTACAGGTCCTGGGAGGAGCCCTATATTAATATTTTGATTATAAAATAATCCATGTAAATATGGGATGAATATAGCATTATCTGTACATAAGACATAGAGGGACATTTGCTATAGAAGTTTCAGAATATCGTATTCATGTGTTTGAGACGGCTGCTCACCTAGGAAGTACAGAATTGGGTGGTCTAGCTTTTGCAGGAAATGTTACTTTAGGTTCTAGCCCAGAGTTCAGTGAAGATCCTGATAAAGACTCTTGTGCTGGTATGGGATGGCTCTGATGGGTTTCCCTTAGAGACTGTGGATGCTCTTTGTCTTTTGCAACTTCTTTTTCCCTGGATCGAGCTTTGTGTTCAGCTAGAAGGATGTCAAACTGTTTTTTGCGGCCTGGAACTGCTCGCCGATGGTTAAGTGAATGAGTCTAGAAATAGGGTGGTTAAAAAGAATTTGCATATAAAATTGTTTGTGAATTCTCTAAATGTCTGAAACACAATTCTAAGAGAAAAACACCTCTTAAAACAACTTTAGCATTCAAGGCAATAAAATGTTTTTATTCCATATTGCCCTTGATAAACGGAAAAAGTTATTCTCAGGAAGTGACCAATTTATCTTACAATTAGATGTAGGGACAATTTTCATAACAGAAACCACCCATTTACCCTTTTCAAGACAATAAATAGTATTTTAATAGCTTTACAGATTGAACCTCAAAAATCCAGCAGGCCCACGGATGTTTCTGGATCAAAGAGCCCCGGCACTGGGAGTGTGAACCCCGTCCCTAGGAAGCCCCAGTCAGGCAGGAGAGAAGCGGGGCCACGTGGCTGGGGAGCTCTATCTCTGAGGAGCCCTGGCCAGGTAGCACTGGCAAGCCTGGTCCCCGGGGATCTCCAGTTGGGCGGGGGAGAAACGGGCCCATGAAGGCTGGGGAGCTCCATTACCGGTGAGCCCTGGCTGGGCAGGGCAGCAGCAGGACCGACAAGCCTTGTCCCCAGCGGGGATCCCCAGTTGGATGGGGCCACCGAGATTGGGGAACTCCATCCCCCAGGAGTTTGGCTGGGTGTTGCAGCAGCGGGACTGGTGAGTGGGGCAGCCAGCAAGCCCCATGCCCGGGGATCCTCGGTAGCTGGGGAGAAACAGGGCCACAGTGGCTGGGGAGCTCTGTCATCGGGAGCCCCAGATGGCCAGAGCCCAAGTCCAAGCCCTGCAGGATGGAGTTCAGTGGTAGTGGGGCTAGAGCAGAGCCAACTGCAGGGAGAGGGAGCGTCCTGGGAGGCCAGTGGCAAATTCCCTTATTCAGGATGGGTCAGTTCCCGAGGGTGCCAGACAAGGGAGGTCCAACCTGTACTAAAATTCTATCTAGAGCACAGTAAATGCAGACTTCCTGTTACCCATTTATCTACCATAAATAATTACATATGGTTGGACTGGCAAATGTTTAAGTATATATCAAGGTAGATATTCAAGCACCTTGCCCTGTTCCCTTCTACAGACCAACAGCAGTAGACGTGTGTCTTACACTGTTGTTTCAGTTATTGTGAGTCTTTTAGCCATGTAAGCAGCTCTCAAATAATTTATAAGAAAATACATATTTAATCTTAACTATAAGTAGACCATGTAACAGTGCTGATGCATATATTAACCACAAATCAGTGTTTCAGCAATACGACTGAGTGCATGTAAAGAAACTGTAATGCCCTTTGCATCACAAATGACAAGAGAAACCTTCTTTGTAAAAAATATCAGTGGAATGATGTAGATGCTCTGATTCATCAAAGAAACAGAATAGAATTACTTTAGCAAGAATTACCTGTGGATAGTGTCTGAATACCATACCCATTGTCTGTAAGACAGGAGCAGGTATGACCTCTCAAATTACCGTGGTGGGATTTTAAACTACAACAAAGCATCTGATATTTTATCTTCTGAGAAAAGTACCTTGCAGGTGAGTGATCTTGTGCAAGGTTTCTTTGTTTCAGGATCCAGTACTCCACAGTGTTTATTTGGGTCAAATTCTCTTTCTGTTTGGGAAAAAAAGAAAAGAAAAGATTGTCTCAATAATACATGTTTTTAAATAGATGTGTCAATTAAAATTGCTTCCTAGAAAATATGTAATTTTGTAAGGGGCTGCAGTAAGCTGTGCCTAGTTATTCACCCAGGCCCAATTTGAATCATCCTGACCTACACCAGTGAAGCATCTCTTGTACCACATGCATGGCTGAGACAATTCTGTTCTCTCCTTTCCCTGCACGTAGTTCCCATCAGTAAAAGCAGGATTTCATTTACAGAATTCAGAAAACTTGCTAGTACATTAGGGAACACTTCACTTGACAAAAGTGAAGTAGTCTTTTGTGAGTAGTGTCACTATTACAACTCAGAGATATGGGCAAGAGAATGGGGCTTGACAAAAGGGTCCAAGTACCACAGTAAGCGAAGCACCTGAGTTAAATCCTACTACAGTAGAACCCCAGAATTATGAACACACTGGGAATGAATGTTGTTCAAAACCTTGAAATGTTCATAACTCTGTACAAAACATTATGATTTTTCTTTCAAAAGTTCACAGTTTAACATTGACTTAACACAGCTTTGAAACTTTACTGTGCAGAAGAAAATGCTGCTTTTTCTTTATTTTGCAGAAGTTAACATTTAACAGAGTATTGCACAATATTTGCCATTTTTTGGTATCTGCTGCTGCCTGATTGTGTACTTCAGGTTCCAAATGAGGTATGTGGTTGACTGGTCAGTTCGTAACTCTGAGGTCCTACTGTAATGACTACCACTGTGACCACTAAGGCAAACATTTTCCATATATGACCATTGATTTTCTATCTCTCAAATCTTTGGGTAGCCAGCGGAAGACACCTACTACTGACTCTTTGCTGCAGCTCCCAGTTAGTTCAACTGGGAGTAGCAAGTGTGTAGAACTTCTGAAGCATCAGGCTAATAGATATCTCAAGTTGTGCACTAAAAAACTTAATCACTCATAATTATAAGCTACATTTGAAAGTTTTGGCCTAAATCTGTCTCTTCTTTACTAGTTGTAAAAATGGGTTTACTTATTTTTCTTTTCCTATTCTACAGGAGCACTGAGAAGCTTACTTAAAGTTTGCAATCCATTTTGAAAAGAAAAAGAATCTCCCTGAGTTCCAAAAATTATTAGCAATACTAAACATCCATTGAGAGATTCATTTTAGTATATTTAATGATAATTGTACGAGATTTATATATTCTATTATATTTCATTTTGTACATCTCCCCCACAATTTGGCTACGTCTAGACTGGCGCGCTTTTGCGCCAGAGCTATGCAAATGCGGCTCAG
>CM057845.1:23012462-23044672 GCA_030068395.1 Apalone spinifera
TTCATTAGCTATGCAAATGAGGCTCGGCGATATTCTAACGCTGAGCCTCATTTGAATAGCTCTGGCGCAAAAGCGCGCCAGTCTAGATGTAGCCTTTTCGTATAATGTGTTTACACTTCCCTTACCTCTGTTTTGATAGATATATGCACAGCTATGTGTATTCTACTGCCACATACATAATGGAAAAACCAGCTCTGTCATTTAGCAATTTCCTCAACTCTAGATTCTAGAATTGTGCAATTTTCAGAATGCCACTGGTAAATACCTTCAGTATACAGAAAGCCTTTAATTTAAGATTCAGAAATGATTTATAAACAGTAAATCTCAACATCCCAGCTGATATAGGTATGAATTATCCATATTTTATAAGTGGGCAAACTGAGGCACTCAATGAAGTTATGAGAGTTACTTAAGGCCAGCTGCATGTCAGTGGCAGAGCTGGGAGCAGAATGTGATTTCTGACTCCCACTACTTGAAACAAATATACAACATTTGCTTCCTAGATAGACTAGTGACTGACAGATCTGAGTACTGAGTCACACATATTTTAGTAGTAAACAGAATGTTAAATTAGTATTTATGTTGCTGGCTCCTGGTTAAAGGGACCTGGCAGAAAGGGGGGGCTACAAGGCATTCCAGAGCAGGTGCACAGCACTATTTCTGTGGTCAGCACGATCACGGTTAGAAAACTACAATGGCAGTGAAGTCTGCCCTGAGTTGTGGACGCTGCTGAGCCCTTGAGTGTACAGTAAATAAGATGAAACTCCAAAAAAATTCTTAATACATCAAAATATATGTTCACAAGCCAATCGTATGAGTCACTTAAGTTATGTGATTAAATGTATAGACATCGTTGTAGACTCATTTACATAATCTCCTTTTCCCCTGACTTTAAAATAAACTGTACTGACAAACAGTAACCAAAAAGAACTAGGGATGTAAGAGAGTAGTTGATTAGTCAACTACTAGCATTCTCCCCTCCTTGCTGCCTCTATATCAGAGGTAGCAGGGGTGGAGGGAAGCAGGAGCCGATGCTGGGGGGGGAGCCAGCTTAAAAGCCGGTTCTCCCCAGCTATGTCTCTGTCTGCCCTCTGCTGCCTCTATCAGAGGCAGCAGCATGGGGGGGAGGGGAGGCTGCTCTGGCAGCAGCCCCTGTCTGCGGTGGGTCCCAGGTACTAAATTTAGGAGCCAGGTGGGTAGGTAGCTCAGCTCAGTCCCTGCTCACACCAGGTTGGGGACCAAACCCTGATGTGGCTCTGCAATTTAAAATGCAATAAGAGCTGGGGGGCAGGCTGCCTGGCTCCTACTGCCTTTTAAATTGCAGAGCCTCAGCAGGGTTTGGTTCTGGCATGATCCAGGACTGATCTGGCTGCCTTCCCCTACCGAGTAATTGAATAGTTGATACAAATTCTATTGACTACCTGATTACTAAAATAACCTAATTTTAACATCCCTAAAAAGAACCACAAGAGAAACTCAAATATGCCTTCAAGCAAAAAGCCGGAGTGAACAGACAAGCCTTGCCATGTGCCCTCAACTCTGTAAGATCAGACTGTGGCACCAACATAGAAGCATATTCAATAACCAAGAATGCTCCACTCAAAACATTAGCCCTCCAGCCTCAGGAACATACCAAACTGGGAACTGTCAGAAATTCCTGACTGATAAAACTATAAGGATGGAATATGAGGAAAAAGGCAGTGCCTAAAATAGCCAGGTCCCAAAACAGGTGGGGCTATAGAGTTGTAAACCAACATCCTGATTCCCAGTCAGAAAATCTGGAAGCCTATGTGACCTATAGAGCAATGACATAATACATTCCATGCAAGGAACACTGCTAAGTAAGCAGATAAACCACATTTTCTCCCGTTGAGCTATCTTTCCAAGAGTGGCCATGTACACTAAATTGCTCCATGGTGAAGTCCATGTCTAAGAGGAAAGATCACCACCTTCTTGCCAAGCTATGATAAAAATAGAGTTCTTGGATTCCCAGTGTCCATTATGTCAAGTCAGAGTCCCAGTTCTAAATGTGACCTTGGATTGTCACGGATCTGCTTTGGCATAGCCTGGGCATGCTGCAGGGTTGACACCCTGAGCCTCCAAAATGGAAGAGTTAAGCATTCCTCTGGAGAAGCTGCAGTGGGTGTCTTAGAGGAACACTGGCCTCAGCAGACTGAAGAAGAGGGAGTAAGGACTACAACCTATAGCCACAGCTTGCAAAATTGCAGACAGTCTTATTTAGATGGGGCTTTAGTTCTCTAACTTTGGCCATATATGGGGGCTGGAATTGAAAAAGGTTATTTTTCCCAGATTGAGTTCTTCCAGTCACCCTTAGAAGACCCTGAGCCCCCGAGACTGCCTCTCGTAGCTCTCCAGGCTGTCTGCCTCTCTCCCTGCCCAGAGCTTTGCCACAGGGAGGACAGCATCCTCGCTGACTACCTGCAACAAGAGCCAGCCATCAGCTGCAGAAAGAGCTTTATCCTCACTCAAGGTTACAGGACAAAGAGAGAGAGCGGGGCTCTGAGAAGGAAGTAAAACTGATGAAAAAAACAGTTTAAGCCATTGCCAGGACTGAAAACCACAAGCCCTGCCACAGCAAGAGATAGAGACAAACCTGAAAACCCTCTTATTCACTGTGCATAAAACAAGTATATTAAGTCCTGGGTATATTCCAAAGAATCATTCACTAACCCTCCGTTCATTAGCTCAGCCTGTGCCAGATAATGTACAACAGTGGTCAGAAACCAATGCTATTGAGGGACAACCTGTATAACACATTTGGGTACGTGTACACTAGCCCCCTAGATCGATGTAGGGAGCTTTAAATGAGGTTTACCAGCTAATTCGATTTAGGGGCTTTAAATCGGAATCCCGTTTCACTGCTGAGTGTAGACGTTGGCAGTTACTTCGGGCTAGTCAATTTCTAAAATGGCGACCGACCGGGAACATGCAAATCAAGCGCGGGATATTTAAATCCCGGGCTTGATTTGCAATTTCAGTCGCCTTCATTAGCCTCCCTAAATCGATCTAGGGGGTTAGTGTAGACGTACCCTATGGTTCTAGCCTGTGATGACCTCTTCAGCATAGTTATTCACTGTAATGACTGTACATGTACAGTAAATATGTATAATTCCAACACTGAGGTGTACAACACTAACAGTCCTCTGTGGAGCAAGGCTGAAAGCTTAGAGACTGAGCCCATCAGCAAGCGCTTGTCTGGTAGCTTGTTAGCTTGAATTAGCACACTTGGGTTACTCCACAGGAGCCAGCCTAGGTCAACTGAGAGTGGGGTGAGAGCAATCACATTGCAAAACAACACTCCAGCTACACAGTGATCAGATTAGAAGGTGATTGTGATCTGCTGCATCCCCACTGCATTATTAGCTTCAGTATTCAGCAGTACAGGAGCTTCAATCCAGCTTCCTTCCCGGCCAGCTAGCTTGCTGTCCTGTGTCTACTTAGAGGTAAAACCTGAGTTACAGCTTGAGCTAACAATGCAGTGAAGACAAGCTCCCATTGCCCAGAAAAGAGAGATCTAAGCAGAATTTGTAACTAAAGCGGCTCAAAATTGTCATGTTTTCTCAAGCCATTCTTTCTATTGGTATCTTAAAAGTGTTTTCTGGCAGGACTGAATGCTAGGGTTACCAGATGGCTTTCAAAAAAATACTGAACACACATGATCTCAGAATGGGAGGGGGGCGGGCGGGGAGACAGGTCTGGTCGGGAGGGGATCAGTGGGAGCAGGGCTGAACGCGGTGGTGGGGGGACGGCCGGTGGGAAGCAGGGCTGGTCGGGAAGGGGTTGAGGGGAGCAGAGCTGGCTGGAGGGGGGGAACCGTTTGGCGGGAAGCAAGGCTGGCTGGGAGGGGGTCAGGAGGAGTGGGGCTTACCTGGGTGCACGCAGATCCTGGGGTGCTGCCCATCCCACGCACAGTCCCGGCGGGCTAGTCCAGCCCCGGGGATGCCACCCCACCCCCCTTCTCTCTACCGCGTAGCTGTGTACTGCCTGGCTGGTAGACACGCTCATGCAGTACACAACTACGTACTGATACTCACGATCAGGGCTCGACAAATCGCTGTTTCTTCTCGCCCATGGCGAGTGGATTTCAGCCGGTCGCCCCGTTCACCGGCGGTGCGCGCATGCACAATGAGGGCCTTGCGCATGCGCAGTGCAGGGCTGGTGAGTAGATTTCGCTGCCGTTTGTCAAGCCCTGCTCATGATAACAATACAACTTACTTAATTTGAAAATTTGTTTCCCGGACAGAAAGCTCAAATACCGGACTATCCAGTTCAAAACCAGACACCTGGCAACCCTACCTAAGGCATGGTATTTGTTCACCAGAATCATAAATTAGATCCTAGTAAATGAAACTTTAGTTTAAAAAAGATAAATGATTTGTTTATACTAAATACTTTCCACTTTGTTGAATTTTGGTATGGTCAGTTGCAAAATTTTAGGACAAAAGTTTTCCTGCATGCCACCTCTTTAACTAGTTGAGAAAGAAGACACCACAGTAAATGCTTTATCGCAATGCCACTGTTCATACTACACACAGTCTTAGAAAACACATCTTGCCTGGTTTTGGAATCAAGTAATTTTAACAAGATCATAAACACTAACTGCCAAAGATGAGAAAATGAAAAAAGTCTAAAAATCCTGGGTTACACTTTAAATCAAGTGCAAATATAGAATTCATCTTTATAAATTAATTTATAACTCATAAGCGATGTCACAACACACATTTGGGAAACAGAATCAACTAACTTTCTATCTAGTGCAGAGCCTGATGTGGATAGCACTGCCAATAGCAAAATTAGACTGTCAATTTACACAAGAAATCTCCTGCCCAAATCTCAGTGGAGGAATAGGCCTTGTGCAGCTTCTGATGCAGTAAACTTGATTCAGTTACTTTTTCTGGAAAAATCTAGCACAGGCATTTTGTTCTCCTTCATTCAGAACAAAAATATGTTTTCTGCTTTTGGGGGCAAATTCTCTGCCCACAGTCCTGCAACTCCCTTGGATCAGCTCTAGGGAAAAATCCTCCCCCAAGGCTATAAGGCAGTAGGCATTTTGTAATTGCTACTGAATCTTTAAGTGACAAGTTTCTTCTATGATGCTTATTTTCTTGCTCCGCTTTTGGATTTGCAGACTGACAGATCAATAGGCCCATATCCTGCCTTCTCATCACAGATAAGGCTATGCAGGTCATGACCAGTGTTCCTTCTAAGCTGCTCAGCAGCACAGTTTCACAGGTGATTAATCAGCCCTGCCCAGTTAAAGGCTCAGGGTTCTATGCACTGAACTGACTGGCTAGGCAGCGTACAGGGTGGGGCTGATTAATCACCCGTGAAGCTGCCCACCTTGACCGAACACTGGTCATGACCACAGCTTGTATAGCTTCCCCAAATCCTACCTCCTCTTCACTATTAAGAGAAACCAGACACCAGTTTTGTTGTGTGTGCGGAGGTACCTAAAGCATCTGTTGAGTCAGTGCAAAGTGATGGGAAAAAAAGCTAGAAACATGAGAGCTTTTTTTTCTTCAGATTATCACCAAGGTGAATCACCACTGGGTTTTGTCATCTGCTACTGTCCAATTTTTAAGTTCTCAGCAATTTTGAGTTTACAAATTACAATAATTCAGAATATAACTAAAGAAAGCAGACCATTGTGACATCAGAGGTAACTCAACCAGTCATCACCCTTACTCTATAGCTAAAATGCATGTGCATTTTCATTGGCTGAATTGGGGACACAGCATACCTTATGTGATCCAACTACCATGCCCATATACCCAATTGCCACCTGCACAAACCAGCACCACTCATACAACACAACCAGCATGCACAACTAACCCACATTCACATAGTCCACTGAGAAATCACACCTCTTATTTTCAATCCCCACAAACTGACATACTTCTCCTAGCACAACACAACCCCCATATAAATCAACACAATCACCCACACAACAACAAAACCAGCATACACAATAATCCCAAATATCACTCTGGAGGCCTACAATGTCTGTTGAGTCAATATGAAGTGATGGAAACAGCTACAGGCAAGGTAGAGAGTTTTTCTGTTTCAGATTTCACCAGATTCAATCATCACCATGATTCTCAGTCTGTTATTGGCCCGTATTTAAGTTCTCAGACATTTCTGGCTGTTTTATAACTTGATGAATTGCAGCCATCTGATAGCACGGGTTCTCAGCTACAAAATTCATATTAATGCCTCAAATCTCACGTATTCAACTGGAGTGATTTGAAAACATTACTAAGTCTTGGTAAATTGATCATTATTACACTGATTTTAAAAATTTGTAAAATATGGCTGAAATAGACAGCCTGTTGCCTTTTATTTTACTGTATTTATTCCCTAGATATTCTACGCTTTATATGCTGGGCAACTGAGGACAAAGAATTAAACACCCAGGTTAATTCTAAGCCAAAATGAACTTTTATTTTGTAAAGGAAATATGTTATCCATATGGCAAGAGCATGCTAGTCATATTAAAAACAGCATCCTACAGAAACATAGCTACAGCATATAACAATATATTACTACTCAGCTGCAAAAATTATTAATGAAGAATGATGGACTATCTCAAAAGGCGCACTACAACATCACTCACCTGAAAGTCTTTTGTAAGGCTTGTTACTGCTTTTAGTGCCGTTTTGGTGTTTCTTGTCTATTGAAGGAGCTAGAATTCCTTTGCCGTTCAGAATCTTTTCTGGTGATGGTGATACTGACTTAGATGTCAAAGCAGAATTAACCAAAGTTGGAGCAGGTATGGTGGATGAAGAGGCTGAGGAGGAGGTGATGGTGGTAGTGGTTGTAGAATTCATTTTAACATTGGCACCATCTGCCTTCACTAGGTTAGGAATTTTCTCTAGACTGACTACAGGAACAGGAACACTGCAAAACCAAAGAAAGAGTCTTCAAGTTGTATTTTCTGTATGACAGGATTTATCGTTTTTGACTTAGTCTGCATTTTATTTTGAATTATACAGAGTTATATATGAATTTCTAAATTAAGTCACATGATTTCCTGGGACCAGACTAAAATGAGATACCTTGCAAACACGTAATATCTCTTTCAATCAGGTATTTACATAAATGGCCATTTTCAAAGCATGAAGTTTTGAGAACCAATTATAAGGATCAAGCTATGTATTTTTCCTTTTTAAGATCAGTTTTCCCCACTATTTATAATTCCTCTTTAGAATCTTGAAATTTAAAATTAGGCTTTTTATATAAAGATTTTATCCCTCTATACTTTTTTTTGGCTGTACAGAGTTCATCATGATTGTATGCTTTGCATTAGCAATATTAACATTAATAAATATCTACAAAACATAGAATCATAGACTATAAGAACTGGAAGGGATCTTGAGAGATCATCGAGTCCATTCTCCCGCACTCATAGCAGGACCAAGCAGCATCTAGATCATCCCTGACAGATGTTTATCTAACCCGCTCTTAAATAAGTCACATGATGGAGATTCCACAACCTCCCTAGGCAATTTATTCCAGTGCTTAACCATCCTGACAGTTAGGAAGTTTTTCTTAATGTTCAACCTAAACATCCCATTACACAATTTAAGCCCATTGCTTCTTTTCCTATCATCAAAGATTAAGGAGAATAATTTTTCTCCCTCCTCCTTGTAACATGCTTTTAGGTACTTAAAAGCTGTTATGTCCCCTCTCAGTCTTCTCTTTTCCAAACTAAACAATTCCAGTTATTGTAATCTTTCCTCATAGGTCATGTTTTCTAGACCTATAATCATTTTTGTTACTTTTCTCTGGATCTTCTTTAATTTCTCCATGTCTTTCCATAAATGTGGCACCCAGAATTGGACACAATACTCCAGCTGAGGACAGTTGAGACTCCCAAAAGTTTACAGGTATTTGGGGTACTAGAAGGAAAGAGGTCACATTTTGGACTTGGTAACTTTAGCAGTCTCCCTTAAGATATATTACAAACCCTGATGAGTTTAGCAAACCCTAAAATATATTTTAATACCATTTTGAGAATTAATAACTAAACTATTTTTTTTCTTTCTAGAATAAGCTCAGCAATAATTAGCTCTGTATAATTTGACCTTTTTAACTGTATTTTTATGGCATTAACAAATGTAACATTCTAAATTCAATAGCAAGAAAGAGAGCAAGACTGGATTTTTTTTAAAGTTTAATACAAAAGTTTATTTTAATCCTAAAATGCTTTTGCTTTACTGGTTGACATGCAGATGAGCAAACATATAGTGAAGACATACACTTTTTGTCCATGCAACATCGACCCTCATATTGCCAAGCCAGCTTCCTACCTCCAGCTCAGACCCTCCCAGGAAAGCCAATCCACACAGAAAACATTCATGAGGAAAAGGCACAGAGCTTTAAACCCAGGCCTTGTTAAAAGGCCACAATGAAAACATCTCCATTATTCCCTCCTCCTCCCACCCTCTTTGAGGCATTCTCTTGCCAGACAAGATGTGCTTAACTACTGCTTCAGCAAATTAATATCCAGATGGCACAGAAATTCTCTGGTGATGCTCTCAGGGGCATTATTCCACACAGAAAACAGACTGACCTTGAAATTCAAGAGCTATTCCTAAATATGACTAGAAGGGGTTATTTGTGTAGCAGATCAAATCTTAACCAGAAAGCATGAGTTCCACCTCTGCTGCTTTCTCAGCTTCTGCTTGCTTAATTAAGAACATAAGAACAGCGATACTGGATCAGAAAAATGGTTCATCTAGCCCAGTATCCTGTCTTTCAACAATGGTTGGTTCCAGAAGAGAATAAGGCAATTTATTGTGTGATCCATACCCTGTTATCTATTCCCAGCTTCTGGCTGTCAAGAACTGTAGGGACAGCCGGATTATGGCATCAAACATGTAAGTATCTTTGATGAACATGTCTTCATGAAGTTCTCTCTTTTTATAACCCTGTTATAATTTTGACCTCCATCTCATCCCCTGGCAACAAGTTCCACAGATTGACTGTGTTGCATAAAGAAGTATTTCCTTATGTCTGTTTAAACCTGCTGGCTATTCATGTCATTGGATGACTCCTCATTCGAGTGTTATCTGAAGGGATGAATAACACTTCCTTATTCACTTTCTCTACACCAGTTATACCTGCGTCACATCCCGCTCCAGTGTCTCTTTTCCAAGATGAACAGTTCCAACTTTTTAATCTTTCCTCATATGGAAGCAGTTCCACACCCCTAACCTTTTTTGCTGCCTTTCTCTGTACTGTCTCCAATTCTAATTCATCTTTTTGAGATGGGACAACCAGAATTGTATGCAGTATTCAACGTGTGGTCATACCATGGACTTATATAGGGGCACTAAGATATTTTCTGTCTTATTATCTATCAGTTTCCTAACAGTTCCTAACATTTTGTTAGCTTTTTTGACTGCCACTGTACATTGAGCTGATGTTTTCCAAGAGCTAACCATGATATCACTTAATAAAAAGATCTTGGAGTCAACAGCTAAGTTAGAACCCTGTCATTTTGTATGTACAATTGAGATTACATTGTCCATGTGCACTACTTTGCCTTTATCAACACTGAATTTCATTTGCCATTTTCTTGCCCAGTCACTTGGTCTTGTGAGCTCCCTTTATTAACTTTTTTCAGTCTGTTTTGGACTTAACCATCTTGAGTAATGTTGTATCATCTGCAAACTTTGCCACCTCACTGTTAGACCCTTCTTCCAGATCATTTATGAATAGGTTGCTCAGAACTGGTCCCAGTGCAGGTCTTCTCTTCACTGTGAAAACTATCTTTTCCTACCTTTTATTTTCCACCTTGTAAACAGTCTCTGATCCATTAAAGAACCATCCCTTTTATCCCACAATTACTTACTTTTAAGAGCTTTGGGTGTGGGAACCTTGTGAAAGGTGTTCTGAAAGTCAAAGTACACTATATGCACTGGACTACCCTTGCCATATGCTATTTGCCCCTTCAAAGGATTCTAATAAACTGGTGAGGCATGATTTTCCTTTACAAAGGCCAAGATGCTGTATGCATCTATATGACGGATAATTCTGTTCTTTGTTGTAGTTTCAACCTATTTGCTTGGTACTGAAGTTAGCCTCATTGCCCTCTAATTGCCAGGACTGCCTCTGGAGATATTTTTAAAAAATCTGCATCACATTAGCTCTCCGCTAATGCAGCGGTTCTCCACAAGGGGTCTGTGAGCCCTTTCAGTGGGTCTGTGGAGCACTGCTACCGAAAGAGGGTGCTCCTACTTCCAGTGCCTCCTATGTGGCTGAAGCCAGGAACAGCATTGGACTGAAATCCTGAAGCCTGATTTCTCCTCCTTGCAACCAGGAGCAGTGTGGGGCTAAAACCTTAAGCTCTTCCTCCCTTACCCCCATCCAGGAGCCTCATCACTGCAGTAAGAAACCTTGGGCCTCAGGGCAGAGTTGAGGGGGCACAAAGGTGTTTTCCCCCAAACTGCAGTGCCTTACCCAGAGTGGGGCAGTCCTTGGGGCAGCTCCGTCCTTCCCCCTCATCTCCTCCTATCCCTCAGCCCTGCCCTGTTGCCAGTTCTTAGGCAGGAAGATGGAGCCAGGCTCTGAGGTGCAGCTGTTCCTCAGGCTGCAACTATGACATTCCCCCATCTGCTGCTGGTACCTGAGGTTGGGGCTACTCCTCAGCTCCCAGCCCCCTTTGACTCCTCATGCATCTAGTCACAGCTGCCCCGGCAGCTCCAGGCCCAACCATTTCAGGAACACAGCCCCAGACAGATGGGTTGCCTGAAAAAAAGTGGGCAAAACTGTAGCATAACTTATATCCTAACTGCATTCAACAGATGTGTAAAACCAATGTAAGTTACAAGGGGATTACACCCAAAGCATACCCCCTATAGCTGCTTTTACTGTTATAGCCTTACTTCTACATTACCATAGAATTTGGCCCTGTGTGTGTGTTCCTTTCCCCAACTTCCTGAATTCATTCAGTGAAAAGGTAAGATACTATTTATATAAAAGTGACTTCTGGGAAATGATTGAACTATAGTAATACAGGAACACAGGAAATCATGGCCAACTTAACCCAGTGTCAAATAGTTTTTATTATGTAAAAATAAAGCTGAATAAGCCTTCAAGGCACTTTTTTATTTTTATACAGATACATTTAAATACACTAATAATAAAAAAGGGTAAAAGTGTCCCCCAAAATAGATTCTTTATTTAAGTATTAAAAATAATGGAGTAAAATTGCTAAAAAAATGGCTGAGAACTTACTTGTTTTAGATATGTAACTCAGAATTACAAAGTCTTGAATGCACATGGAGCAATGAGCTAATTAACAAAGGGGATACTAGCTTGGGTGAGTTTCAGACCACCAAGTCAAACCAGAGACTAGGATGAGTTACTCAAACACCTTTTGTCTGTAATGTTAGGAAATAAAATGTGTGATGTTATGGGGGACTTTAATCTTGGAGACATACTGCAAGTCTCATGTAGCCAGAAGTAAAACATCATTAGTTTCTAAAAATTATGTATAATTTTCTAATAGTAAAGGTATTGCATTCAACATAAAATAATTATCTTAGACTTCATTATGACAGACAATGATTAATCAATCACTGAGCTTAACACTGTTGGCTGTTTAACGACTAGAAAACCATAGTGCTTCTACAAGAGATCATTGATACAAATGGTGTCTTATCTTTTCCCAAGGGCTGTGAAGCAATTAAAAATGAATAGTAAATTAACTGTGAGATTTAAAAAACTGGGATTAAAGAATAATGGAATACCATTTAAATATTTTGAATGTTTTCTACATTTTCAAATATTTCAATTTCAGTCACAACTCGGAATACAAAGTGCACAAAGCTCACTTTATTTTTTATTTTGATTACAAATATTTGCACTGTAAAAATCAAAAGAAATAATGTTTTTCAATTCACCTAATACAAATACTGCAGTGTGATTCCTATAATGAAAGTTGAACTTACAAAATATAGAATTATGTACAAAAATTGCATTAAAATAATAAAAAAGTAAAATTTTAGAGACTACAAGTCTAATCAGTCCCACTTCTTGTTCACATTTGCAGGAGATAATGCTGCCTGCTTCTTGCTTACAAAGTCACCTGAAAGTTCAGAGTAAACATTTGCATGGCACTGTTGAAGTTGGCACAGCAAAATATTTACATGCCCGATGCATCGAAGATTCGTATGTCCCTTCATGCTTCAACCACCATACCAGAGGACATGTATCAATGCTGCTAACGGGTTCTGCTTGATAGTGAGCCAAAGCAGGGCGGACTAAGGCATATTCATTTTCACCATCTTAGTCAGAGGCCACCAGCAGAAGGTTGATGATCTTTTCTGATGGGTTGGTTCTGTAGTCTCTGCATCAGAGTGTTGCTCTTTTAAGACTTCGGCAAGCATACTCCACACCTCATTCCTCTCAGATTTTGGAAGGTACTTTAGATTTATACACTGTAGGGATCTTCAGAAATTTCACATTGGTGAAATCTGCATTTTGTCAGCTGCAGTGAAAGTATTCTTAAAATGAATAACATATGCTGGTTCATCATCCAACACTGCTGCAACATGAAATATGTGGCAGAACATGGTAAAACAGATAATGAGGTGTACAATTCTGCCCCAAGGAATTCAGTTACAAATTTAATTAATGCATTATTTTTTAATGAGGGTTATCAGCATGACAGCTTATCCTGCGAATCAATTTCTGAAGCATGAAGAAGCATATGAATTTTTAGCGCATCTGGCACATAAAAACCTTGCAATGCCAGCTACAAAACTGCCATGTGAAAACCTGTTCTCACTTTCAAGTGATACTGCAAACAAGAAGTGGGCAGCATAATCTCCCATCAATGTAAACAAACTTGTTTCTCTGAGCAATTGGTTGAACAAGAAGTAGAACTGAGTAGATCTGTAGGATCTAAAGTTTTATATCGTTTTATTTTTTAAGAGAAGTTATAAAATGTTCTGCTTGGTAGTGAGCCAAAGCAGGGCGGACTAAGGCATATTCATTTTCACCATCTTAGTCTGAGGCCACCAGCAGAAGGTTGATCTTTTCTAATGGGTTGGTTCTGTAGTTTCTGCATCAGAGTGTTGCTCTTTTAAGACTTCGGCAAGCATACTCTACACCTCATTCCTCTCAGATTTTGGAATGTACTTCCAACATCTGTAAGTTGCAACATTTGTAAGTTGCACTTCCATGATAAAGAGATTGCACTACAATACTTGTATGAAGTGAATTGAAACATATTACTTCTTTATCATTTTTACAGTGAAAATATTTGTAATAAAAAATAAAGCAAGCACTGTGCACTTTGTATTCTGTATTGTAATTTAAAAGGACATATTTTAAAATGTAGAAAAACATCCAAAATATTTAATACAATTCAATTGGTGTTCTATTATTTAACAATGCAAATGAAACTGTAACCATGATTGATTTTTTTTTATCACAGTTAATTTTTTTGAGATAATTGCGTGAATTAACTGTGATTAATTAACTGCCCTTTTTACTGAGTGAATTTGGAGGAGAGGGAGAAAGAAACACAGTCATGGCCTGAGTACATTCAGTATGAGCAAACAAAGGAAAACCTCAACAAGTAATATATGTACTTGGTGATTCAAAAAGCCTAATTTTCCAAAGCTGAAGAAAAATATGAATGAAATTGATTGGGAGGAAAAACTAAAACAGAAAAATGAGAAAGAAAATTGCAAATTCTTTAAGAAGAGCTAATTAGATGGTCAAAAACATGATTCTATAATCAAGGAAGAGGACAACGTTAGCTAAAATTCCATTACTAGTTTGGTAAGAAACTAAAGGCACCAATTAGAAAAATCCTCCCCCTCCCTTAAAAAAACCCAACAAAACAAATATTATAGAGTGATTGATATAAATTAGAATTTACAAAATACAGAAAAATCAACAAGGGAAATTAAAACATCAGGAAAAAAAACGTTTTTTTTTAAGTTAGCAGAGCTAAAGACAATAAGAAGTTTTTCAAGTCTATTAGAGACAAAAGAAATCCCAAAAAGTTGTAGGCACAAAGAGAATTGTTAATAATGATGCAGAAAATCCAGAAGTGTTTAATATATATTTCTGTTCTATCTTTGGGAAAAATAGAATCATGTACTCTTTATTACTAAAGATGAAGTGCTTTCCAGCCTATTAATAACGAAGGAAAATGTAAAACAACATCTACTGGAAGTAAATCTTTTTAAATCAGCTTGCCTAGATACCTGACACTCAAGAGTCCTAAAAGAGTAGGATAAGAAGATCTCTGGGCCTTCTCATGTTAAAAATTAACACATTTTGGGTTTCTGGGAAAATGTCAGAAGACTGAAAGAATGTTAATTTTGTGATAATGTCCAAAAAAGGTTAATATAGATTGGCTAGCCCAAGCAAAATAATGGAAGAACTGCCATTGGACTCACTTGATAAAGAACTAAAGGATAAGAATATGATTAGTGCTGGTGTGGGAGAAAAATCCAATAACTCCAATTGTGTCTAAGGGGGGACTGTGGAGGAAATCAAAACTCTCTAAAAGAAAACTGCTGCAAGGGTTAAAAGTTTTCCAGGCCTCTCTCCCTATAACAGAGAGAAATCATCTTAACTCTAATCAAGACCCTTACAATGCCTCCTAACTCAACTTCATGAAGACTCCTAGTCTGTCACAATTTGTCATGTAAACCCTTATCTTTGTCACAGTTTGCCTTGTAGGCGCCTCACTCAGGTTCTCAAGTGCCTTTGTACTGTAAAACTTACTTCTAGCACTTGTGGTGTGAACAGAAAGGTCTCAGAGTACTTCTGCTGAGACTTTGATATGTTAAAGAAAACAATCAACACTAAACTGTCTGAACATATTGTATAAAGGATCCCTGAACCTGTCTCTCAGGGCTGCTGCTGCTCTCACTCTGGTAGCTGTCAGCCTGCATGCATGCATAATAACATTTTCCTTCTAGATTTCTCTCCTGCCTCACTGCTTTGACTTCCAGCCTTGGACCCTTCTGGGGACTCTGTACCCCAGGGGAGCGAGATTTCCCCAACACTGGTCAAAAGTTTCATGGGAAATTTTACTTGTATGGTAACTGTTGCTGAGTCTGAGAACTTTGCTTAGCAGTACCCATCAGGGCAGCACTCATCCTTTTGGTTCCATAATCAATCCTTCCCTTGGATCTAATGGGATCCCTGACTCCCTTCTGTACCTCTGTATCAGAATCCAAAGCTAAGAACTCTAATTAGGAGGAGATGAGGGCTGGTCAAAAAAAATTCTACATCTGCACCCACATCTGAAAGAAAAAAAGCTAGAGTTTGGGTAAGTTACTGGCTTTTTTTCCCTTTGAGTAGATGCAAACATGTATTGTACTAAGGCGACTCACAATCAGTATCAGAAGGAGGTGGGGCAAAAGAACAATTGCAGAACTGCCTGCCAAAAGTTTGCACCTGACTTGACACAGTTATATTGGCATAATGCTTGGTAAAAGTATTGACTAAAGACCAGGTAGTTGCTCTGCAAATGTCTAATATAGAACATCACTCAGGAACATGACTAAAATTGTTTGGGCCCTTGTTGAATGAGCCATTGGTCTTTGAGGAGCTGTAGACTGAGCTATTCCATCTGCTGACATAATGCAGGAAGTAATCCATCTGGAGACTGTCTGCATGAAAACCACCTGACCCTTTACAAGATCCACATAAGAGAAAAAAGGCTCAAGATGATTGATGAATTGGAGGAAGGCAACCCATTTAAATAAATCTACATACCAGGGAGTTAGAAAAAATTGTTTTTACTTAAAACTGTGGAATGTAGATATCCTCATTAAGCGGCCCCTTAAGAGCTTAGAGAGAGACCTGACAACTTAAAATGCAACAGATAATCCAAAACATCTTGAACGCATGCTTGCTTTGGCTAGATTCCCAGACCTAGAGACCAAACAGAAAAATGCTTCCACTTGTCAAAATATGTAGACTTAGTAGAAAGCTTTCTGCTTTTAAGCAAGACTCATCTAACCATGTAGCATCCTCACTGAGAGATGCAGACTGTGCAGTGAATCAGAAGAGAGGGAGGGGAAAAGATGTGGGAGGTAAGACAGGTCCAATAGATCAGAGAACCAATCATATCTTGGCTAAGTTGGCAATATGAGTATCAGCTTGGTACGATTCAACTGCAGTTTCAGGGTAACTGGAAAATTAAAAGCATAAAATCAGCTCTCGTCCCTAATTCACATGGAAAACACAGATTAAAGAACAGAGTGGGCCCCACTCGAGATCCCATCTAACCACTTTTCCTGTGGTCTTTTGTTGCACATAAATTGATTGTTGCAAAACTCCAATCTCTGAAGATGGACCTCAGGAGGTTGTTCTTCTAGAAGAAAACCTCTGTTGAAGTGGTAAGGTAACTGATTCTGAACCCTGGGTAAGTGAGCCATTATGGGGGTAATCACCTTGATGATCAGCTGCCAAAACTGTATCTATCACTTCCTGGCAAGGCTGGCTGGAACTAGCCCCTCCCTGCTTTTTTACATAATACATTTCAATGATACTGTTATAGAGGACATGAACTGCTGTATCCCTGATCTGAGACTGAAAGGCCAGACGTGTATTGTAAATAGCTCAAAGGTCCAGAACACCGATAGGAAGAGCAACTTCCAGTTTTGCTCACAGAACCAGAACTTGCAAATGACCCTAGTTGTGCTCCCCAGTCCATAGTGCATATACTAGTAACTATAGTCCTGACTGAAGAAGGATGGACATAGGGAATACCTGCCAAACAATGATCCAATCTGTCCTCCAAGGAGTCCAAGATCTTTGGTGGTACCCATACTAAGCTGTCCTTCAACTGACAATTTGGGAGATAGACTAGTTTCAGCCAACCCTGGTGAGAACACAAATGCAGTCTTCTGTGTTGGACTATCTAAGTGAGAGGTTTCCAACCTTTTTACGCCTAAGAGTACTTTCTGAATTTAAGGGCAGCCCATGATCTACCCTGCCCCTTTGCCAAAGCCCCGCCCTTCTCATTGCACCCCTTCACTTTCACTGGACTGGGGCATGGATTGGGATGCAGGAAGGGTTTCAGGGTGCAGGAGGTGGTATGGGTGGCTGGCTTTAGGATGGGGGTGCTGAAGACCCTTCTAAGTGGCCTGATGGTATTGGAGGAGCTGCTCCAGGTGGAGCCAGTAAATACCAGGCATTATCTAGAGCCCTATATGCAGGTCTCATTGGCACTAGTGATGGTGCAAAGTTAGCACCAAGTTCTGACAAAGGCATTGCACTCTCTTTTGCTACCAGGCTTGCTATTGATACCGAGGAGGAAACTGATACCAGACCCATAGCTGCAGACTGTACTGCAATGTCCTAGGTACCAAGCAAGAAGTTGATCTCAAATCTGCCCCTTATATAAGAGGCAGTGTGGACAACTGTACCGGCAAGTCTAGAACCATCCAGGCAATGCTGAGGCCACCAAAAAAGCTGCCATCACAGTCAAACGTTCCTGGGTAAGTGGAGAGTCAGGAACAGAAAAGCACAGTAAGTCCACTGCTGTCAGATATGCTGCCAGTGAGAATCCATCCATGCCGCCACCACTGTCATTGGGACCGGACTTAATGGATGCCCTCTGGGCACTACTAGAGTTGACTGAGGTATGTATCTGATCTCACCTCAGTACTAGAGAGTGAGTGGATTGTCCAGCTCTATCCAGAGTACTGAATACTCACAGTGCTGGTCTGTACTCCTCCTACACAGTGGGGAGGAGGACTCTCGCTGAGCTCTTGAGTAGCCTAAGTCTGTTCTGTGGGTTCTTTTTCTTTACAGGAGCAGACACAGGAGAATGATCTCTCTTCCTCCTGGGTAAAGAATCCAAATCTGGCCATGAAGCCGCAGTTCTTAGCAGCTCACGGTCTCTGGGGGCCCAGTGATCTGAGATGGTCCCCAGAGAGCCTAAGTGGACCTCATGGCCTGCTCCCTGCTGTTTCACGCACAAGTCTCTGGCCACCTGAGTTCTCTTCAAATGTGTTTAAACTGTGATAAGAGAACCTCAAGGCACCAAATCTCAGACCTTGGGTCAGCTGACTTGGGCTCACAGAACTTGGGCTGAAGGGCTATAAATTGCAATGGAGGGCTTTGACACTCTCTTGCTTCATGGGGTCTCAAAGCCTGGGCTGCAGTCCATGCCTAAACATCTACACTGCACTTCCTATAGCCTTGCAGCCCACATATAGCTTACAGTCTGGCAAACTCCCTGGTTCTGGACTGGCCAGGTCCCGAAGCTGCTGGACCAGGGAGGTTCAAGCTGTGCTGAACAACGTTAATTAAAAAAAACACCACAAAAGATCACTAAAACACATTCAATGATTAAAAACTGGCTAACTGATACTATTTAACATTTTTATCAATGACCTGGAAGTAAATACAACTGTTGATTGAATTTACAAAAGGCACAATGATAAATGATGACTTGGAGGCCACACAGAATTATCTGGATCACTTAGAAAGCTCAGCCCATTGAAACAAAATTATGTTAATACACATGCATCTAAGAATGAGGAAGGCAGGCTATAGCTATAGAATGAGGAACTGTATCCCAGAAAGCAATGATTTTGAGAAAGATTAAGGAGTCAAAATGGACCAGCAATGCAGCATGAGCTCCCAGTGCAATGCTGTGGCAGAAAAGACTAATGTGACCTTTGGATGTGTAAACAAAGGATAAAAAGTAGTATCAGAGAGGTTATTTTATCTCTCTATATGACAGCAGTGAGACCAATATTAGAGTACAGTGTCAGCTTGTAGTGTCCACATTTTTAAAAAGATCTTGGAAAACTGGAGAGGGTGAAGAAGAGAACCACAAAAATGATCTGGGGCTCAAGAAAATGCCTTATATTAAGAGACTAAGGGGTTCAGTATGTTTAATTTATTTAAAAGAAGACTAAGGTGATTTTAAAATAGTGCATTTATGCAGTACCTACAGGGAGAAAACACTCAGTACTAACTAGTTGTTTAAGCTAGTGGAGAAAGGTGTAACAAGAACCAATGGCTGGAAGCTGAAGCCACACAAATTAAAAATTAGGCACACATTTTTAACAGTGAGAGTGAATATCTATTGGAACAAACAGCCAAGGGAAACAGTGGAAACATATTTTTATGTCTTCAAATCAAGACTGGATGCCTTTCTGAAAGGTATATTTAAGCCAAATACAAATTATGTTGTAGTTAAACACAGACTATTGAGCACAACAGGGGTAATGGAGTGAAATTTAATGACCTGTGACATACAGGAGATCAGATTAGATGAACTAATGACTCTCTCCCCCATTCCTGTGGGACTTTGAAATGCATGACCTAGTATCGGTTTAGAGTAATGCTGCTTCCTTTCTGTATACTTTTGAAGATGAAGTTTCTCCTACCACCAAGCAAAGACTTATGCTAGAGAACCTGTAACTTTCATGTTTTTCCTAGTTTCCTTTAGTGCACATCTCCTTCAATACTTTTATGAGTTTACGGTACTTTTGGTACATTACGCATAAGAACTGCACAGACAAAAGCCTACTGGGTCTTCTAGCATCCTAATGCATGAAACACCTAAACTTCAACTATTGTCACTCTTTAAACAGATTATTCCTATGACAAATTGCTTCAATAGTTAAGAATTTTATTTTCCAATATTCTCTTAAATAAATTGTCTTTTAATTCCGAGCCATTGTTCGTTATCACACCATTCTCAGAACACAAATAATCCCTCTACTTTGATACGTCTCAGATATTTGTAAACTATTATATTCACATCATACCTTTGATCTCCTTTTCTTCAGGTTGTACCATTAAATCATTAGTGCCTGATACAGTCATGCAACTGTATTATTTTTGTCAGTCATCTCTGGATTCATTCTCAAATGCCAGCCTCATCCCAAGCCCTTTTATTCTCATTTTGTAAGATTAATACACACAATTTTCCAAACCTCTTAAAATACCTAAAAGAAATATTTAAAAAAGCCAAATATTTGTTGTTCTTCAATTTTCAATCTGTGTGTAACTTTCCTAAAACTCCCAAAACAACACACAAAATGTGATCTAGTGGTTAATATAGAGAACTGGGAATCAATACAGTTGAAATATACTTCCAGTTTTGTTACAGAGCTGCTGAGTTAATGTAGGTAAATCATTAAATCTTGTTCAGACTCTTTCCCCATCCTTAAACTGGTAATAATAATGTTTAAATATGTTACAAAGAGGTAAGGTTTCACTAACTGACAAGTGATCTGAAAACGCTTTAAAACAATATAAATTCAAATAATTATATTTTATTATACCACAGGCGTGTTTTTATCAGCTCTGGCTATCTCTGTGATCTCTTCAGATTTGTATTCTGCTCCTCAATTGATGGGAAGGCAGTCAGCTTATCTGATTTTGACTAGACCATCCCCTAGCCTACATTTTCAGCTCCCCCTGCAGGCACAGTCTTTCCTTAGATATGCAGGGCGTGGGAGAGCTATTTGTGTTATTTTCATGTTCCCAGTTTGTTCCAGCATTATCTCTGCTTGCGCCATGCTGCTCAGACATGAAATGGGAGGGGGAGAGAAATGTCACAGAGTGGACTGGTGCAAGTCCATCATGAGCAGGGTTCTCAGGCTGCTGGCAGGATTGGGAGATGGTATTGGTAAACTGTTCAGGAAGCTCAGAACTGAGCTGTGAGGGAGAAGAGAAGTCAGGGCAGGTATTGGCTGCTATGATTCCAGTGACAATAGGAGAGGACAGCAGAGAAAGAGAGCTCTTCAGGTGCAGAGGAACAAAAGGAAGCCTGCCTAGGACAGCAGCTGCAGCCTGTCTCAGGAGCAAAGGATTTGAACCTGGTGAGAGGGGTGTAACACATACTTTGGATGCAGAAATACAAAACTTATTGAACCTTGGCTTGAGAGCAAATACAGATTGGACTTCCCTGGTCCGGCACCCTTGAGACCTGAGGGGTCCCGAACTAGGGAGTTTGCCAGACCAGGGGAGGTCAATGGTCCCCTGCTGGCTGCCCTACTCCCAGGCTCCTCTCCCTGGAGCTCCCAAGGCTGGGGCTCCCACCCTGCTGCCTGCTCCCTGTTGCCAGAGTTCCCCAGGATTCCAGCCAGGACCGCCTGGTCACTGCTTGCCCTGCTGCTACTGGGGTTTCTCTGGGCTCCCTGGCTAAGGTTTCCCTGCTGCTGCCAGGCCGCGCTCCCACCAGAGTTTGCCTTTTAGGGCCACCCCAGCTACTCTAGCCCCACAGCTACTGGGGATTCCCCAGATTCCCCAGCCAGTCCTCCTGAGACACCTGGTCCTGCTGCTGTTGGGGATTTCCCAGGGTTCACTGGTCCAGAACCTAGGGTTATCAGATAGTTTCAACACAAATATGGGACACACTTGACATTACATCACAATCTACATTACATCTTATTTAGAAAATACTGGACATTTATATTTCCTCATTTATATTTTCTCAATTTGTTTCCCAAACAGAAAGTGCAAATACTGGACTGTTCCGTTCAAAACCGGACACCTGGCAACCCTACCGGAACCACCTGGCTGCTACTGGCCCCACTGCCAGGGCCAGTTCTGCTCTCACTGGTGGTTTGGCCGGCCCCTGTCCCTGCTGCCACCGGGAATTCCCTGGCCGGGGCAGGGGCTCCCTGTTCACTGCTTGGCTCTGCTGATTCTGGGGGTTCCCTGGCCAGGGTGGGGCTCCCCACCCTCAAGTCCCGCTGACACTGGGGATTCCCTAGCCTGACCGAGGCTCTTTTGCAGCATTCTCACAACTGGTTCCTACTCCTGACCTCGTTGGTCCAATAACAGATGTTGCCAGACCAGAGCGTCCTGGATTTTGGAGGCTCACCTGTAGTAAACCCTAATGATAGCATTTATTTACCTTTGCTAACTGCTACCATTTTACCCCTAAAGCAGTGGTCTTCAAACTGTGGGGCAGGGAGGAAGCACCATCCAGCCCTTCTCTGAGCATGACCCTGGCTGCAGCACTGTCTCTGCTCTCGGCTAAGGTCCCTCACTGGCCACGGCTCCACTCCTGGCCAGGGGATGACAGGGGCAAAGACACATTCTATTACTGGTAAGGGATATATGTGTGAGAGAGGAAGCATTTGGAGATCACAGCGTTAGAGCCGTGAACTGGGCTTTGTGCAAGAATTTTATGTTGCACACAGCTTTGAAATTTAAACCCCTTAGAAATAGTTTTACCATATATCTTTTAATTTTACATGTTTTATCATCATTTATCTACTAAACTTTTCCAAGAAAAAGTGTTAAAAGCAAAGTGATTAACATGATTTGATTTTTTGATTTACCCAATTACTATTTCACTTTCCTGAGAAATATCCCTTGTATTCATCACCTACACTACAGCTATTCCTTTCTTCAAAGCAAACAGATCTCCCTGCTCCCATCTGGAAGAATCAAAACTAACCTGTTGCCCCCTCACTTTCTGTCTTTTCACTGGGAACAGAGAATGAGGAGGAAGAGAGGTGGATCAATCTTCACAGCTGGCTTTATAATGCTGTTTTTTATTCACTTAGAACAAACTCTTACAAGAGCCCTGGGCAGCAATGTGCTCTGCTATGTGTAACATATTGGGAGCAGTTATCACATCTTGTATCTTTCTACCTTTGTAATATTGTCAGAGAGAGAGTAGTAAGCGATAATCCTTCCTCAGTACTGCTACCGAAAACATGGACTCTCCACGACAAAAACTGCCTTGTCAAAGTGAAAGGGCATCTTCCATTAGTTCTTCTGGAGCTTCTCTATTAGCCATACATATTTCTTGTAACATGTCTGAAATATTAGTCTCTGTTACTAGTATAACATTATTTTGCTTTATGGAATATAATTATTCACAAGTCATACACTTCCGTCTGGGTCTCTGCATACAGCCTAGATTGTTATTTAATAGCCTGCTTCAGGAAGGCTTTCTTTCTGGTTCAAACCTAGATAGACTATACAAGGATTTAACTATTTGACAAAAAAGCAGTTACTGTCTTCCCAATGAAATCCAATTTGTTCATTCCTTCTGGACTACATCTCCTTTCCTTCTTCAGAAATACCCAGTAGCTGGGTGTGGGGTTGACAAATGGGACAGTTAATTGTTTCTGTGCTATAGTGTGTCCCAAAAAACTGGAAACAATCTTTTCATCAGTGCCCAGGAGAGTGTCCCTGTTAGTTTTACAATCAATCAGTAAATTGCCTTTTGAGAGCCACCCCAGCTACCCTAGCCCCACAGCTACTGGGGATTCCCCAGATAGTCCTCCTGGTCCTGCTGCTGTTGGGGGTTTCCCAGGGTTCCCTGGTCTGGAACCTGGGGTTATCAGATAGTTTCAACAAAAATATGGGACACACTTGACATTACATCACAATCTACATTACATCTTATTTAGAAAATACTGGACATTTATATTTCCTCATTTATATTTTCTCAATTTGTTTCCCAAACAGAAAGCGCAAATACTGGACTGTTCAGTTCTAAACCGGACACCTGGCAACCCTACCGGAACCACCTGGCTGCTACTGGCCCCACTGCCAGGACCAGTTCTGCTCTCACTGGGGGTTTGGCCCACACCTGGCCCTGCTGCCACCGGGAAGCTACCACCTGAAAAAGGTATCACACAGATAACCTGACACCTGCCCTTCAGACAACATAATTCATAAGACTGACTGGTCAAATGTTTCTACTCTCCCCATCACACTAGCAAGCAAGGTGACCATCTGTTCCAGAACACCCCAGGCTAACCACACTTCAACACTAATATAGCTAGGGACAACAAGGAATACCTGTGCTTAGAATCACCGTTTAGTAATCATTGTACAGTATATTTCTAAACTAAGAATAATTATAAAAAAACAGAAGCAATGATAATTCATATTCAAGAATTAATGGCTGGGCTGCTTTATTAAATAAAAAAATCTGTTTAAAATATACAGCTTCTCACCTACTTTGCCCTTTCTCAAAATAGAAATAAAAATGAATATAATGTATTAAATTCAATCATTCTGAAAAAAAATTGTGCATCTTGAACTATCATTCCAGTAACTTGTCAGATAAAAAGGAACAATGGCTCTTTTCTAACACCAAAGTTGAGTTGGTTAACTAAAGGCAGTGCTTTTTTTGTGATGGTATGGCCTGGAACAGCATAGCATCACCTATTTTCCCAGCACACAGAAAAGGAATGGCATTTCTCCCATTTATACTGGCACCTGTTTTCCTATGGTGGCTCAGCTCCTGAAGGAAGCCTGCTTGGGATGAGAGGCATGTTTTTTTTCGGCTACCAGCGCAGTGTTTTGGATCTTAAAGGGACTGCATTCGGCCCCCAGTGCGGCATTTTTTTTTGCTCAACAAGTCCTTCCCCCCCCCACAACTTTGTCCTGGAGTACCGGCACCTTTTTTCTTACCAAAAAAAGCACTGACTAAAGGTATGATGTTAAACCAGCTTAGCTAAACCACTGCAACTCTATATGTGGACATATTCTCACATTGGTTTAAACCCGCTTCTACTGGTTTAGCTTGTCCCAGCTTAAATCAAAGTAGAGGGTGCACATACTAAGGTCATGTTTACATTACAGACACTACAACGACTCAGCTTCAGTGCTAGATACTTACTATACCAACGGATGGGAAGTTTATGTCATTGAGGTTAATCTACCACGATAAGCAGTGGTGATGCAGTAATATGACCTTCTCAAGCAGCACTAAGCCATGATTGATGTACTGAGGTCTACTCAGTGTGAGTGCAGACACTGTGCTATTTATATTGACCCTAAAAGCCCTCGAAGTAGCTGTCCCACAATTCCCAACACTGACCGCTCTGCTCACAATTGTCAACAACTGTCCAGGTGTCACAGAGACCTGAAAGCCCTGCCTCGCCTCTTCCTGGTGGTCCAGCTTGATGGGCACACCTAGCAGCCTGCAATCATTGTGGGCAATTGCCAAGCTGAAGATGCTAGCTACATACCCAGCTTGGAGTATGAAGGAGCTATTGAATCTTCTGGGCCTATGGCAAGAAGAGGATGTGCTGACAGACCTACAGGCCAGCTGTAGAAACATGGGTATCTATGCACAGATGCCAGAGGGGCTGCAGGAGAAGAGGTACATGGGTCGGCAGCAGTGCTGACTGAAAGCGAACGAACTGCATACCGTAAGGCTGGGGAGGCCAACCGTTGATTAGGTAATGAGCCACAGATCCACTGCTTTTACAAAAGCTTCATTCCAGACTTGGCAGAAACCCCACCAGCATCCCACATGACAACCAGACTTGCATGCTTCTGTCATGAACAGTGAGGACAAGTAGGAGGAAATAAGACCAAGAATAGGTCATGAACCAGGACCTGTTTGAAACTCTAATGCAGTCCAATCAGTCCCAGGAGTAGCACACAGGCAGGCCCAATGCAGGGGAAGCAACCTCAAGTAAGCTTGTAAATGTATTTCCCATTTGTTCCAGAACAAAGAGAGGTAGAGTTATCTGCTTTTCATTCCCCTGTACAAATAGGCGGCTGGGTATGTAGAACAGTTTGTTTATGTACTTTGAGATGTCCTTGGAATTTCACAAGAGATTTCAATAAAACTTTCACAGAGGTTCTTTGCAATATTCTGAGAAATTTCTAAGGCTGACAGCCTTATTTCTTCCTCCCCAGTGGGACACTTTCCCACACCACTTGGTGATAACTTTGGCAGGGACGATTGGAATAAACTAGCTAGCATCACACGGGCTCAGGCAGCTTCAGGATGCCAGCAGCAGCCAAGCTCTCGGTGCTGTTGTTGCTCTCTGGAGTGAGATATCAGCTAAAATCACTGCCCGTGGAAAACAGTGCCAATACTCAGTGCCACTGCCCTGCTCTCATGCAACTGGTTACATGCAACTAAGCAATTCCTTCTTCATTTCCCTTGCCTTTGGCAGGCCATACTTACCAGGACTGAAGTTGCAAGTGGTGTAGTGCACAAGCAACCACAAGCAGGCGTGTCCATAAGCTAGTCTTATTTGAAACATATGAGAAGGAGGGAGTTCTGAATCTTTAATATTTGTTTTCCATTGTGATTATATTGATAGCATTACCTCTGTGTGTTTTATCTGCAGCTGCTGCCTTGAGGGGGCTCTCCTTCCACTCGCAGAATGCCTGAGCCAGATAAGGAGCAGAGAGAGGACGACTTGGGATGACATTCAGTGAGATCCCGCAAACCAGAGTGCACCAGACTAGAGCAGAGGGCCTGGAGGGTGATTATTGTAAACTGTATGACGAAGGAAAGAGCAGACAGAGGAAGGCCCAGGAGGAATCACATCAACAAAAAGAGAGGAAGATGCACCAGGACACAATGGGATTTCTCCAGCAGCAAACACAGACGCTGCAGATTCTTGCAGATCTACAGGTTCAACTATCATAGGTTTGCTTCCCTTTATAGTCCATGGAGAGCTCTATTATATCATCTTCCTGCATCCCTCCTCAATCTTCCATATCAGGGGTCGTGTCCCTACCCCTAGCACTGCACACTTGGGGACATTAAGGGCAACCACAGCTTCACATACATTGGGCCAGAAAAGAGTCACCATTGTTATATCTGTAGCTAAAAGGACATGAATGTTGTTTTCCCTTCCTAAACGCTATTCCATACGTTTATTAAATTTTATATGTATTTACTTTTAACTTGCACAGAAACTTTGCAGTATTTTTGTTACTCAAAACTGTATTGTTTGGAAAACAATTAATCTTTATTAGTTCATGATGTATGCTTCAGAATGCTTAACAGTGCTGAAAGCACCCACTTATTGTACAATGTAACAACTCATAGGATCAGTGAAAAAAAATAACATAATAATCACAAATGTATAGCACGCATCACAAAATTAATAGGTGCATTGATTGTATTATATTTATAGGTGTATACCAACTGCCAAATAGTGTTTAATAGGTCCCAAAACAGCATGGTCACGCAGACCACGTTATACCACTAATCACTACTCTGGCTCACCACTGAAGTGCTCTTTCAAAGTCTGCCTGAGCACTATAACTCCACACTGAGCTCTTAGAATAGTCCATTTGTCTGGCAGTTCAGAATCCGCTCACAGCCACCTCTACTCCATTCCTGTGGCAACTTTTCCCATTTTGCTTCACAATTATTATTATGCAAGACACAGCAGGCATCTAACACCACTGGGATGATTTTTTCCACTGATACCCAATCTTATAAGTAAACACCATCAGCAGCCCTTCAATCTAGGAGGAGCACATTCGATTGTCATTCTGCATCTGCTGAACCAGTAGGTGAATATTTCCTCGCTGCTATCGAAGTGGCCAATGTATGTCTTCATAAAAAGTAGGCTGGTTCCCCAAGATCACTATTGGCATTTCAACATCACCAATGGTAAGCTGCTGGTTGGGAAAGAAAGTTGCTGCTTGTAGCCTTCTGAACAGTTTGTGAGCATCAAGCACCTTCCTCGACAAGACAACAATAATGTCAGTGAAGCGTCCTGGTGATTCACCAATGCCTGAATAACCAGAGTACTTTCTATTAATGTACTCTGTGGTCAGGTGGGCTAGGAGAAAGTAGTGATAGGAGTTCTATCACACATCCACTATTCAGGAACCCCACTGCTGCAAATCTATCCTCAGTGCCCTGCACACTGCCAAGAGTCATGCATAGCAGGAGAGGGTTAATACCATGCATATATGTATGACAATGTTTCCTAAGAGTGGATTTTTCAACTCCAAAATGATTCTCACTTATCAGTAGCAATCTGTTGTGGCAAACTTCCAAAGTGCAAACACCACTAGCTTCTCCACTTCAGTGCAGCTCTCCTTTTGGTGTCCCTGCACTGGAGGACAGGGGCAAGCTCGGCATATAAATCTAGAGATGTGACTTTATGCATCCGAAAGGTCTGTAGCTACTGAGCATCATCCCAAGCCTACATTATGTGATCCCACCAGTTAGTGGTCATTTCTCAGGCCCAGCAGCAGAACTCCACCACCTGCAGCTGCTCCAGGACTATCACCAACAACCTTGAATTAATTCTCACTGTGTCCCACAGCAATCAGTCCTTAACAAATTTGTTAAGTTTCTCATGGATCTGGCTCTTTCTTGTGACTCTGCAAATAACGGAGAATCGTGCACCCTTTGCCTGCAACGTTCATGACAATAGTGTAGAGCAGTACAGGCTCCATGCTTCCATCAGAGATGGCAGATAGGGAGGTGGGCTGCACCACTTTGTGGGATTAAAAAAAAAAAAAAGCTGCAAAAATTACAGGCTACAGTTGATTTTGCAGGATGGAGAGCTGCATACTGGGAAGTTGACTTCAGAAGCTCTCAGTTGCCTCTGTGTGAATTGTTTCTGCTCTACCATGCATTGTCAACATTTCCCAAAGGCAGTGCTGGTTGGTGGTAACTCACTCATCGTGCACCACACTGTGCATTGACAAAAGCACACATGATGAGTAAGGGTGTGAACGGTTAACTGGTAAGCATCACTCTTACTGGATGATGCTTACTGGTTACGGTTAACCGATGGGGGCTGCTTCAGCCCCTCAGAGCATGTCGTGGGTAGGAGGTGCTCCAACCTGGCCAGAGCAGCTCCCGTCCACGGTGTGCCCAGCTGGGGTGCTCCACTGGCAGGGGCGACCACCCTGACTGAAGCTGCCCCAGCCTGTGGGCCCCCTCCGCCTGTCCCCATTTAAACAGTTAACTGGTTAAACATAATGCTTAACTGGTTACATCCCTAATGGTGAGTATGAGCAGAGCTGATGGCAGGAGCCCCAACATACATGCACACATGCAATCGCTCTCTATACATATAAAAACCTATTTCTTTGGAATGGCAGAGTGACGTCATGTCACTCTGTGTCCTGCCTGCCCCCTTCCTCCCTCCCCTTTCCCCGGTGCTTGGGGGGAAGGTGCCATATAGCCTCTGCGTGGGAAGAACAGAGTGGCCCAACTGTGCAGAGACACCTACGGTGTAGGAGCCACCCCGCACTGGGGGCCCATCCCACCTACCCTCCTGGGTGTGAGTCACCCCCTCACCCAACCTGCACCCACCCAGAAAGACTGGATCTTGAGGATCCTATAGAGATGAGATGAGCTCCCAACACACCACCCTCCCATCCCACCTCTGCGGGAGAAGCACCCGAGACCCAGGATCCCAGCTCCTCACCAGCTCACAACCCTGGCCTGCAGCAAAAGGTCATGTCTCCTCCCCACAGCCGTTTTTCCGATAAAACTTGAGGAACATCCACACTGCAACTGCGTTCTTCCGCAAGAAAATCGAAAGAACAGAGGGTTTTTTCTGGCACTGGTAATCCTCATTCTAAGAGGAAGAAGCCTTTTTGAGAAAGAGCTCTTTCACAAAAAGGCATGTGTGGATGTGGAAAAGGAAAGAGGAAAAAGCACAGGTGCCCTGGTGGCCACTCTGTCCATAGCAATCACAGCTTACATGCGAGAGAGTGTCCATTCAGTCTGCGTGCTATCTTTTGAAAAAGCAGATCGCTTTTTTGATGCACTTTTGCAGTATGGACGCTCTCTTTCGGAAGACTTTTTTTGGAAGATCTCTTACGAAAAAAACTTCTTCCAAAAGAAGCCTGCAGTCTAGACGTAGCCCTAGTGTCTCCTCTGAGGCTTCCCCTCCCCAAAACACGCTCTGAGCCATGGGTTCTGGCTCGGCACAGCACGGGGGAGGGGACGGGTGGAGGGAGCAGTTTTCCCGTTCTAGTCGCTGCGGGAGCCTGGAGCTGCCGCAGCCTCTCATAGCCTGGTCTCCAGCCTTCCCTTCCCATGGTGACGCCTATTTCCAGTTGAGCCATTTTCAACCATGCAACCAATGGCCTGGAGCCAGGGCTGCTGCATGTGGGACCACCAGGCCGGGTTCACTGGGGGCAAAGCGGGCTGCACCAGGTGACTGATGGGGCTTAGAGCGGGTTGGGACCCACTATGTCACTGATGTGGAGTGGGACAGGAGGGCTTGGGCCAGGCTAGTAATGGGGGTGGGGAGCCCTGCCAGGCTAGTGACAGGAGAGGCAGTGCAGGCCAGCTCGGGTGAGTCTGGGTCTTTAATGACTGGTCACTGAAGGGGGGAAGGGTTGGCTTTAATTAGCAGTCTCTAGAGCTAAGTTGAGGACAGGACTGAGAGCATCAGTGTGACCCACCGGCTGGTGCCCTAATTGTAGTAGCTTTATGCTGACGTAACTTGCATTGGCAAAAGTTCAGTGTGTAGACATGCCCTAAGTCTCTATCACAAGGATTGAATCTGCCAAAATTGCCATGGTTTTTGTGCCTGTACCATGCAGACACATTGGTGTCTAGAAGCAGAGAAACAATTAATGATTATGTAAGCAGATACTTTTTGCTACTAGCTTGGGCTAGTATTTTTTCTAATGTGGAAAGCAGAAGTGGAAAGACTTTAGGGATTAATTAAGCACTAATTAGAGTATCAAGTTCTTTGCCAGTGTTGTACAAGAGGTCAGACTAACCATTCCTTCTGGACTTAAAATCTATATGTCTATGTTAAAAAATTATTTCCTACCTTTTAGAAACACTTTTCATCAGGAGACTCTCCACATCTATTTCAGAATCCAGAAGTTTACTTTTCCAGCCTTTCCCACAACATTTTGCAACCCAGCATTGCAGAACTTACCAAGATGCCAGAAAGCGGACAGGGGGCTGCAGACAGGGGAGTTTGAGAGGGACCGCAAGAGATCCCGCCGCTAAACAGGCTACCTGGTGAGAGTGAGAGTACTCGCTTTTGGTGTGACTGAGTTTGCTCGACTGTTTGAATTTTGTTTGTTGAATTCTGATACTGATTTCAGGTGACTGCAGTTTCAGTTTCAGCTGCTGTGGTAGTTGGGACTGAGTGCCTGACCCTTTGTTCCCTCAATTGCTCTCTCGATTGCATCTGGTCAGCCTTCCCTTGTGTGATTCATGAGGGGGCAGGCCTGGCCTAGGCAAGCAGGCTTTAAAAGCCAGAGGCAGAGCGACCAGGGAGTGAAAGCAGACAGGGGGCTGCAGACAGGGGAGTTTGACAGAGGGAGGCCTAAGATGGTCAGGAAGATCCGCAAGACCTGTGCCAGCACTGCTTCTGTCTCCTCCACCTGTGCCTGTAGCCAGACAGAGCACCTGAGCATGGATGCCTCTACCCAGATCCTGGTGTGATTTTGCAGGGACTGTGGCTTGCAATTCCCACTTACTGATATCCAGGGTGGGGAGATCATCCAATGTGAAAGGTGCTTGCTGGTGGAATCTCTCAGGCAGAGAGGAGGAGGTGGCTAGGTTGAGGAGCACCCGAATCCATGAGCAATTCCTGGACCGTGTTCATGAGGAGACAGCTGAGGTAGCTGTCCAAGTACACAGGACTGTGGGCACACCGCAGGTGGAGGAGGAGACGGCTCAGGGTGGACACTGGCAGCTGGTTACTTCTGGCAGCAGGCACTGTTCCACCCCTGCTCTGAACCCTCCCGCCGTGGTGCTAGAAAACTGTTATGCTCTTCTTTATACAGGAGATAAGGAATCACCCCCTACAATGGAGGAGGAGAAGCCTTGTACCCCCAAGGCTGGGAGGTCTGCTGCCACCATTGCAAATAGGAAACGTAGGGTAGTGGTAGTCGGAGACTCTCTTCTAAGGGGGACGGAGGCGCCCATCTGTCTCCCTGACATTTCATCTCGGGAGGTATGCTGTCTGCCGGGGGCCCATATCGGAGATGTTACAGAGGCATTGTCGAGGATTATCGAGCCCTCTGACTACTACCCCATGCTACTCATCCATGTGGGCACAAATTATACTGTGAGGTGCGAGCAGATCAAGAGTGACTACAGGGCTCTAGGAGTATGGGTGAAGGAGTTTGGAGCACAGGTGCAGAGATAGCTGCATCCTACAGGTGAATGCCTGGCTGTGAGGATGGTGTCACCAATTGGACTTTGGCTTCCTTGACCACGGGATGCTATTCCAGGAAGGACCCTATTTGGACACAGACTGGCTAACCTAGCGAGGAGGGCTTTAAACTAGGTTCAACGGGGACAGATAAGCAAAGCCCACAGGTAAGTGGAGAACATGGAGACCTGGGAGATGGGTCAGAAATGGGAGGGAGTGTGGGCTATAATGGCAGAGAGAACAGCGGGTCAGCGCAAAACTGGGAGGTAAGGTCAAATCAGTATCTTAGATACCTATATACAAATGTGAGAAGTATGGGTAATAAGCAGGAAGAACTGGAAGTGC
>CM057845.1:23044772-23062463 GCA_030068395.1 Apalone spinifera
AGGAAAAAGTTCCTAACTGTCAGGGTAGTTAAACACTGGAATAAATTGTCCAGGAAGGTTGTGGAATCCCCATCTCCGGAGATATTTAAGATTAGGTTAGATAAATGTCTATCAGGGATGGTCTAGACAGTATTTGGTCCTGCCATGGGGGCAGGGGACTGGACTCGATGACCTCTCGAGGTCCCTTCCAGTCCTAGTATTCTATGATTCTATGAAGATATGGCACCAATATAGGGATGTAAAATCCCATTTAATTGGTTAACCTATTAAAAGGGAGGGAATGGGGAGCTGCTGCAGTCCGCTGCTCTGGATGCCGGAGCAGCTCCTTACTGCAGAGCACCAGGGCCTGCAGAGGACAAAGGCTGTGCTGGACACCGGAGCAGTCCCTGTCTCTGGAGGATCCATCATGGGGCTGGAGCAGCACTCTGCCCCTGGCAGGTGGGGAACTGCTCCAGTCCCCACTAGTTAACCAGTTAAACATTCACTTCCCTACACCAATCCCTTTATTTCTGACCTTTGTGAGGCCCTGCGGTATATGACCAACAATCCAGCCAAAGTTTTTGTATAGCAGCGCAGAGCCACTTTCCCTATGACAGAGATTTTTACATTTTCATTGCTACCACTCCTGAAACTTAGCAAAAGAAAACATCTGGCACTCAGGTGAAATATACATTCTAAAAAGCAGGTAGATAAAGTCTTTCCTTTGAATGCTTTTTTTTTAAAAGATGCCTTTTGATAATATATTTTAAGTATCTGGAGAGAAGAGCCATCACTCTGGTTCTCCCTGAAATTCCATCTTAAGACTCAGATGTACCTTAATGCCCATACTACAGTACCTAGTAATAGCCATCGTCTTGTCTGTAACAGATGATTAGTGATTCATTAAATATCTCTTGGTCACATATTTAAAAGAAAACCATGATGACAGAAAATTATACAACTAGCTAATATTTGCAATCCTGCCTTTCAATTACTTCTACACCTGTCCTCACTCACTTGCATTGAGACCTTTTCCCACATGTTACAACCTGTCCCAATCCAGATTGTAAACTTTTGGGGGCATTATCTGTCATTTATTTGATATTTGTGCAGCACAACAGGGCTGAGGGGAGCTCTGGACCTTATTGCACTAATACTTTTTGAAACAGTATTAGATCAAAGCACATTAATGAAATGTTAATGAGCGTTAGCACAGTCCACATGGACAGGTAGTCTGTGGCAGGATAGTGTGGGATAGAGTCATATCCTCTTGCGCCACACATTAACTGTTAATGTAGAGAAGCCCTTAAAATACTACTAGAAAAGAACAGTAAAACTATCAACAATAATACAAAAATATTGTTACTAATTCAGAAAAAGCAAAACAACAAACGTTCTATTCTGCATTTGGAAAGAAGATGAATGACTTATTCACATCCTGTAGTGATCATCAAATACTTTCTAATCCAGCAGTAACTAGCAGAGGATATTAAACAGCAGGTACTAAAGTTAAATATTTTAAAATCTGCTGGAGTGGCAACTTTCAATCAAGAGTTAAAGAGTTGGCTGAACAGCTTTTTGAACTTCTGAAACTCTTTTCCAGCAAATCCTGGGGCACTGAAGATGATCTAGAGCACTGGAAAGAAGCTCATATTGTGCCAATATTTAAGAGGATAAATGGGATGACCCTGGACGTATACACTGGAAGTATTCTGTAAGAATAATTTCTCCTCGAGAAAACTGAAACTATCCAATGGATATTCAGTAGCTTTTAATACTTTATAATTAGGCCTTCTTTTCCTGAGGTCCAAGGAAAATGAAAATTCAGTCCTCACTTTACTGAAATTTGCAACTTTGCTATGGAAGAGGCTGGAACTTGCACAGTAAGACTTGTGTTAAAATGTGTGGAGGGAGAGAGAAAGAGAATGTGCAAGTGTGTTTAGAAGAAGTGTGATCTTGCATGCTGAACGCAAGACTGGGAAAAAAGAACCCATGAGTTCTAATCCTGATGGTTACTGACTTGCTTACTGGGCAAATCCTTTAACCAAAATATTTTTTTGTATTTCCATCAGTAAAATTAGATTATAGAAGATGCCCTTACCACCACACAGGAATGTTGTGAGGATTAGTGAATGAACACACTGGTTGCTTTTAAGATAGAAGCATTAACTGTTATCAAATGCTACCACACTAGGGGCTCATCTAGACTATATGGAAGATTTGAAAGAGGATATGCACATTCCATAGGAATGTGCATATCTTCTTCCGATCTCACTTTCGAAAGTAGAAGTAATCAAGATACTTTTTTTTTCCCGGCAAACCCCCCCTTTTTCGAAAAGCCACTTTTCCTCTAAAGAATGAGATTTATGCAACTTTTCGAAAAAGGAGGGGGTTGCCGAAAAAAACCACATCTTGATTACTTTCACTTTCAAAAGCTCTGCTTTTGTAAGTGAGATTGGAAGAAGATATGCAAATTCCCGTGGAATTTGAATATCCTCTTTTTGAATCTTCTGCATAGTCTAGATAAGCCCTAGTTCATTAAATGAACTTTTTACCTTCTCGGTCTTCAGTAAACATTTCCTATTCTGCTTTGGTGGAAATGTTTATTGTGCATTACAACTTTTTGCATAATGCCATGCGCTGGACTTTGGTTGATTTACAGAAGGCCATCTGTTGGAACCGTGAAGGATGTGTATTATGGATACCAAGTGTTTTGTCACAGGGTCTATAGAGCTCTGGTGGTTTGGCAGCCAAAGTGTTAATGAAGCAGCTGACAGGTAGTCCTTACAGAAGCAGTGGAATGGAAGGACCTGGTTTTCACTATTAACTCCGGACAGGGGCTTTTGGAGAAAAAGGTCCTAAATCCAGCAAGCCTTGGACTGATCAGTCCCCACCAGAGCCATGAAACCTCTGACTCCCCATAACCCCGAGGGGGCCAGAGACTACTGAGGATCCCACGAGGAGGTCTTGGGTCATGCCAACCACAGACTTGGGCATAAAAACATAAAATGGATGGAGCCAGGTTAAAGTAGCTCCCCATCTCACCATATGGGGGGCCTTAACAATGGGACCCCATATTATCTTCTTGCCCAACACAAGTCAATATGATGAAGTGCTTATATGCAGGTTACTATTTTGTAGCACTAGAACTAGGAACATTTCACTGGAAAATTGTAATATGAACACTGGAAAATGTGAACTAGGAAAATTTCACTGGTCTGTAATGTGGTTTGTAGAACATAGAACGAAAGACCTCATTTGACTATTAATTATTTGGATAGCAACAGCACCCAGAGATGCCAAACTAGATCAGGACACTATTATGCTAGGTAGTACACCTGAACATAGTAAGAAAGACTCTTGTCCCAAGGAATTTAACACAGAAATAGGCAGGACAAAGAGAAAAAGTTACTCCTCTTTCAGTTTTACAGAGGGGGAACTGAGGGACAGAGAGATTAAGTGACTTGCTGAGGGTCACACAGAGAACCTGTGTAAGGATATGTCTACATAGCAGCCAAGAGGGTGCTTCCCAGTGTGGGCACACAAACTCACTAGCTCTGCTTGAGCTAACATGCTAAAAATAGCATCATGGCTGGTGGGCACAGGCGCTGGCTCAGACTAGGTGTCTGAGTACAATCCTGTCTAAACCCTCAGGTCTGAACTCAGGAGGCTAACCCTAGCTGCTGTGGCTACAGTATGCGAGCACGCTCAAGCAGATCTAGCATGTGTCTGTATTCCCCCTGGAAGCACCCTTCCAGTTGCTGTGTCCACATATTCTAAGAGCCAGAAACTAAATCCAGATATCTTTGGTCAGAGACCTTAATTACAAGTGTCCTTCGTCTACATACCTGAAGACAAGTTAGTTTCTTAAGATTTAAAACACAAATTCAGCCTTCATTTACAGTCTCACAACTCCACTGTGCTCAATCAATCTGAGTAACACTGACAGTGTCACATTAAGACATAAGAGGGTGGCCTCAAAGATCTCACAGCCTAAGTGCACATACAATACCATCTGTGCTGAAAAAGACCTAGAGGACTGCAGTTTTCACAGACTATACTTTGCTCTATGCCATCCTACAGAGCACAGAGCATACCACTAGCACCTAAATAATGATGTTCAGTGGTGCCTGGTACCCAAAACAAGTGGCAGAGGTGTAGGCAACAAACTCTCATTGATTTTAATTAAGCCATCACTGGGCACTAATGAAAATCCTAAGCTTACTATTAAGCGTATTTTAAGATTTGTCTACATTATGTCAGATGGCCTATAGGCTCCATGGATCTACGTTACCAAACTCAAGACATCTCACTTGCTCCATATCTCAGAGACGTAAACTTCGTATGATACATCAGGAAGATGAACTTTCAATCTTCCTTCCTCCTAGAGCTTTTATTTATCACCATGCAACCGAGCATCAGGTTTGATATAAATATGAATATAAACAACACAGCACTTATTCCCCATTCTCCCCCCACCGACCTCCAGAGCAAATCCATGGGCTTATTTTATCTATTCAGAGGAGAAGAAAACACATTCTGTAGAGGACCATGAAATACACAGGTTTTTTAAAAACCAAACAAAGAAACAAGTGCAGACTATTCATCTGTCCACTCTAATGGTACTTACCATGGTTTATCCCTTGATATTTTTGAAGGAAAGACTGTGTGCTGTTTGCTAGTGGAGGTAAGTAGATTGTCTTTGGGCGTTTTGAATGGCTTTGAGTTGTTGCTGACTAGATTATGGCCGCTGATACAGGATTTCTGTTTAATTTGTACTAGTGATGTCCTGGAATTGGAGGGTGGAGAAGCTGGAGATGGGGAAGGTTTACACATTGAACTGTGTCTTCTTTCTGTAATGGAGAAATAATAAAATTTAAAGCACTTCACAAGCAAAAACATTAAATAAAAGCAGTTAGAAAAGATGAATTCAACACTGAATTCATGAGGCTTTCAGCACGCCACATTACTCTAGTTAATCATTATGGAAGTTCATCATAATGCCAATGGGTAAATATTAAACAGAAAAACAACTCTATAGAGTGCTCTGAAGATTGTAAAGCACTACGGAAGTGCTAAATAGCAATACTTAACTCTCACTTAACATTTTATCGGGAGATCTCAAAGCATTATACAAACATTTGAGAAGTTGTCAACATCTTTGTAAAATACAATAAGCAAATATTACTGTACCGAACTTTTAGTACCAAAGGGGAAATGGAGGCACTGAGATCCTTAATAAACTGTTCAATTCTCAGATGACTCACCTAAGGATCCACTAATTTCCTAGGAACCTGCTTGTGATGGACATGACTTAGTTATTGGAATGTTTACTATATGAACATGCTGGTTTACTTTAATTGTGGGCTGCAAGGAAAACAAACAGAAAGAACAAAGGCTCAAGATAAGCCACCTCTCTAGAAATACTACAGGGTTATTAAAAGATAATGCCCAAACTATTGGCAATGAAGAATCTATCTCCAGGCTTCAGCCAAGTTACGAAAATGTGTTTGATATGTGGGGCCAATGCTGGGCGCTACATGTGCAAAAGGACTATAAAACAGTTAGGAAGACACTATCCAGAAGTCAGGCAGTTGTTGGAGAGCTGTTCAGCCTGACACCCAGGACCCACAGTGGGGTGGTTGAAGAACTCCGTTCTGCCTACCCCTCGTTACAAGGTGGTAAAGCTTCATTTGAGTTAGATATGCACGTAAGACAGTTTAAGAATCTTTTTTTCTCTAAATGCTTCATTCTTAACTGCTCAGAATAAACAACACTTGGTTTAAGAAATCTGTCTGACCACTGTGTACCACTGGTCACAGACCCCTGAAGGGAAGAACTATAGGTGCTAAACCCAGTTGGGTTTAGCTACTCAACAAAGGATTCTCAAGGTACTGTAACCCGGGGCCCACGTTAATAGTGGGAGAACTGCAGAATTCCATATCCCAGAAGAGGCAAAGGCAGAAGGCCTGAGATCTGTATGGATGCACTCAGGGGACAGAGTTTGCCAACTTAAATGTAGATTCTAGAAGAGGCTGTAGCACACATAGGCCCTTGGCCCACGAGAAGAAATGCTGTATTGGAACTCTTGTCAACACTAAGTCCTGACTGGTCCTTTCTCTTCCTTACTTGAAGTCATCCCTTTTCTTGGCCTGCTATTTCAGAGTGAGCCAACTCCCTGTGCTGACTGCTCCTAAGCCCCCATTCACCCCGAAAGCAGAAGGCATGTACTTGCAGCTGCAGAGTCTAAGGCTAGTGGGAATCTTCCAGCCAGAGCAGTTTTGTGCGGAAAGGCAGCATGCCAGCACTTGCTAGCTGACCAGGGGGTACTTTGCCAGATCCTAGGATAATTTTTCAGCACCACCTCTGGGAGGTGGGTGAAGTCCAAAGATGCAGGAAAAAGAAAAAGGGTGAGCTGAGTATTATCCAGTGAGGAGGAACAGGAGACAAAAGTGATCATTCTCAGTAGCTCCATGTAATTTACTTAGAAGGGACACGTTCGTCCTTAGTGACTGACCCAGGGTTATGTATCAGATCAGTGACAGAAACAGAACTCACATCTTTGGGTTCCCAATCCCAAACTCTAGCTGCTCCTCCACAGTTCCTCTCCCGTAGCACCGTTATTATTAAAATAGTATAAATATGTTGCTTTCAGTTTCCATGTGGTAAAAATAATTCCCTCACCCCAATGTTAACAAAGAGACTCTACATTAGTTTAGTTGATTGCTGTAAAATAATTTGCTTCTGTGCTGAGAACCTGTAAGTTAAATTTAGGCCCAGAATACCGGGAAATAGTTTGTGTCTAAACCCCTCAAATAAGGAGTCTAAAATGAAAAATCCAACAGAATGCTACCTATTGCACTACTATCCAATGCCATTCCATTAACAAAAAGCCTATTTACAAGAGTTACTCAAACCAAACAATTTGCATTTAAATGACTAATTGTGCATATGAAGAGTTACACTTTCTGGTTTTGGTATTTCAACATTCTTTAAGCATAGTGTTCTAGGGTAGGGTAAAAGATATGAAAATATTTTGGCTGGCGTATGACCATTGTCAGGAATAATCACCTATGACTTAGATTGTTACAGGAAGTTGTTCCACATCTGTTCCCAGACTCACTCTGCCTATAAAGGCTCAATCCAGCTCTCCCTGAAGTTATGGGAATTTTATCACCGATTTTAGTTGGAAGCAAGATAAATTCCGAGATGTCACCAGTACTACTAATTTCCAGTACCAATGGCATGGTCCACTACTGAAGAAGCAAAGAATAAAATAGCATCTATGGTAGACAAATGTCCAGGCAGTGCTTAGGAACTATATGCTGAATACTTGAAGGTGGTGTGCAAAGGGGGACAAATGTGAAGGTGTACTCCTTTTCCTTCCCAAGAAGTATACTAATTTTTGTTTTATCATGTATAAAAGTGACTAGAAAAGATTCTTTTCCATCCACCCCAATTTTTTCCTTATTTATTCTTTACAGTGGTCATTATACTGTGATGCCTGGAAAGCCAATGCAATTTTGATATCACAAGAACTCAACAAAAGAGAATTTTAGTCAGAATGTTTTAAACTTTTTTGCTTTTGTTAAGACACTTATTTTACATCAATGACAATACAACACTTCGAATAAAGATAGTCTCTATTCAAGAGTCAATATCCCCACCACACCCTTTCAGGTAAATATACCTTGACATCTTCCAAGGTCCTCCCACAGCTCAAGAAACACCAGATTTGACATTTGTTTTTTTAAAATACAATAAAAAGGAGTGAAAGAAAAACTTGTAAAACATCAGTAAGTAAAAAGAGGGCACAAGCTCAAATTAAAAGAAAAATCCTTGTCTGATCACTGTCTGATTTTGTGTCTCAGATTTCTGATAGTTTTACCTACAATAAGTCATTTTTGAAAGGCACTGTAACTTTTCTATAGTGTTTTATTTAGTTAAATCATATTAATTATTTTATGCATTTTGGTTGTAGAGCAATGTTAACATACTGCAATTTTTACTTCAGATGTTTTAATTTAATCTACCTGGTTCTGCCAAACAAAAAAAATTGAATTATTTTCTATATTTTACTACTAGCCTCTTGAGATTCTGAAGACAGGGTGCTGTAATGTAGCCAATCAAACACTCCTACAATGACAGACTCCTTGTGAATTAAAACTTCTGTTTACTCCTTAAATATTCAGCATGGACTGTTCAGACTATCACTGCAGTTAATCGTCACTGCAGTTAATCGTCTTGTCAAGATTCACTGCCTTTTAGAAAATGATACTGTTAAGTATTATACATAAGGGTATAGTAGTTGAGGGAAATATATCTTGCTTATAGAAAATTAAAATGAATCTCTGGGGAAAGAGACACTTTGGTTATTTTACAGATACTGACCATTTAAGATGATCAATATTTTGGAGTCCTCAAAAGAATCACATGCATGAGCAGCTTCAACTTTTTTTGTGGTCCTCGTTATATGTAATTTTCACTCAAGCAAAAATTTTGGAAAGTTTTTGATGGAACAAATCAATCAATTAATTCCCAACAGCGAAACAATACATTTACATTGTAATTTTCAACGTATGTGAAATGTCAGAAATAAAGAGCATAATGTTAATATGCAATAGTTTATCCTTCAATCTTGCATCTGGGGGAGGAAAGGAAAGAGTTCTAGGGTACTAAGACAATTTTAATGTTTTACTAAAGCTTAACATTCTTGTGATCAGAACTGACTCTTACACCTGGCATTTCCTTCCATATCTTTGAATATCTACAAACAAACCATGGCTATAAGTAGCCTTCCACATTTTCACCAACTACTTGGAGAATTACCAGAAATATTACTTGGCCTCAGCGGAAATTACTTTAAGAACTGCTGGATAAATAAAAGAAAAAAAATACACTTCCCTATACATATGAAAAAATGAAGATCACACCCACTGTCATACTCAGTTGCCTAAACAGAATGGCTACATTCTTCCCTTTGCAAGTATCTGAAAATTAAACTTGGCTGTTGAAGCTTCTATTTTTAAATTACATTTCAATTGATTTGTGTGAAGTGCACATAAAAGCGTACATACAATTTATACTCTCAAATAAGGTATTTGCACACACAATTATCCAATAAGGATGTAAACTGGTCATTTGGGCATGTAAAAATGGGATTTCTACATGCCTCTGTGGTAACTGTATATGCAAATTAGACAAATAAGTGCACATGAATTTATAAGCATACAAGCCCCAGAGCAGGAGCCACACCAGTCTGCACACAGAAATGACAGAGGCCATGCTGTTCTAGCTGCCACTGTCCCCTCATCAACAGCACCTTGACCACCTTTCTAGGGTTCTCCAGTAGACAGGACTCAGACTTGGCCATTGACTGCCACATGCTTAAGTCATATTGGGCAATCAAGGCATGGTGGTTAGCCACCCGCAGCTGGAAACCGGCAGATTAATAAAGTTTGTGCCCAAACAGATCCAGTGTCCAGAGTCTTCATTTTTGGGAGTAGGGGCAGGCTGGCCTTGTTGGTCTATGGTTGACACATTCTATCACAAGCAAAGTTGGGATTAAGTAGGTGTACAGGTAGTCATAATCTTTAACCAGGACAAAATATTTACCTTCCACCCTCTTGGAGACGGGGGAACTGAAGGTGTCTGCCATCCTGCCTTTGCTATTTTGGTGACTCCTTCGTGGAGTGGCAAGGCGACCCCAGCTGGAACCACCTGCTGGAATATGCCAACGAGGATGTTGGTAAGTTCCTCCACCTCTTCTGCCTGGAGATTCAGGTTTGCGGCCACCCACTTCACGAAGTCCTGGTGCATCCTGTTGTCATCCGGTGGGACCACCAGAGCGGGAGCCACTATGGCCTCATCTGGGGAGAAGGAAGAGGCCTGCACTGACTGTTCTTCCTCAGGAGGTGACTGCTGACCCTCAGCCTCCTCCTGTATCATTGGGGTGCCCGGTCTCGCCAATCTCAGTGCTGGGGGCTGGCTGACAGGTGGTCTGGAGTGAGCGTCTGAGGTTCCAACTGCGTAATTTGTGGCTGCATAAGGAAACCTCACAGGGACCATGGGCACCTCTGTGAAGGCCATAGTGCCTGCGGCCATAGTGCCGGATGTGTAGCCACTTGTGGTGCTGACATGGGCAGTTCGGGTTGCAGTGGTGATGCCTGCACCGGTGGGAGGGAGGACTGTTCCAAAAGGACTCCTGCAGACCTGATACTTGCCAAAGCCCACAACTGGGATCAAGTACTCCAGCCCCTTTGGTGCTGGGAGCTGCCAGTGGAGGATGACCTTGGAGAATGGGAGGTGTGCCCATGGCTGAGAGTTGGAGACCAGAGGTGGCCACTGGATCTGCTTTGTGTCAGCAGCAACTGGTGAGGTGATCTCTAGTGTTGGAGGAGCAGGACTTGGGAGAACCTTCTCTCACATCCCAGATACTTCAGTGCTGGGTGACAGTTCCAGTATGGGAAGTAGTGTTGAGCTCACAGGGACTCGTCCCAAGAATGACTCCACTGGCATGGTGAGTGATTGCTTTCACCATGTCTCAGTTGCTGGGCAGCGAGTGCCTCCAACGCTCCATATCCAGCGATACCTTGGGTCCCTAGCCCCACCTTTTCCTCTCCCTGACAGAGTGTGCCCAGGCTATGTGGTGCTCTCCTGAGCTTCCTCACTGGAGAGTGGGAGCGTTGCATGCCTGGTGACTGCAGCACCATTGAGGGCTTCCCCCTGTGTCTGGGTCCCAGCACTGATGCCTGAAACACTTCTGGGTGGAAGGGACTTGGATGCCTGGCAGTAAAGAGGAACCCTAAGGGTCAGCCTGCTCTGGCTGTGAGGCCTTATCCGGCGCCTTGTCCTTGTCCAGTGCTGGGTTGGGCCTTCTTTTGCACAGGCTGGAGAATTTGTCTTTCTTCCTGGCCCGCTTCGTCAGGACTACCGACTATTCCTAGTGCTGAGCAGTTACTAGGGTGGGGGGAGGAGAGGAGGCTCCACACTGAGGTGCCAGTGCTCGGTGCCGAGTTGAACCGTTAATCTTGGGGAGCCAAAGCAAACTCCATCAGCAGTGCCTTCAGTCTAATATTTTTGTCTTTAAGGTCCTACAATGGAAGGTCTTGCAGATGTGGCACTTCACTCAGATATGACGCTCACCAAAGCAGTGGAGGAAGTTTTCGTGAGGGTCACTAACAGGCTTAGGTCTCTAATAACTAACCCAGTAATTAAACTGGGATATGCCCATCCCAGGGGGTGAGTCTCAGCAGGGGACCAACTATTTACAAAGACTAACAAATACTGATGATTAAGAATCCATTTACATTTGAAAAGGAGGGAAATATTAAAGAATACTACAACAATGGCTGGAGGACAGTACCAAGCACAATCACTGGCGGCAAGAAAGAACTGGAGTGGGAAGAGCCCAGAAGCTTCCTATATAGAGCTACATGTGTGCACCACTCCAGGAGGCACTGGGACCTGGTCACCTATGGATACTGCTGAGGGAAAAATCTTCTGGCACCGGTGCATATGACGAACACACACACCTATGTTGAATGAATATGATCAATCACTTGAAGAAGAATTCGTTCACATTCCCCATAAATAACTAAGTATAGTGCAATTATTTTATAAATGAACTACTGTCAAATCCACAAGCATTTGTGATTTCTTAGGTAAACTACAAGCAGAGCTGCAATCCTCTTTACAGCATTAATCCTTTTGTGCTTTCCTATAACTTTTAGCTCATCCAATTGACTTCACACCAACACAGTTTGGCTTCTCTGGCCAGGTAGTTAACATCTTATCAGCACTGATCTTTAAGAACAGAGTTCAACTGTACCTCATTAGATAAACATTACACAAAGAAAATATAACAAACAACTTAAAACTTGTTTTATTTACAATGTTATTACAATATCCAAAAGTTCATTTTATTGCTATAAAACGAAGTTTCCCAATTCTAACACTGCAAATGATCATTAAACTGTTCCAGCAAACGTTCTATGTCCCATGGAAACATGGATATAATCCAATTGTCCCAGCCAAATCAGATTTTTATCACATCTGGTGTGCACGTTTTATGCTCTTTTGGGGAACAAAATGGCGTAATCCCATAATTTCTAGTGCTGCTCTTCAAGATGCTAAAACCAGGTCTATACTAGACCCAGAAGAACAACTTAAGGTACGCAACTCCAGCTACATAAACAACGTATCTGGAGTCAACATACCTTTTGCCAAGCGTGGCACCATCTGTGCACAGCAGGAGGTTGATGGGAACAAACACTCCCATTGGCTTCCTTTACTCCTCATGAATTGAGAAATATTGGTGTCAACTGAGGGTGCCCTAGCATTTGATTTAGCAGGTCCTTACTAGATCTACTAAACTGAACACCAGAAGATTGATCTCCAGCATGGTGATATGGTCAAGGACTCAGTTTCCAACCCTCTTTTACGTACCACCATGAGATGCAATTCACTACTCTCTCCAACAACAGCTTAAGCCTCTGGTCTTTGAATGACTTTACTAATTCCATGGGATCTCCATTAGCTGGTCTTTGGAAAATAATAACAGCTGTTCTGCAGGAAGGGCAACGTCTCAAATTCCTGGTCAGAAGCAAATGAGTTTCAATTTACTGAGAGGATATTTATTTTTTACAATAGCATGTGCTCAACCTATGTGCTTATATAGCTCTGCAATTTAAAAAATACAATAATATTCACATTGACATAATGACAGTCAATAAAGACTTTCAAATCCACAAAAACTGAAGACTAAGATCCTTCCTCCTCATTTCCATCCTCTCAGAAAAAGTGTAAGGAAATAGAAATGCATCATGCTCTGATGGTTGAGACAGACAACTCTGTCAAACTAGACAACTCTGACAACTCCACTCCCAGGATAACATATGAGGTAGTTTCTAAAGTACTGAGGAGACAAACCCAAATGTACTCAGTTCACACTCATTAATTCTAATGAGTTGCATCAACTGGTCATATTTTACTAGATTAAAAAAATTGGATCCTATAATGGTTTTAGTGTACATTAAACAGATCATACTTTGATGTTAGAACCTCATTTTTTTAAACTCAGGGGCTGTGTCTAGACTGCATCCCTTTTCCGTAACAGGGATGCAAAATTAGACACATCGCAATTGCAAATGAAGCGGGGATTTAAATCTTCCCACTTCATTTGCATAAACATGGCTGCCGCTTTTTTCCAGCCATGTTTATGCAAATGAAGCGGGGGGGATTTAAATCCCCGCTTCATTTGCAATTGCGATCTATCTAATTTGCATCCCTTTTACGGAAAAGGGATGCAGTCTAGACACAGCCAGGGAGAGTGAAAACAAAAGTATATGTTTTTTTCCACAGTAAACTTTGACTAAACCCTTCTTTAATCCAAAATGCTTATCCCCCTTAATGCAAACAATTCAAGGAAAAAGACAAAAGATTCAGTTCTCCGAACAGTCTCTTAAGTTGTGCATCAATGGGAGATACAAGATCACAAACGTGTTGTGGGCTGTCAAAAGGGGAAGGCTCTGAAAGGAACAGTTCTGGCCAGGATGGGAGTGTGGAGCAAACACCATTATCAAATGAAAAACCTCAATCTCTCTTGGTATTGCATATGAGTAGTTCTCTGGACAAACCAAACCAACCAACCCACCCCATGCACAAAGTCAAAGAAGACATGTTAGAACCCTGCCAGCAATAGTCATGTTTAAATACATTTGTAATTTACCATGATTTGACTTCCTGTGTAGACAGAGTCTAAAACAAAAACTTCAATTGTTTTTTTAAATTTACTACTCTCAAGATTTTAATCCTCAAAAAGTCAAATAAAAAGCCAATCTACCAAAGAGGGTGAAAATGATATATTCAGTCTAAATTTAATTCATGAATAATTCAGAAAACTCAAAACTTTGGTTCATTCCATTAGAATGAGCAGAACTGAATCTGAAAAAAATGCATTAAAATATTCTATTGGCAGTAAACAGTTATGATATAGTAAGGCTCATCTCAATGTTCACATTTATCACTATAGAAATGTCTTTTTTTCAGATGCCTTTCTTGAGCTGTAGAAGATTTGTGTTCAAATTATTTATAACAGATCAGACTGAACAATCAGATGACCTTCAGCACAGTACAAAAACTATTATCTTTGTTTAAAATATTTAACCAGTGGTTCAATGAGGTGCGGTATCTCATTTACAATGTGATTTTGGTCTGTTAAACTGTTATGCCACAATCATTATACAGATGAATGTGCTACTTACTCATGATAATTCCCTATACAAAATATTGTTTCTTGGAGTACCATACTCTGAATTTTAATTACACAGCTATTCACTCTGCATAGTTGAGTATTTTATTGCCTACTCTTTCAGTAAATATTATATGAAACCTTCTAAAGTGCAATAATTTCAGGTCAAAGTTTGCAAACGTGCTTTGCATTAGTTCTAATTAAAAACAACAGGCCCTTACCCCCCAAACAATTTTAGTTAGGAGCCAGAAAACTGATCAACTGAAATATTGGCAGAGAGTGTTATCTTGCAATAACTGGCAGTTGCTTCATAACCGGAGCTCACAATTACCTTGTAAGCACTTTCATTTTGTAGCAACAATCTTAAAAAAAAATACCCTCTACAAAAAGCAAATATATGAGGCCAGATAAAAATAAACTCAGATTTGATGCCAACAAACCACAGCAGAGTGCTGCAAGATCCAAGGATAACTTTACTAGTGAGAGTTTGACAAAATTACTGTTCCAAGTCCAGTTGAAAGGTTGGAAACAATATCCGCAAACTGTATCCACCCTTACACTGTGCGCTGTAAAGGAAATGGCACAGTCAGTTTCATTTTGATCCTTCTTGTAAACTGACAAAGGAAATAATCTGCCAATTCAAAGAAAAATACTGTTGCTTCTGATAAAAAGCAGTGCACAAAGTATACACTCCAGACTAGGTCAAATGACATCATTTGGAAATTAATTATCAAGTGCGAAAAACCTCTATGCTGTGCGTTTCTTTATGTGCAACAGATACAAGTCCCACTTCCTAAAATTAAACAGCTAAAACAACTCCCCGTTTCCAAAAATGTCTCGAAATAAAATAAAATCAGCAAAATTATGCAAAATTCCCTTCTAGGAGATGAAATGTAAACTGAAACCACTTACAGAAAGGAACAGGCTGCCAACGTAATCTGATTCTACGACGACTGTAAACATGTTGTACTTTTGGAACGTGAAATGATTCACATTACCACGGACACCGTCAGAGAAATACAGCAACGTGATTAGGTATTCTGCATGTGTTAAAAATCAGACAGATGACCTGCTGCAACAAATACCAGATCAGTACTTGCCTACACCAACTGTTTTGACTACAGGCACTTATTAAACAACAAGTTTCAGGTCCTACGATTTGGACACCAGAACTGATCTTGTGCCAAGAACAATTACTTTGAAAAGTGCTGCTTTTTAAAAAACTGTTTATATAAAGTCAAGTAAGTAAGTAATACTGAAAGAAAGTACAAAAATAAAAGCAGCAGAAGTAATAAATACTGTATATACATTTGTAAACAAAGATTTTTTTTTGTATTTATTTATTCATTCTTTCTGGAGATAGGGGACTGTGTGAGATGTTTCTCAGTAATTAACAGGAGAAACTGGAGCTCCCTTGCAACATCTTTTATTTATGGAACGATACAGATGTTTTGCCAAGATAACTGTATAGGAGAAAGTAGATAACATGTCTGGAAAATTGCCACTAAATTACTGTAAAGAACCAAAATCCTTTTTAAAATAAAATGACAAGGAAAACTTGAGCTCAGTATATATTTTCCAGGATTGCCTGGTGTGGAAGGAGTATATCTGTAAAGAAAAACTCAGGTGACTAAAGTAATAGGGCATGTGTCTCAAGACATCTGTCAGGCACAGTGCCTTCTCTGATTGGAAAGCAGGTAGCACATCAAGGTTGCTAATGGAAAGAAATAAAGTACACCTCAGCATAGTGCTAGGAAGCACTGCACTTCTTACTAGCTTTTTATTAAATATAAAAATGAAGCTGTACCAAGCAGGGATCAGTTAAAAATCCTGCAGCATTTACCGCAAGAATAGAGATGTTCTGGCCAAGTGACAGTTCCTGTAGTCTCAATTGGATAAGGTGGTATTCAATTACAGGCCAACTGTCATGATGCACCTGTTATAAACAGTTATGTTTCATCCCAGAGTTGGATTCATTTCAGTGGTAGGTGAGATGATTCTTAAACAGTGAATGCAAAAACTACGGGCATATTTATTACCATGAAGATTACACAGAACTATTGCAGATATTCACTAAAGGTTCTATTAATTAAAAAAAAGAAGTAAATTTACAAAAGATTTGTCTGAAGATTGTGGACTACCTAGTCCCTTTTTCCTCCTATTGTATTATGTTAATAGTAACACACCATGATTCATCAAACCTTATTCTTACACAAGGTCAAATTTAATTACAAGTTTTTCTTGCAGGGCTTTATTGGCAGGAATCAGGGAAATTGCATACTTTTTCCTCTTGGAATTCTGGGAGGTATTTTTATTGACAAACTGTTGTTCGTTGAGCAGCAATAACATTAGTGATGTAGGTCTAGGTATAAGGGAAGAGTAGTTTTTAATAACATGATATACCAAATCTTTTGTTGTTGGGTCAACCTTTCGCTATTCATATAAGGAATTTTATGACTGTTATTTAGTCAAACTAAAAAGACCAGAGATGATGGAAGTACAACACTAAAAATAACCAACAAATGTGTCAAAAACAAAATGAAAAAAACAAAGACAAGGGCAACTCCTGTAATGACAGAAATATTGCTTCAAATCAATGTGCTTAATTATGCTGTCTATAAAATGGGACTGCTTGTGCTTGTTTACTACTTTTGGCAAGTGCTTTGATCTCTCAAGATGAAAGTGCAAAGCATTGTTAACAAGACCATTTGAAAAACAAGCAAACACACAGAAAAAGGGTGAATAATTTTCATGGGTGGCAATGTAAGACACTCAGCTAGTAAGCCAGAAGACTTAGGCTACGTCTACACTGCCCAGTCTTGTACAAGGACATATGCAAATGAGGCACAGTGATGAATATCGCTGTGCCTCATTTGCATACTTAATGAGACACCATTTTTGCGCAAAAACCCCGTCTTGTACAAGAGCCGTTCTGCCTGAAAATAAGCGGCAGAACAGCTCTTGCGCAAAAGGAGATTTTTGCACAAGAAGGAGCAGTGTAGACTTCTTGCGCAAAAGCCCCTTGTGCAAAATGGTGGCTCATTAAGTATGCAAATGAGGCACAGCGATATTCATTGCCATGCCTCATTTGCATATGTTCTTGCACAAGACTGGGCAGTGTGGATGTAGCCTTAGCTTTGGTATGATGGATATTTGACATACGATGGTGTGGCAGTCACTTAGCTTTTGTTTTCTCATCTTTGATATGGAGATACTAATAATTATTTACTTCCGCAGAAAAGGGAATATGAAGTTTAATTAGGAAGAGGTTACTTACCTGTAACTTCAGGTTTATCTAAATACATCCCTGTTCAGGTCACAGGGGATTATGGGACTTTTCACTCACAAGGCATGCCTACAATACAATTAAAGGTGCGAGGACAACATGGGTTGGTGTACCCACACTACTTGGCTGTGTCTACACTGGGCCACTTATTCTGGAAAATCAGCCTCTTTTCCAG
>CM057845.1:23069234-23087093 GCA_030068395.1 Apalone spinifera
TTTGCATCCCTTTTCCGGAAAAGGGTGCCTGTGTAGACGTAGCCCTATTGTTTAAGGGACTTTTCTATCTCCTTTCTTTTCGGGGTTAGGGTGGTTCACCAGTTGCCTGTCACTTTCTGTGTATGCTATCTAAATTATTACAATATACAGTTTGGACACAAATTGAGAATCTGTCTATTCTTTCAAAACTCCACCGGTGATTAGATAAGGATTTCTCGGGCATATCTTGCTTCTGAAACAGGGACGATATAATAACTAGATAGTCAGAGTGAGCCTAGGTCATCTCAATTAGATCAAATTAATCATTGCAGCGTTCCCTGTGCAACATGTGGGCACAGCTCATGATGCCCACGAAAGCTCATCTACAGGTTTTGTTAGTCTTTAAAGTGCTACCAGACTATTTGTTGTTTTTTAAGTTTATCCGGTACCGGCTAACTTGGCTATCCCATGAGACTTTTATTTACGTGGGTACATCCACCTATATGTACTACCTATATTGTCCTGAGGATGTCACATGGGCCACAGCTGTATGCTGACTGGATTGCAAGAAGCCCTCAGGCCACAGATTGAGAATCACCGGTTTAAGTTACAGAAATCTCTCTTGAGTGGCAGCATTGTTCAGACTCTCCAAGATGCGATGATCTGTGGTCTTACATGGCCCTTACACCAGAACTTGAGAGAGAGTTCTTAAAAAAACAGCCTGTAACTCTCTTCCTCAGTTTTTTTCTTTGGGAATTCTCCATGATTATATCAATGGCTTAGAGAGATCTGCTACCTGGCATAAAGAAGCCAGAGCACGGGATGAAGACCTAATCCTAGATATTTCTTCAAGAGGTCTTGCTATTATAGTACTGATTCTTTCAAAGGCATTTTTCCCAATGAATTTCATGGCATCAGATATGACTCTTGTATGACTCCTTACTGAAAAGATAGTTTTTCTGTTCTCATGGATTGCAGCCTTTCTGCAGGCATTATACTTAAACTCTGCAGACTTCTGTAGCGCTGGAGATCTTTGTCTTTATACTTGTATATACATACTGGCATCTTTCCCCATTCAGAAAGAAGTTGTTTTAACTGTTACACTGATCAGGAGAACCAAAGCTGACAGGATTGAAGCATGTGTGTACAACTGAAGCATTCCAGACCTCTTCATTCGAATGCCACTCTTTAAAGTCAGTGGAGGGCAAACAGGAGAGACACTCAAACAATTTAGGTCCAAATCTGAATCCATTACAGTCTCCATTCATCTGTAGGCAGGATTCCCCCGTTCATGAAAATGAAGATTATGTGCCCAAAATAGAGGAGAGCATAGGCTTCCTAACTACTGCAAAATACCCTTCAGAGTCTAGATTTAAAAAAAATCTAGCTCAATTACTTACGAAAGAGGCATTTTAAAGCAGATAAAACAGTGCTGTGAACTCCCCCTACTGGAGCTATGTAAACAATCAACCTCAAATACCATATCCTGAACTACTGTATTTTGATAGTGTTGGGTACAAAGTAGTAAACAAGAGAGCTGATATACGATATGCATTTCCTCATCAAGTAATATAGAAGGGTCTTAATCCTCGGATCCTTGCTAGGTTTTCACTCAATTATTATTCAGGCAAGCCCACAATGCCTTTAATGGATGTTTGCTGCATCAGAACAGAGAACTGAGCAAGCACTTTGGCATTTTCCCCAAAGCAAATAGAAAATTTTAACCATATATTTGGGCAATTTTAAAGATGCTTATGTGGAGAGTTTCTATGCTTCTATAAAATATCAATTGTTACATTTGGCAAACTTCCTGGAGTAGCAAGTCATGTCTGGTGGCTCAAACATTAAGTTCTGAGGACTTTATTTTTGTATTCTACAATGACATCAGAAATCCCAGACAGGATCAGGGCCCCATTATCTCAGGTGTTCTACAAATGACATAGGCCAATGCTGTTCTGTTATTACATTAGTTTGTTGATTTTTTTTCCCCCTCATAAGTGTTCAGTTACTATACTGCTAAAAAATAAAAGAGGTCAGTCAGACCCTGCTGCAACACAGTTCTTTGTGGGGAAGTAGCAATAGCCAGGTCCCAATATTGGAACACATTTGTAGACTGCAAAGAGATGCTTAGTGACTTATTTGTTTCGGTTTTCATCAAGAAGGTTGGTGGTGATTGGATGCTTACAATAATAAATGCTGAAGAAAAGAAAGTAAGGTTCAGAAAGTAAAATAGGAAAAAAACAAATTAAAAATGTCTTGAAAAAGCTAGATGTCTTCAAGTCTCCAGGGCCTGATGAAAGGCATCCTAGAATATTGAAGGAGCTGATTGAAGAGGTATCTAAGCCATTAGCTATCATCTTGGAAAAGCTATGGAAGACAGGAGTAATTCCAGAAGACTGGAAAAGGGAAAAAATATTTCTTGTCTATAAAGAGGGAAAGAAGGAACCCAGGAAACCACAGACCAGTCAGTTTAACTTCTGTACCAGGGAAGATAATGGAGCAAATAATTAAGTAATCCATCTGCAAGCATCTGGAAGATAAAGTGATAACTAACAGTCAGCAAGGACTTGTAAAGAACAAATCTTGTCAAACCAACCTAAATAGCTTTCTTTGAGAGGATAACAAGCCCTGTGGATAAGCGGCAAGCAGTAGACATGGTATACCTAGACTTTAGTAAAGCATTTGATACAGTCTTGCATGACCTTCTTATCAATAAATTACGGAAATTCAACGTAGATGAGACTTCCACAAAGTGAGTACATAACTGGTTGGATAACTGTTCTCAGCGAGTAGTTATCAATGGTTCATAGTCATGCTGGAAAGGCATAACAAGTGGTGTTCCACCGGACCAGTTTTGGGACTGGATCTGTTCAATATCTTCATCAACAATTTAGATATAGGCATAGAGAGTATGCTTATAAAGTTTGCAGATGATACCAAGCTGGGAGGATTTGAAAGTGCTTTGGAGGATAGGTTCATAATTCAAAATGATCTGGACATCCTGGAGAAATGATCTAAGGTAAATAGGATAAAGTTCAGTAAAGACAAATGCAAAGTACTCCATTTAGAGAGGAACAATCAGTTTCATACATAAAAATGGGAAATGACTGTCTAGGAAGGAGTACTGCAGAAAGGAATTTAGAGTCATAGTGGACCACAAGCTAACTATGAGCAAACACAATGATATTGTTGCCCAAAAAAAGGCAAATATGCTGGGATGCATAAACAGGAGTGTTGTAAGAAAGACACAAGAAGTCAGTCATCTGCTCTACACTGAGCTGATTAGGCTTCAACTGGAGTATTGTGTCTAGTTCTGGACAGCACATTTCAAGAAAAATGTGGAAAAATTGGATAAAGTCCAGAGAAGAGCAACAAAAATGATTAGAGGTCTAGAAAACATGACCTATGAGAGAAGACTGAAAGAATGGGTGTGTTTAGTTTGGAAAAGAGAAGATTGAGAGGGGATATGATAACAGCTTTCAAGTACCTAAAATGCTGTGACAACGAGGGGGACGGGGAGTATTCTCCTTAACCTTTGATGACTGAACAATAAAGAGAGGCTTAAATTGCAGAAAGGGAGGTTTAGGTTGGACATTAAGAAAAACTTCCTGTCAGGCTGATTAAACATTGAAATAAATTGCCTAGGGGCACTGTGGAATCTCCATCACTGGAGATATTTAAGAGCAGGTTAGATAAACATCTGTTAGGGGTGATTCTAGATGGTGCTTGGTCCTGCCGTGAGTGCAGGAGACTGGAATTGATGACCTTTCAAGGTCCCTTCCAGTTCTATGATTCTATGACTAGCAGCAGAAGGAAGCATTGCAAAACAGATATTTTTCATCTAATGAAACGTATTTGAGCAGGTAAATTCAAAACTTCTTATTAGATACCGATGATGGAATAGGCAAATTCCAGATTTGTTAATCAGTTACAAATCGTTTATGGCTTGGAGAAGGAGCTCAAAAAGAGCTCAATAGAACTGCAAACACCAGAGGTATACTGACCTGATTTCTGACCTACTTAGGCATAAAACATCATCTTGGATGTGTCTCAACTGATCAGAACACAGATCTACTAAACCTATAGAATCAGAGACTAATTCCCTATTTCAGTATGAAAAAGGGAATTTGTTAATAATCCAGGATCTTGTTTTACTTTGAAATAATCTTCTGGCAGAAATGGAGATGATGAAGGTTCTCCTTGATAATAAAAGAGTAGGTCTGAACTGCAGGCTAAACCCAACTTACCCGCCTTCTGTCCACAAACAAATATCTCAGTTTTGGGCTCCAACATAGGATCCTGCAGGGTTGAAGGTTTCAAGTCTGAATGAAGCAAGGACCTAGGATTCAAATCCGATTCCTTTACAGTATAGGTGAAACCCCCCGATAGGAGATTCACCAAAAGAATCCCATAAACCCATGAGCTAACTTCCTATGTCCAATCTATTCCAATAACCTCCAGTCAAATCCCAGGAAACTGAAGCAAGACTTGGTGCAATGCAGGAGCTTGTAATCGGTGTTTAACCCTTCCATTATCTTCTGAACACTGAGCAGCAAACATACTATCAGAGAATCTTCTGTGTTTGCAATGGAGACTGAACAGAACAAGCCTTTTGCAAGGTGCACTGTTTCATAGTGATTGGAGCACATCCAGATTCTGGTAAACTACTGATGCAAGGCCAGAAGACACACTGGACTCTGGTAAAAACACCAGAAACAACCATGCATAACTGCAAACAGCTTAGAAACTGGCAGTGTTGCAAATTTATCTGCCACTGCAGGGAGTGGATTAAGCTACCAGAACTGCACCTTGTGCAACTCACTGATATTGTGACCATTTGATGATGGGTTTGACTGGGTTCTAAGCATTGCAGCAACCGCAGAGCCAACAGAGGTGCATGATGAGCAGATCAGCTGAGATGGTAACCTGCTGGTCCCAGCGTCCCACATGGGGACTGATGGGAAGCAATCAGTAGGAAATGAATGAGGACACTTAAGGGACTCTGTTGATGAAACTGGTCCCACAGAAGGCTTTGAAGTAGGAGTAGCACATCTTGGGCAATACTTGAAGGAGCTGTTTGATGCCCTTCCCAAAGAAACAGCCTGCCACAGATAGTACACATGAAAAGGACAGAAGCTGTCCCTGAGCCCGGTAAGTTTCTGCCTCCATTTTAAAGTGTATTAATATAATAATGGGAGGGATTTCTGTTTTATAAACCAATTCAAACATTATTGGAAGCCCTAGTTAGCAGCATGTATTTGCTAATGGAATATTGTATAGTACGCATGGCTTAACTCTCCCCACCACATACAGTTTAAAATGGTTACCCAGAACCACAAGCCATAAAAATGCCTTGAAAGTGAATCTTTACTTGAGAAATCACCAATTTTTGCTAGGGCATTCTGTTTATTAAAAACAATAACCTTACACTGCTACGCCTGAAAATATGCAGCTCTGTAACCACTCCATGGTGTAACAAGCTGCCCAGAAAGAGAAAACGGGATGGAAAGGGAGAAAGAAGGTGAAAATGTTTCCCATTTATAAATCTAGTTCATTTCAGTTACAAGTAGTCAATGAAGTCCATAAGTGACAAAATTGTTTGTGCCAAATTTGACAGAGGTTAAAATTTTTCCTCCCACAAATGTAGTGGAAGAAGATTGCTGTAGAGTTGTGTTTGCATGCAGCCATAATAGATTAGACCACTCAAAAGCTAACATGTCATCCTGTTGATTCCCTTGTGAATTCTAACCCAATCTTGGGTGATCATAGCTGCAAACCATTCCTGAAGCAGAAAGTCCAGTTAGGAAGTCACATTTCCAGGGATGGTAGCTGACCAGCCCACAACACACAGATGTGCTGTTCAGTCACTATACATACTTGGGTTGCGTATACTGCAAGCTTCCCACCAGCAGCTTGAATAACATCTCCCTTTGCCAGCTGAGCACGACAACAACTTTTATGTCCTCCAAAATGTGGAAGTGCTGAAATGACAGAAAAAGCTTTTGTAGCACGGCCACTAACAGTATCTCCCTCCTCAACCCAAGTACTTCTACAATTTCTAGGAAACACAAAGCAGCTTAACATTTTTAACTTAACATGCTCTCTGGAGTTCTTTTGCTATGAATAACCCAAGGATGTCCAGGGAGCATCTGTGATCATAATATATGGAGGTGCCGTTTGGAAGAGTAACAATTTATGTCCTTGAAATTCCACAAGGATTTTTACTGCACTCCTGCATTGAGCTATTGAGACAGTAGCCCTCTATTTCTTGTTTTATTACAGAACCCTTGAACTCTACTGCTATAAGTCCACAGTTCACCCACACTGCAGCAGAAGCCTGAGTCACTGCATCTTCATGGATCACTCCAAAAGCAAGTGTTTCTGTGATGAATTTATGGTTGAAGTTCTGACCAGAGCAAACAAGCAGGCCCAGCACCAAAAACAGAGGGACTTACGGCTAGAAGAAAGGCAGGGCAAGAGGCCAGCAAGAAGGCTCAGTCTGGCTGAATAGCTTCAGGAGAGGGTTTCAACATAGCAGCAGGCACTTGCTTTGCAGTTCCTGGAACAGGAAAGGCAGCTAAAGGAGGAAGAAACAGCTCAGCAGAGAGAACTGTCTGCATGGCTGATATCAACAACGGCCACAAGAGAAGAGGCTCCTGCTGCATCACTCATGCCATGGCCTGAGTCCCTTGTGTGGCACTGTGGTACCCAGGAACAGCTTGGAAAACTCCATAGCTAGGTGGCCCATGCAATCAGGCCCCCAAGAGTGGCTGGGCAGGATAGCTTTGCTCCATGCAGCCCTCAATATTGATCTCTAGTCCTATGATTGCCTCCATCCCTCACCCCAGCACCAAATGAGCAGTAAACATAAAAAGAAGAATGGGAGGGCCAGGAAACATGCAATGGTAGGGGTTTCTGTCTCATATAGGGTTTCACTGCACTTGCTTATACTTTCTGGTTTTGTTTTTAAGGTTCTATTGTTACTGATGTTTTGGTGTGGCAATGGTAGTTGGCCTGCCTGAGAAAGGATTAATGTACTTCTCTAATCTAATTTATAAATAACAATTTCTATTTTGTCAGGAAAGTTGATTGCTATCCCTGAGTCACATCATACAGTGTCTATTTGTAATAATAAAGGTAAATACATGAGATGGGGCAAAGAGGCATTAGTATGCAAACACTGTTCATCTATTATCAACCCATACTTCAATCACCTCCTTACATATATCCATACTGTGAATCAGTCCCCACTGACTTTGATATGTGGTCATGGCATTTGTAAATACATCACATGGCAATCAAGCCCCATTCGCTCCCGAGCACTGAAACTCACCCCCCCCACACACACAATCAATGAAGCTCATTTCCCACTTCCAGCACATTCATAAAGGTACAATTCTCCTTCTTCCATTGGGCCATGGAAAGCATCCTTGATTTCTGTGGTCTGGGTGCATTATGCTCTAGCTGTGACAGGTGCACTTTCTGCCTGAGTGTACTAGTTCAATGGACCCTGGCTGTCATAGGTCTATCAAGAAGAAAATGGCTTCACAAAGATCACGAAAAGCACAGCAAACAACAATAAGGCAGACAGCACTGATGACCTTGGCATGCAAACGGGTCTGCAGACATCTCCAATGGGATTTCAATCCGCCTAAAGCACGCTCAACCACCATTATACATATGCTCAGAGCGCAATTTAAACATCTTTTGCCAGGGCCTTTGAAATCAGAATACAGTTTCATAAGCCAAGGCAGGATCACCCAAAATAATGGGGAGGAAAGTAACTCCTTTAAGGACAATGTCATTTGGAGGGACTAGCGACCCAGCCCGGATACAGAATTCTTGAACAGTGAAAAACTCTGGTATCATGAACTTTCCCAGTACAAACTATGCTGACACACAAATTTACCTCTGGGGTCCACAAAGGCCTGCAGAACAATGGTGCAGTACTCTTTGTGGTTCATGTATTCCAGTGTCCCTTCAGGGCACAAACTACGGGCACACAAGTCTCATCATCATCCCACCTGCAGTTCGGAAACCCTGTTTTCTCAAAGCCCACAGTTACTTTAGGAGTATCTTTGATGCCTTCTACTTGGGGTAAACCACACAGCTGAGTCGCTCAGAGATTTCCATCACCACTTTGCCTACCATTGATTTTCCAACACAAAAGTGATTGGCAGTGCACCTTTAGCAGCCACTTTAAGTCTGCATGTCTGTGTCATCCTTCTTCTCCATTAAAAACTGTCAGGTGCCCTGGGTGGGTCAGGAAACACCACCGGAATGTCCACCAGCATCTCATAAAAGCTCTGCCTGTTTCCTGACACAGGAGTGAAATCACAAGCAAGCTGTGATAGATGGGAGCTCACAGACCAAATGACTGCTTGCTGTTGGCAAGGCTGTTCAAACTTCCTGTAAAGTGCATTTGGACAGTCAAGTTTTATCAGAGTGCACCATGATCAAAGGGCTAGAGCAGCCATGATTCAGGAGGATGCAAAAGAGTCTGGGCTATAGTCGGTTTGACATGGATCTACATTCTGCTTTGCGGAAACCAGCATCCTAGGTTTGAGCCTAGGTTAGATCATTCTTAGTGTATGGTTAAAAATCAGTGTAAATGTTCAAGCCCTGGGTTGCCTAACCCAGAGTCAGGTGACTTGACTTATGTTGCATAGAACTACCAAAAAGGTATGTCTTTGCAGCAATTAAGCACCTGCAGCTGATGTGGTCTTGTGGGGCTTCTTGAGAGGCTTCCTGCCTCCAAACATCTACACAGCAATGTTACAGACTTTTAGCCCAAATATTGAGCGCCAGAGTGAGCCGTCTTGGACCAGCCACTGGTCTCTTATTCCAGTGTAGACATAACCACTGATGACTCTTCGTCCAGTGGCCTCTCTCTCTTTGGGACGTGCTCCTTCTTTACGATTCTGATATCTGGCCAGATCCCTATATAGTTTTCCCCTTCCAAAGTAAAGTCCCACTCAGCAACCTATCTGTATATGTTTTCAGGTGGTATTTTCTTCTGACTCCAGGTCCTGAGACACTCCAATACACTTGATGTCAGAAATAAAGTACTGATGCCCATATCTAGGCCCCTGATGCCTTATCATAGATATGGATAATTTTTAAAATTGGGGTATATTAGTCTCTGACTAGAGGCTGCAGAGATAACAAGTAGTGAGGCTCTGCTTGAGAATCAGTAGATACTGGAGTTACCTCAATCTGAGCCTCAGAAGAGGTTTATGACATTTGACAAACGACACTGTATCTGCTTTGATGTCAACCTAGATGTTCACATCCACTTGATTTGTTAATACCTTCAGATACCTAGAAAGTACAAAAGATGACAAACTGTAGTCTAAGTTTTCTCCAACTTTAATCTGGAGGAAGATCTCTCTTTTTAATATGCTTTTATACAGGTATCTAACACAATGAGGCTCTGCTCCTTGACAGGGTCCTTCAGTGCTCCTTTATGCAGATAAATCCTTGCTGTTAACAAGAGAAACTCTCCCAAAAATTTTACAAAATAAAAGTTTTTAGAAAGGTAAGATTAAACTGAGCATAAAGTTTTCTTACTGTAAACATGTTTCAACGTTATTTGCACTTAAATAAGTTTGGATGCTAGAAGGCTGTTCAAATTTTCTTCCCAGATTCGCACCATTCCAGATCAGGACCCCACTGTACCAGACACTATACAAACACCTATGAAAAAAAACTATCACTGTTCTGAATAGCTTACAAATGAGAGTGCCAATTCTGCAAACACTTAGGCATACAAGAAGTATTACTGAGTTTAATGGTATTGCCGAAGTGCTTCCAGGATTAGATTCTAAATTGATGAAGGCTTGAGGTTTTTTCCTGTGATATTGAAGAGACAGATTTTTTTAATGCTAAAGAAACTCAACAATCTCCTTTCATAGGACTAGAAGAGATCCTGAAACATTTTTAAAAGGAAATTTAATGGAAAGAATTCACATGAATTATACATTAATTTTTAATGCACTAGGCAAAGATTGGAAAAGGTATAGTTTCCACAGCAAAATAGCTCTGCCACACACAGCACAGTCAAGGTTTCTAGGTTTGCTAATGTATACCTCAAAAATATGCATTACTTTTTAAATTAATTAAATGGGTGTCAAATATAGCAAAGGTACATATACAACAAAGCAAAGTGAGATGCACCTGATGATCTCGGGCTGGAAGTCCGGCTGGGAGCAGTACCTGCTGTTCTTTTTCAGCGCTAGATGGGCGATGATGTTGTCTTAAAGCTAATGAAAGCTTTTTGCTGGAAATAGATTTACTTATCTATTTTACAATCTCATGACTGCAGTGTGATGAATATACAATGTGTGACAAAACTCCTACTTAAACTCCATGCGTCCTGCGCTTCCTGGTGGATTTGCTTGCTTCAGAGGCTCACAGAAGCCTCCACTTTTAGCACTGCACCTAGGGTGTTAAGTTTGCTGTTTACTGAGCTCTTTTCATCATTGGCCAGAGTGTGATATAATGGGAGAACAGTTTCCACAGCCTTTTTCCCGAGTGGAAATGCGTGTTGAGGGAACCCAGGCCCACCCTCTACTCTGGATTCCAGCCCATGGCCCTGTAATAGCAACTGCCTATGAAAGTCCCCGACATATGTTATAAGACAGCTCCACGACTGCTGGGGCTACTTCCTCAGCACCTTCCTTCTCTCTACTTCATGCTCCTAGTGTCCAATTGTTGTCTCTTTTCCACCGGACTCCCAGCAGCGCTTTCCTCCGTCCTCTCAGTGTACACACACACACCAACTGTAGGCAAGCTCCTTTTATAGCCAGTCTCAACTGGTTTTCCTGAATTAACACCAGGTGTCCTAATCAGCTCAGACTAGCCTGACTCTGCAGGCCTGGTCAATTATCCCCAGGTGTTCAACTGTCTCTGATTGCCTCTGCTGGTTCTAAACCAGCCCCTCCCTGTTACTCTGGGAGCAGGGATCTTCTCAGTCTGAGGCTTAATATCTCCCCTCCTCTACTGTTTTATAACCTTCTGATCTGACCCAGTCACAAATGGAAAAGCTCAACAAGAAGGTAATGATAATACAACATGAGTTACTCTCTTACAGTGGATCAGACAGCAAGCTACCCATGATAAAATAAAAATCCCCATCCTATAGAATGTACTTGCAAGACCAAAAATGATCTTTCCAATTTAGCATAACTGAAACTAGTCCTTTGATGTGTGATATTATTATTTTAAAGTGTATCAATTACAAACATAAGTAATATAACATCAATCACCCGATATCTTGTACCATAAATGCTGATAATAATGAAAATGAGGCAGAGGTCTTTCTCGATTAAAACCTTCACATAGTAAACACGATGCAGTAAAATTAAAAGAATGATCAACTTTCTAGATAGATACTTTCAACATTTAGATCACAATCTGACTTAAGAATATTGATTCAAAGATTTCTGAAAGGAAAGAAGAGCAAAACTTTCATCCTGCTATCGGCATCCCCATCAAGAACTGGCTTCATTTTAAAGACATGAAGGTTGAGAAACAGAATGAATAAATCAAGGTTCCCAAAGCACTTCTGTACCATAGCTATATTATGGCCGGTTATTTCAGCATGTCTAAGGAAGATTATCCATTATTCTGAGATATCACAGCAGAAAAATATTCTATTATATATTTAAATACACACACACGGAGAATAGATATTCTGTGAACACATATTCAAAAACTCCTGACTTTACTATGTCTCAATGGCACCTTAAATTACGGTATTACTTTCAGAGCCAACATATTCCACAACAGAATTTATCACTTGCCATTGTAATTCGAGAATCTAAACTTTCAAGTAAAAAACGTTAACCAAAAAACAAAAACAACTTGTGAAAAACAATCAATTGTAAACCACTATATTCCTTAGTATTCAGTACAACAGCCCTAAGAGAATTGGACAACATTTCAGTGAAGTTAACTCTGAGGCATAATGACAACAATTTCAATCTTAACACTTTTTTCACTCCTGATAATTTTAGCAGAAACATGTAACTGTGATTATTTCACACTCCCAAACTGCCTTTGGTGATTTTCTGAATGACAAAACCCCATACTTTCTTCCCTACTGCCATTATTCCTAGATGCCTATCCCAACAATTTCTGAGGTACAGTTCTTAAAATATGTTTTGCTTATTGAGAGTGTGGGGACAAAATAAAATTAAAACAAACAACAGGAACTACTATACTGATTGCATAATCATTTTTATACCTATCTCATTAAAAACCTCAATTTAATTTACATAATGCTGCCACAGAATTTCTAGCATGCAACATCCAAAGTGCCACAGAATCTTGCTATGGAATACATGCAACTTTGGTTACTTGTCTCCTAAACTGCATTAGTGATAGGGTTTTATACTGTATAATGTTGCTAGACATTAAAATGTAACATTTGAAATAATTCATTTGGATTAAAAGAGAGTCTACATTTCTTACAACATTCTAAAGATATGGAACAAATTTCATTTATGTAAGTGTATGGCAAGATAATGTGGTATAGAAGCAGAAATCAGGAAACCATTACAAAGTAAAAAAACAAAACAAAATATTACATGCAGGTACAGCCAAAACAGTGAAACTGAAATAATACAGTACTTTGAAAAACTTTTCAATGTGCAATACCCATGCATGCTAAAGGCTATGATGCTCAACAGCATAATACTATATTAGTTTGGAAATCAATTAATCTGTTCACACTCATACTACCTACTCAGGGCTTGTCTATATTCCCCAACAGTCTGGAGTCAGAGGGTCTGAATTGCAGTGTGCAAAATGGTGAACTGTAACTCTCTTGTGTGGATACAGTAGGTTCAAACTAAAGGTTCCTAGTCTCTATGAACGTAGTCCTTCTTGAAAAGGGTTATGTCAACATAAAGGAACTTTTAGTTTGTGCTGGTAATGTCCACATGGGGGAGTTGCAGCACTGCGCCTTGGTGTAAAACAGATACTTCATACCCTCTGTAGTCTGAAATGTGGGGCAGTGCAGACTTAGCCTTAGACTAACAAGATGCACATTTTGCTTCTTTAACATGGTGGAAACTACATTTAAACATCATTTTGTCTTTTTGGCCATCAATGCAATCTGCTAAAACCATTTTTAATGGATTTAAACTATTTCACTTGAATTCATCAGGAACTAAAAAACCCACACCACATAGCCTTTACCATCAATCATCCATAGATTTATGATTGTTATATATGAAGATGGCACTATAGAAAATATCTGAACTGTCTGCAGGCATAAACTGAAAGTATCTGTCTACACATGATATACGTTATTAGTGCTTATCCTGAACACCATTTACATCACTGGTGCATAAATTTTTTAAGATCTCCTTCCGCCAGTAATGGAATCTGACCATAACCTCCCCCTCCCCCCCACCACACACACACTATTAGTACACAGTCAAGGCTTTTTCAGTAGCAGAGCTGGGGGTGGAACTGGGCTGTGGGAAGAGCAGGGAACAAAATGGAGCTGGGGACGGATCTGCCTGGAGGAGGAGGAGGACTGGCCTGGGGGTCAATGGGGTTGGGGGTGGAGAAGGGCTGGAAGCATGGCATTTCCTCACTGCCTACCTGGGGAGGGAAGGGGCGCGCTATTTTAAACATGCACTGCTTGTTGTTCCATATTAGAGCACAACTAGCAACACCCTACTAGATACAGCGACACTAAACCACTGTAGTAACACTAAAGGCTTATATAGAAGCAACAAGCCTCCCAGAAATCTCTGTTAATTACACAGAATACGACATAGTAAGCAAAATATTCTTGATTGATAGTACTGCCAGTCACACAAATTCAAATCATGAGTGAGAAAGATTTTCTAACATCAACTGAGACAGCCTTTAAAATATAGAGGGTATTGGTTGTATGAGCGGAATGCTAAAAAACACATACTTCAACATCATATTTTAAATAGCTCTCATATATGTCATGTTATTAATTATGTATTAATTTTATTTAGATAAATCTAGCAAATTTATTTTAAAAAACTGTCCTAGAGTATTTTCTAGCTGGTCTCTAAGAAATATATTTTAGAACAAAAAGATCTAATTAAATATTTTTTAGAATGTTGCTATAACTTAGCAAAATAGCATTAAGCTATTAAAATAATATGATTCACTGCAGAATACTGAAATGGGAAATTGAGCAGCACCAGTTTTATATAAAATTTTGCAAATTTTAAGTACACTATTTCGCACATGGAAATACAACATTTTGAATATATTTGGCAGTACTCAGAACTTCTAATACAGTACTAGTGAAATAAATAGCGCTCATTAGGTTTAGAACATATACATATTTGCATGAGGTAGGAAAAAAACTGACAGGACAGTAAGCAAATAAAAAGATTAAAAATTAAATCAAAGACTATTTATAATTAGTTTAAAAAAAATCTAATCTAAAGTAGGGTAAAAGAAAAAAATTAATCCTCCTAGAGCCAATCAGGACAAAACTATTAAGTTCTATTCTAGCTGTACCTCTGTGGATAACAATAAAGCCATTTTATCTGCTTTACAATAGATTTCAAAGATATGACTTCGTAAAAAATGTTGGTCTACATCAGGCGAAAATAATCTGAAAGCATCAAGAACTGCTTCTGTTTTAAAGAAGAAGTTCTTGAGTGAGGGGTGGGTGTGTGTGTATTTTTATTAAGAAATACTCTCAGTTTTGACTTGAGTCTAATCACACCTATCTCTGCAAAAGTACACTTGATGGATGAGAAGGTAACAACGAGCGTCTTCCCTTATAGTGTACCACAGCTGGACTGCAGATGTTGGGAATGCTAAGGTGGCAGCTAGCACTATCTAAAGCACTACAGATGATCATAGATGATGTTTCTGTGTGGGGACAAAGCATCATCCCATGTTTCTCTCCACTCATCATTCTATATGGTAGAAGACAAGTTTTGGTGCCCAGCACTGAGAAGATAGGTAGACCAGAATTCATACATAAGTTCTGTGGGAAATAAAATATATGGATTGTAGTGCCACCAGGCATTCCTGTTGCATAGCACTCAGAATATGAACCAGGAAACAAAGAGTTTAGAAAACCACCCCCAAAAAATCCAGTTAGCAGGTTTATTTATATGCATGTAACATTTTCCTAGGAATTCAAGGGTAACTCATGTATGCAACATATATTAGTGACTAATCCACATACCCTAATTATATTTCCTGCAGAGCATGTCAAATAAACTATCACCAGCACAGAAGTTAGAACAAGGACCAAATATTTCTGCTAGTTAGTAGGTAAGTAAGTAGGTAAGCAGGAAGGAAGGAAGGAAACTAGTACCTCTCCATACAGCAGAAACTATGGTCTCATATTTAGGTCTTTAACAAAATCAAAATCAGAGTCAGTCACCTTTACAGTAAGTTTCAATTTGGTATCATATTATTTGTTCTGGCTTCCTTTCTACTTGCATCTATTTTTGAGTTTGGATTGCTCCCACAAGTCAGGAATTCATAATTTTATTAATAAAAAACCCAACAGAGTTTTGCTATATGTTAAAAGTAGTCATAAGTCCTAAAACATTTTGGTGGGTCTTGGCACCAGACTAGAGATAGGAAAGCCATTAACTTCCATTATTATGCTGTACAGCAATACACCTATGCCCTGATCATCCCAGTCTAGGTCACAGTAGAAAAGTCCACACCACAAAAAACACTACAACAGGCAATTAATAAGCATCCTTCTTGGAAATCTCAGCAGAGAGGCCAAAGATGGGAAAATGAACTCATGATTCTCACCATACCAACATGGAGGCACATTGTCAAATCATATTGAAAAGCCAACATATGCTGTACCAGCCATGTCAATAAACAGAAGGCTTCAGACTCCTATGATATAAATCCAACATCTTTCACAGCATTAAACACTCCAAGTTTAAAAATATACTTTACAAATCACCATTAAACAAATTCATTAAACTCTTGTTTTTTATTTGGTCATTCTTCTAACACCCCTCCCCTCCCATTTAACTGGCTAACAGGTTAAACATATTGTTTAACTGGTTAACCAATTAAAGGGGTGCAAGTGGCCACCCTCACCGGGCTGGAATGGCCCCTCTGCTGCAGGCAGGGGCTGCTCATGTGCAGTAGGCCTCTACCGGTTAACCAGTTAAACCTTCACATCCCTATTATATACTAGCTGTCTTAATTCTGACAAGGGATGTTCAAATGCATTATTTTTGTAAACATGTAACCGCTTAAATTTTCAGCAGTTTACACATTTACATGCAGGTGTGTGTGGCTTCGTGGAAGCCAGTCTGAACAGGGAACCGGCTTTTAAGCTAGTTCCCCAATGCATACTTGCTCCAGCGGAGCTGCTTGTCCTCTCCCACATTGCTGCCTCAGATACAGCAGAGGGGAGGGAGGGAGAGATGGAACTCTATGGGAGCCAGTTGCAGGGAGCCAGCTTTTAGATCATAATAAACCGGACAAAATATTAACAATTACTTGATACACTTGATAGATTTACTTGTTCACAGTTTTGATGCTGTTTCTAACAAAATGTGACTGATAATACCATCAAAAATGCTTATGAGAAATAAAAAAATAGTTCATTTGCTCTCAAATGAATTTTTGCTGAGACTGCAGTTTTTACAGTTAAAATACTGTAGTTCGTGACAGTTTAGTCATGGGATTATTTGGAAGTATCATGTAAATAAAATTATAATTGTTACTGAGGTAAAGACTAATAAGTATTAAAGGGCCACTCCACAAAACAGTTGATTTTCCTGTCAAACAAAAAGTACTAAAGATGTGACAAATTCACCATCTGAAAATGGTTTATGATGCAGCACAATGCAATAACTTGCTTTGAGTATGACCAGATGGAAATCATCATTTTGGGGGAAGAAAGTCCTTCCGTTTCTTTTGTTGTTGAAGCATATTATTTCTGGTTGTACTTAAGAAATTTTTATGGAAAAATTGTCACTATAATTTTTCTCTGCTTCTGACTCATGAGTGTTACAGTGAGGCTGGGATACAGTTTCGCCTGGTGAAGTACTGTTTTATATATTTCACAAACTGCGATAGTCTCAGGTTAATTTGATTCCAACAAAAGAAAATGTTCATCTTCCCACTCACTATAAAACACCCTTTTTTCCTTGTGTAAGTCACAGCTGTGGTTTGCAGAAGGTGGTGCTGACAAGTCAGAGTTACCTACGTCAGTCATATCAGATTCAGTGTGAGCCAGTCACTTCTTGTGCTTCCTTTTCAGCAGAAAGGTTGTGTATGTCCTCAGTAGCGCACAAAAAATGTGAAGCTGTTATTGTGGTTGGGGCTGCCCTGAGTAGTATGTTCCAGCTAGAACCTTGGGGGGGGGGGGCTTCTGGTGACCACATATTCAGGTTGTTCCTTGGGCCTATTCATGACTCCTGTGCTCCAGCTCCAGTATTCCATGTCCCTGAAGCAGCTGCCATCTGTGCCTCCCAGATAGGCCCTTAACTTCACTGCAGCGTGTGCACTGCCCTGTATCTGTACATGCCCTGGCCCACACTGCCCTGGAGTTTTTTTGGGGTCTGAGCTCCCTAGCAGCAGTACCACCATGCTGACTCTCCTGGACAGCATCTTCCTGCTTAGTTTATTAAATTCCACTATACCACCATCTCTCTGCAAAACAGCTAATCTGACATGCATTCAGAATACAATCTCTTTTAGGGAAATAAGTCATTTATTTGAAAGGGAGAAAAGGTTTATATTCTAGACTGCTGTCCTAAATATTTTTAAAATTATGATTCTGTAGCAAAGAGAAACAAATGAAAGATTTTCTCCTACACACCCTGGCTGCGTCTAGACTGGCAAGTTTTTCCGCAAAAGCAGCTGCTTTTGTGGAAA
>CM057845.1:23087193-23100106 GCA_030068395.1 Apalone spinifera
CTTTTCCGTTAAAAGCATTTGCGGAAAATCATGCCAATCTAGACGTAGCCCCTGTTTGAAGAAACAGGTATGCCAACCATAGCTTTCATAACCATATATGACAAATCACGTGTGAATGATCGCCCTGACCTGTCATTATAGTCTTACATAATGAGAGTCTCTGCCTCCTGTTTAGAGGTATAAGGTAAAAATGACCTTGCAAATAGGAAGCACAGAACAATAAAATCATACCACAGAAGTAAATAATGGAGAAGACCCCTAGGTCATTTAGTCCATCTCAGCCAAAGCAGGATTGTTCTCTAGTGTACACTTAATAATATTTTGTCCTGTTGAGTTGTAATTACCTAAGTAATGGAACTTCCACCCTTCCCTGGAAACTACTTCACAGCCCCAGATTTCATGCTGAAAAGTTTTTCTTAATAATCTGCCTGCCATCTTTGGCATTTTACAGTCTATAAATATATTTGTCGTCTATGTATATATTAGCGTGTCTGTCTGTGCATCTGTCTATTTATTCAAGAACGTAAGCGTTAGGACCACCAAATTTGGTATGCAGCTTCCTCTTACTCAGGGTGGGCAATAATTTTTGAAGGGAGGCAATTTCAGAAGTGGTCACGGACCACCCCAGAAGGGGCAGGGTTTTGGGCAGAAGGGGTGGGGCCAGGAGACTTTGAGTGCTCCTGCGCCCACAGACCCTGATTGGCCTGGGGGTGGGGGAGCATGTGAAGTCTTTGTCCCCTGCCCTGCCGGGGCGCCCCCCATCTAGAGAGAGCCACCAGCTGTTTTGAACAGCTGATGGTTCCCTCTAGACAGCACACACCCCTGGTGTGTGAGGAGACTTCCCGCGCTTCCTCCACCCCCAGGCCAATGGGGCGGGGGGGGGGGGGGGGGCCAAGGGAGGCTTTCCCCTTAGTTCAGGAGGCTCTTTGCTTCACCTCCCCGTGCCTCACAGCCGCTGGGAAAGGCCTGGGAGTGGGGGAGCAAACATAGTCTCTGGCTCCCCCACCCCACCCAGGGGAGCACAGTTCCCTCTGGTTCTATACGCCCCTGGAGGGGGGAGGAGACTTCATGCATTCCCCTATCCCCAGTTTCAATAGGCCTGGGGTAGGGGAGCAGCTGGATGGCCACGGGCCAGATCAACCTGCTTGGCGGGCCGGATGCAGCCCATGGAGGCCCCTTTGCCTACCCCTGCTCTTACCCTAAGAAAAAGTGGAAGTGCCAGGAATGGAACTATTTCGCATAATATGGAAAGAGGGATGGCTGAGAGAGGAAGAATGCAAAAGGGAGGGGCACAGAGAGAGGAGAGATGCAATACTGAGAGTGGCCACTGGGGGCAGCTGCACCCTCAACACTCTGCCCTAAGCCACCTACCCCCTACCCCTCCTCATCTCCCAACTCTCACTCTAGCCTTCATTTTTGAAAAATACAATCACTGAATATTTCATAAAAAATATTCCTTCATTTACAGACCCAAGCAACACCGGTTATAGCTGTTAGTAATATATTATTAGGATTCTTACAAATGCTAAAAGGGTACTTATCCAGAGTGCTAATCTCTGCTGTAAATTGTACTTTTTTTTTTTTCCCCAATTTAACAGCTTCCCAAACTAATGATGTTGAGAGGTGGGTAATTCACTAATCATGTAGCCGATAAAATTTTTATTGACTACAAGATTGGTCGATAAGGGAAGACTTGCTCAGTCCCGACTGGAGCCAGGTCTGGGAGCTACACCCATCACAGCTCTGCCCAGCTCCTACTACATTTAAACTGCAGAGACTCACTCCCACCTCGCACCAGGTCCTGGCAGCCTCCCCTGCATGCCTTCGCACTGCTGGCTCTAACAGAGGCAGCAGCATGGAGGGGGGACAGCACCATGGAGACAGTGCTGGGGTGAATCAGCTGTTAAGCCGGCTTCCCCCAGCATCAGCTCCTGCTTCCCCCACCCCTTGCTGCCTCTGTATCAGAGGCAGCAAGGGTGGGGGGAAATGTGAGCTGTCAACTCAACTACCTGATACGCCTAGGCTTATTGGGTAGTCAACTACTTGCTTATATCCCTAACCAGAACACACCTTACGTCCAAGAGATCTAACCTCCAGCAAAATATTGACATTGTGTGTCATCATGCCCCTAGCAACAAAATTGAGGAACTCAATCTTCCCTCATATCAGTCCCCACAGCTCCATAAAATATTTTGTTGTTCTTTGCTGAGCATTCTCCAGTTAATCCTTAGAACTTATGATAACAAAATAAACCTTACCATTTCCGGGGGTAGTCATACCTGAAATGTACTTATATTAAATTCTTTTCTCAACCTGTGCATTTCATAGCATACCACTTCAGATAGCTTTACAAATTTCTCCCTCATTTTTCCCCCCAAAGTTTTTCATTACATTGCTTTCAAAGTTTATTTCTCCAATTGAATATTTATGCTTCAATTTAATTTTTCTCACCTCTGCCAAGTTGAAGTTAATTTATTTTCTACCCACCTCTCTAATCTCTTTGGGTCCCCATCTTATTTTTGTCATCACAATCTCTCTTTAGGGGAACGGCATTATTGCAGTTGCAGCACAAAATTGAAGGACAAAAGAGCTGCACTCTTCCTGGAGCTATGTACCAGGCTTCTTGTGCCATCTTGGGCATGTCACCTTTCCTCTCTATCCATAAAGTGCTTGGAAATATTTGAAGGGAAGCATCTGTAAAATATTGCCATCTACAGATTTAATTTGCTAGTCATTCCTTCTTCTAGAGCAGAGGTGGACAACAACATGGAGGCAGTTTGCCAGGACTAGCCTCTGGTGGGCCACTGCCACTATGTTTACCTGCACAGCCACACATACTAGTGATCACAGCTGCGACTGGCCCATGAATCTCCATTTCTGGCCAATGGGAGGGTTGGGAAGTGGTGTGGACCAGGACAACTGCTTCCCGACACTCCCATTGGCTGGGAATGGTGATCTGCAGTTAATGGGAGTTGCGCTTGCTGGTTAGGACAGTAAATATAGTGGTGGGGGCCTGCCAGAAGCTAATCCTGGTGGACCGGATCCAGCCCAAGGGCCGGTATTTGCCCACCCCTGTTCTAGACCAATGCTAACCCAAACATATCCTTGCACTCATCCATATTTCCCCAAACATGGTACTTCACCATATATCACTACATTCAGTTCCTACAGTCAGTTCTGAATGTAAGATTTTGAGACATTATATCATAGACTTAATTAAATTCCAGAAATTTTACATCATTTTTCTCTGTTGACTAAGTTTGTTTTATCACAAAAAAGCAATCAAATTAGTCTGACAAGTTCTATTCTCTTTATACGGTATTCTGATTGTTATTCAATGGCTCCACTGCCACCTGTCATAAGAGATTTTCATTTAAAAGGGAAAGACTGACTTACACAGGGCTATTATTGGGAGGGTCGTCATTTCACTGTTTTTCGTAACTGGAACTACATTTATTTCTTCTTAGTTTTCTATTACAACCCCAGTTTTCTATTACTTAAAACTGGTTGAGCGCTGTAAAGAACAGGTAGCATAATACAAGAAGACAACAGATATTTTCTGAGGGGGCGAGGAAAGAAAGGCATCCAGTAAAGAACTGCAAGAATCCAATCTTATTTAACGTGACAAATGAACAGGATTCCAATAAATGAAAGTCATGTAGACAAACCTCTAACACTGTGAATTACTAGGCCTTACAATCTTCTACAAAAACAGATGTCTAGAAGTATATTAGGACACGAGGTCCCCCTCAAGAGCACTGGCCTGCCCCCAAGTGTGTTCCAAGATGCCACTAATGCCAGCATGTAAGAGCATAGAGGTCAGTCTCAAACTTTTGTCTTCCATATGGTAAAGTGCACTGAACTACATCACCAGACTCACACGTAGGCTGGCATGTCATATGAAACTACTTTATGCAGAAGTAGCTACACTATGTTTGCAACACTAGATATTCATGGATAGTATGCACACAGATTAAATAGTTTTAAAAGCCTAAAGCAGGGTAACGGTTGTACTACTCCTCTGATATCCCGGGCAATGACATTCACAAGCACACACTAGGCTCAGTCCGGCAGATTCTGATTGATAGGATGCCACTTGCAAATGGTTTCAGAGTAAAACAAGCATGAACCTCAGTTTCTGGAATACTAAAACTGAAGAACCATCTAAGCAAAATGAATTTCACTTATGTAGCTATGTAAGCTATTATGCATAGCCAATAAAAGCCAAATCTATTTTTTGTTTCAATTATGTTTTAGTTTCACACATATATACTCTCATCTAGAGACTAGTTTCCTCTCCATTATCTCTGCATCATGGTCTGGTGCAATCCTTAAACCCTGCAATTATGACGCCTCCTAATACTTAGATTTTAAAATTTTATAATAAAGAGGGAAAATATTACAAACACAAGACCAGCAAAAATCTGGTGAAACCCCAATCTTCACTCTGTTTCTATGTCAGTAGTAAAAGGCAAACCCTATAGTAAGTGGCAATAAGAACACAGATAAGCTGTAATGGAGACTTCTAAAGAAATCCAGAAATAAAAGAGAAAACTAACTGGTCTTGCCTTTTCATTCTCTGAACTTATTATAACAATTCTTTTAAACCATTTGAGAAGTAGGATTGCCAACATTTTTTTAAAACTTTTAATTAAGATTTTTAAATAAAAATGCAAAAGAGAATATGTTAAAGCTGAATTTTTCCACCATGTGAAAAAAAGACGAGGTTCTCCCAATCAGTCACATGACAATAATCTACAATTATAATTAAAAAATAAAATGCTCAAATGAATCTACAGATTAGAATATTAGTGATGCAAAATACCTCTTTAGAGTTTAAATTATACAGGTGTTCAACAATAGCGTGGAGGAGAAGTAAGGAGAAAAAAAGCAAAAATTACAAAACAACATTCTGTTTTTCCCCCTCTGTATACCTAAATAAATAAATAGCAGTGGCCTCTATGGTGATTTGTTTCCCCCTTTCTCTGCCTCCTCCTTTACAGCTGTAGCTCCAGACATGCAAGACCCTCTGTTTTAACTCAATTGAACAGTATAAAGCAGCGGTTCCCAACTGCCAGGCCACGGACCGGTGCCAGGCTGCAAACTGCTGGCCTGCAGCAGCTGCTGGAGCTCAAGCCAGCTGTTCATGGTGGCTCTGGAGACTGGGGCACAACAGCCAGCTTCACTCCAGCAGCTGTGGCGGCTGATTTTGCCTACCAGCAGCACTGGGGCTGTGGCAGGAAGAGGCAAAGCAAGAAGTTCCTCCCTCCCTTCTCTCCCCTCCGACTGAGGTAAGAGGGCACCCTGGTTGGGGCTATGTGTTCCCCCCCCACATCTACCCATGGGGGCTCAAGAGGTGCTTGGAGTAGGGAGAGGGCACGAAGGAGGAGGGAGAATGAGCACCACCAATGGCTGCTCCCTCTGCTCACACGGCAGTAACAAGCACACTCCCTAGAGAGGGCAGCTTTGCTCTGGTGAGTGCAGGGGTGGGGTTGGGTCAAAGGGCAAAGGGGTGTTGGGTGAGGGCATGGTGGGTCACGGGGCAAGAGGGTGTTGGCATGGGCTGTCGGAGTCAGAGGTTACAAAGTCAAAGGGCACGAGGCATATGGGGTGGGGGTCAAACGGTGTTAGGCACTGGGGAGCAAGAGGCTGGGTTGGGGCTAGAAGTTAAGCAAAGAGGCCTGGGGGTGAGGGAGGGCAGGGGTTAGAGGTCAATGGGAAAGAGGGGGTGGGTTGCAGCCAGGTGTGATGCAAGTCATGCTTCCGTCTCAGGGGGCAGCAGATCTGAGGGTGTCTGAATCGGGGTGGGGGGGGTGGGAGAGGGCCTCAGAGTTTGTGGAACAGGCAGTTGCAGCAGGGTCAGTGGGGCAGGATCAGGGAGTCATGGAGTTTGTGGAGCAAAAGGACCGGTGTAATGGGGCAGGATCAGGGAGCACTGGGAGTGGTGGGCCAGGGTGCAGGGAAATGGGAGGTTATCGATTTAAGTCAGGGGTTGATGGGACACAGCGTGCCAAGGTTGGAAGGGACAGTGGATGCAGGACAGGCTCCAGGCAAGACAAAGGTGGCTGACAAAAGGAAGTTGGCAGCAGGGAGTGTTGGGAAGTGGGAGACAGGCGTGGCAAGACAGATTTGTGAGGCAATGGGGTTAGGGGGATACAGGGGTATTAGAGGATGGGTTTGGCAGGTTTAATAACACAGAGACACAGAGTACCAGGGTTGGCTGGATGGGGCCAGAAGGTTCTAGGGTTGGAGGTAGAGGGATGTGCAGTGACAAGACAGGATCAGCAGGTGAGTGGGTTGGCGGACAGGTAACATTTTATTTGTTCATTTGCATATTCATTATTTGTATAATGAATATGCAAATATGCAAATAAAATGTTACTCGTCTGCCAAAAGTTTGTTAATGGGTTTGCCGGTCTGCGGTATAAAAAAGATTGGGAACCATTGGTATAAAGTATCCTCATGTCTTCCTACTGAGGTGCTCAGTGTCTGAACTCTCACAGAGTAGAACAGGGCAGACAGTGCTACATACATACTGCAACTGAACAAATTTGATTCAGCAATTTAGTTCCAAGGCTTTCCAGAATTCAAAATAAAATAATATTGAGAAAGGGTAAATATTTACCACACAAGAGCAGACCAATGGTCCATCTATTTCAATTTCCTGTTTGACAGTGGCCAGTATCAGATACTTCAGTGAAAAGTATAACGCCCCACATAAGGACAAGATTGCATTAAGAGGCTCTTTAGAAAAGACTCTTCCTTTGCCCAAGGAGTTAGTAAATATGTTATGTCTAATCACAAGAGATTTTATAATCAGTTTTACTCTAGCTTGTGTAAATGCATGTTCAACTCTTTTTTGAATCTTACTAAACTCTTGGCCTCAATAACAGCCTGTGACAAAGAGTGCCACTTGGTAAGTATGCCTTGTGGAAAAGAGTAATTTTACCAGTTTTAAATTTGTTTTAAATTTTCTTAAATTACATATATTTTATTATATGGATGAACAGGGGTCCTACCAGCCTTTCTTTATGTCACTCATTAGATATACTTCTATCATACCACGTCTTCTCTCTAAACAAACTAATCCTAATAGTTTTAGTGTCTTCTCACATGAAAATCTTCACATTCATCTATGTATCATTTGCCTTTCTATATGCCCCTTCCATCACATTTCACTGAGATGAGGGTGATAACTTTCGTGAGATGAAGGTGTCCAGAATCACTGTCAAGTTAGATGATAAAATATTTTCAATAGTCTCGTTCCTTTTTATGACGGAATTTAACATTTTGTTGCTTTTTAGATCATCGCTGCATCGGGAGCAGAATTTTTTATTGAGTTATGCATAGTGACACAGTTCTTCTCATCCTGAACGCAAATTATCCCTTTCAATGTGTATTACTTTGCACTTATCTACAGTGAATTTTCACATGCCTTCATGTTGTTTAATTGCCTAGCTTTGAGTCTCTCTGGAATTCCTTATTCTCTAGTTCACTTATCTAAATAATTGTGTCATACGCAAATTTTCAACTTCACATCATTGTCCTGATGATTAATACATTAAACACTGATATTAGTTAGGAAATCTTGGGGTATCCCACTGTTAATGTCCTTCCATGTTTAACATTGGCTGTGTTTCCTGATGTTTATCTTCAGTCTTGGAGCCAGTTTTTAATCTATAAAACATCTTAACCATTCATTTCTTTACTTTATTTCTTAAAACCATAAGATTAGGAAAAAATGAGAATCTAGAGAAATACTTTTTGACCACTTCAAAATATTAAACTTTATCTCAGTTACCTATCTGTAAAATGAGGATAATATGTCTCTACATCACAAGGCTATTGCAAGGATGAAAGTCTTTTTTAAGAGACTTGTCTATGGACACACAGGAAGCCTCAGACAGAGAAGTGAATCAAAATATCCTGAATACCAATCTCATGCCTTAAGCAGAAGACCATCTTGACTTTGCCAACTGTTTTGTTGACCCTCTTAAATGATTTAAAAATAATAGGTGGAAAACTCATTTATATAAGCTATGTTGTTTTGTGTTTACTAATTCATGCAAGGAGTTTTATAATTCTCTTTTAAACTCTTATTTTAATTAATTTATCTAGTACTGAAGTTCAAAAATATGTAGTTCTTAGAAGCATGCCTAGCACCTCTTTAAAAGAAATAAAATATTAGCTAACTTTCTGTCCTCCACTATCAAATTTAATTTTTAGTAATTAATTATTATTATTATTTTTGGTTAGCAGCTCAGCCATTTCATTGTTAAGTTCCTTCGGAATTCTTGAACAAAAACCATCTGGTCCTAGTAACTTGTTGCATTTTAAATGGTTATTTTGTTCAAGCATCTTTTGTAAGCTCAGTTTCTTACAGTGACCCATCTTCATCTACAAAAAATAAGTCTTGGAGGGTTATCTCTACAATGACTGCAGAGGCAAAAACTAATTAGTTTCTTAGCAATGTCATTAACTTCCCTGGGTTCTCTCTTTTACTCCATGGCAATTTTGCAGATCTACTGACCTTCTTATAAGGCCTCCTGTTTCTGATATACTTAAATAATTTCTTATTTGCTGATTAGCTTTGGCAATTAGCTGTGCAAATTCCCTCTTGGCCCTGCTAATTTTCATTTTACAATTTACCTGTCAAAGTTTACATTCCTTATTACTGAATTCACCATGCTGTACTTCCATGTGACAGATATTCTTCAGGCATGAATAAAATCCTGTGCATCTTGCCATTCAATGGCAAATGTTTTCCTTTTTGCTGAGGAACAAGTATACTTTTTGTGAGGGTAGTATCGTATACTTAAATACCCCCTGTACTGTTTCTAAAGATTTCAATGTATTTTTTTATTTTAAAGTATTTTGGTCACTATTATATTCCTCCCTTGTTCACTCTCCTAGATTTCCCCATACCGCCTGCTGCAGCCATGTCCCTAAGAACACGTACCATTTTCCCATGTACAGAACTCCTATCTTGATAGGGAAACCAGATAAATCTACTTCTTTCTTAGCAAAAAAATCTTAATCTGTGTCAGTTTTCTTCAACATGCAGGCTAAGACTGTTTACAGATGTGACTAGATTTAAGCCATTTACTCTCAGTTTGTTTCAGAAACAGCTGCGTACATAATTCTGTTGAAACTTCAGAGATCAGATGGAGAAATCATATTACTGATCTCAAGGGTTTTTATTTTTATTTTATTTCTAACAGGGATCATGCATGTCCCACTTAACAGAGAGAGGGCCCTCTTTCATATTTATCCCAAGCCAACGTGTCATGGCTGAAGGCTGGCATGCCAAAGCAAGTAATTTTTAATTATCCTTCGGTAGCAATTCTGCAGCATACACAATTGTTTGTTCTGTGTCAAGCTTTATCAACACACTGATACAGCCTTAATAGTCAATGTAATCATTTTATTAGTGACCATATATAGAGAGGCCTGTTTACTTGAGAAAACAAGGATATAATGTGGGCTGGAGGCAATGAGGTAGAGAGCACGTGTGTCTGCTCAAGAAAAATTTCTAGATACAACTCTAGGTCACTGAAAACAATTAGTTCATGTAGGGTTTGAATTTTCAGGATATTGGTACTGGCATTCACTTATTTTGGTTTCAAAACTGTTTTAGTAAGAGCCTACCATTGCTGATCTGTGCCACCTAACTGCCTGCAATGTGACTTCAATTGCTTCCTGTTGGTCTTACTAAAAGTTAACTACAGAAATCCATCTGTGTAAGTGCTCTTCCAAAGTGGACTTACTGCTTTTGACACTTCCTGTTCTGAAGTTCTGCTGCAGAATTCTACTTAACTGAATTGCTTCCTGCATACAAGACTGAACAATATGCAGGATCTATGAACTCAGCTTGAGACAGAAAAAAGTAAAATCCATCTGAGTCACCTTCAGTTTTGCTCTCTGATGCATTTTCATCCATCCCTCCTTCAGTATTAGCTACTTTTCATTGTTCTGCAATCCCCTCTCAAAAGCTAGCTTGATTAAGTTGACGTTTTCAGAGGAAAATGTATGAATCTTTCAGGAATATTCACATAAAAGTCATCTGCTGAGTGTTCTGGATAAACTGCACTATTCCCTTTCATTTGTATAGATCAAAACATTGGACAAATAATAAAACTATGAGACTAGAACTCGGGGTGAAGATTTGCAAGAAATGACCAAAAGCTGCTTGCTAATGTGAAAAAAACACACCAAATGCTTTTCAAACAAAATGAGCCCTGTTTTCAGATGTCAAAATAAGGGTACATTTTGTGATCTTACCATTTGCAGGCCAATTTAGAAGAAGTATTGGCACATTTCTATAACTCCTGGTATTATTAAAGCTTTTGTTGTGTACATGTGACTTGCAACAGCTCAAACTTTATTTCAAACTTCCTAAATACAAATTCTTAAGACCTTTCCTTTTGTGTTCTGGTTAATAGTTTTTCTCTCAAGCAGCTCTTCGAATGATAACTGCTCAAATTTGACAGAGACCATTTCAAGGTTGCTTCATAATAGTTTTAGTCTAGTTAGTATCTAGTTACCAGTCTTATCTAACTTGTTATAATAGGTTCAATTTAGAAGCCTAGCTTCTGGGACAATTTTTTTTAACTTTCCCTACAAGAAATTCATACCTGCTTTCAGGCATTTGTGACATTTTGCACTGAAAACAGACACGATGACCAGAGGATTACCTTTGCAATGCCTCTGTCATGATTATATTAAGTGTTTCTTATGAAAACCGTACACTGATCTGGCACTGTAATCCAGGAATGAAAATTTTCACTTACCGCAGTGCGACTGGAAAACCTGTGGCTTGACTACCTGATTGCAGATATTGCACACTACTAGATAGAAATCGTCATGAGCTGGATAATGGCCAAATAAGTGCATATCTGTGGGAAAGTTAAAAAATATATATAAGTGTTAGAAGTTATGCGTTAAGAATATAATTTAAAAGAAATTAATACTGTAGAATTACTAGTATTATATTTGTAAAAAACGAGAACTACATAATATTCTCTGTAAGGACAGTGTTGGTGGTATGTTATCAGAATAGTTCTTTGCCAGCTCTAGTTTTTATGATCCTTTATTCAAACTGTGGAAGGAACATCAAGAAGCAGCACCCCTCTCTAAATACTTATTGGAAAAAACTTAAACAACAGTCCTGTAGCACCTTAGAGACTAAGGATAGACAGTAGATAGTGTCATCAGCTTTTGTAGGCACAACCCACTTTTTCAGATGACAAATATGGAGCAGGACATAATACACCTATGTGCCTCTTGCTCCATATTTGTCATCTGAAGAAGTGGGCTGTGCCCATAAAAGCTCATGATACTATCTATATATTTTTTGCTTAGTCTCTAAGGTGCTACAGGACCATTGTTGTTGTTGTTTAATTTTTTTTTAACTTACAGACTAACACTGCTACTACCCCTCTGAGACTTACTGGAAATAAATGTAATACTGAACAAAGCACTCAATAACATGCTGGAAGGAACAGTCCCACACTGGATAAGGACTAACAAAATGAAATATTTATAAGCTTTTCCTATCTCTAATTTTGGTTATTTTAGCAAAATGGGAGCATGAGTTCTATAGCAGCTTATGATGTAAGAGTTTGGCTCTCTGTAGACTATTAGCAGATTCTACTTTTTAAGAATTAGAGATAGTACCCAGGAGCCAAGGATCTCCAAAGTAGCATTCCCCATTGACCAACTGCTAAGCTCTGTGAAATCTATTGGTATTAGATAGATGAGGCCCTTCAGTTTTCAATTTAACTAATTTTTTACTGAAAAATCCCAAATTTTACAAAAGCTATTTGTTTTTTTTAATTTTCATCTAAATTTGGACTGTTCAAGATGTGAAAATACTGACTTAAAACAATCCAATACATTACATTAGGTAGACATACTGGTTACGTTAACAATAAATTAGTCTAAGCGTAAATCTGAGACTGTCAGTTAAAACAAGAGTAAGCAGGACCTGAAGGAATGCTTCTATCACAGGTAGCTGGAATGGGAGTGTCTATCTAAATACAGTTTGCTCCTGCTTTGCTTAGATTTGTTAGATATTCAGCAGATGGAGTGGTGTTTTGCTCATCCCAACCAGCTTAATTTGTGACCCAACACCAGCAATGTTTGTATTAAATGCAGGGATAGCAAAAATATGGTTACTAATGTTTGTAGTTTTCTGTGAATACAGAAAAGTAGCATTGTGTAACATTGGTCCAAATGAAAGGGCTCAGTTAGCAGAAAGAATCTTGCAAATGCAGGGACTTGATTTTTCAGAGCTCTATCAAGGTAAGGCATGAGGGAAGGTTATTCTGTGCTGTAGGCTATATCAGTGGTGCGCAACATTTTTTCATCTGCGGGGACCGCCAACAGCTGGTGGCTGGATCTAAGCGCTGCGCTGTGTTGCCGCACCCAGCCAGCTGGATCTAAGCGCCGCAACTCCCTTGGGGGTCGTGACCCACGGGTTGCGCACCACTGGACTATATGGCTTCCACTGCTTGGACTAGTTTTATCTATTCTCCCCACCCCCTTCAAAGAACAGAACTAAAATAGGTGTTATTAGGTGCCGCTCTCTTTTTATGTTTGAAATCACTGGGAGCTGAAATCATTCGAGACTGACAGGCAGCAGTCGTGGCCAAGAAGTGGATGGCAGCGGATGGTGACTGAGATCCAACGGGTCGGTGGTGGAGAGATGTGACAAGTGGCCAGCAAAGTGGTGATGGCATGACGAGTAGTCAGAAGAACAGTGTCAGCATGATAAGTAGCCAGCAGGGTAGACACGGAGAGGTGAGATGAATGGCTAGCATGGCAGCGCCAGAGAGCAGTGAGCAGGCGGATGGCAAGTGTTCACAATCCTGCTGGAAAGGTATAACAAGGGGGGTTCCACAGGGGTCTGTTT
>CM057845.1:23100206-23139676 GCA_030068395.1 Apalone spinifera
TCGATGACCTCTTGAGGTCCCTTCCAGTCCTAGTATTCTATGATTCTATGAAGTGCTCAGTGCAGTGAGTGAGATGTCTTTTTACCTTCCCCCCGCTCAGGATGGGAGTTGAACTCTGCAGATGCACCTGTGACTCTGGGTCTGCTCTGACCAAGGTCAGTGACTGTGAGTGAGGTGCAGACATGTGTTGGGCATGTGAAGGGGACATTTACATTGCTGGACTTCAGAACCTGAGAGGAAAAGGACACTGTCCAATCTACTTGCAGTGGGACTGTTACTCATGGTTTTGTCTATGAAATCTGTCTGTGGTGTTTTTCCAAATTAATGTCAAATTACTTCCCTCCCTTTTTATTAAAAGTTTATTTTCTACACTTAGACTTTGCGCTTGTGAGTGGGGAAACAGTGCCTCCCAGGGGCACCTAGGGGAGCTGTCAGATTTTCCCAGGTCACTGGGTAGGGGCTCGGGTTAGTTCTGTGATGGATGGATGGAGAAGAACCCCTAGTATTGAATCTTGCCATTGCTGCTGCTGGCTCCACCTGGCAGAAGGGTTATATAAGATAATGTATTGAAAAAGATACACACATGTATGTGTACATACTAGTAATGTGCATTAAACTGCTTTTACTTTTTATACTCTTAGGTTTCTCTTTTCTCCCACTCCCAACATAAACTCAAGTTTTTACTCATAAAACATCACTTTTTATTAATGCTTTTAATTTTCATAATAAACAACTGATATCTTTCTGACATTTAGAAAAAAATCCAACAACTGAAAATGAAGGACAATGTAGGTAACCCATGGTAAATTCTTTTAGACAAACAATGAATACATTCCTGGACAGACTACGAAATGCCTTTCCAAGCATCAACAATGTCAACTGTGGTCCACACTATCCCTCAGGACAGGACCATGACTTATTGAAAAATATGTCACATGGAGCATTAGCATTAGTAATATGGCACCTTCAAGATCTACCAGAAAGCTTGTAAATGCTATTTCTGGTGCAGATTCCTTAAAAAATAGCTCTCTCAGTTCAGTACTGCTTTGCCATTTAAAAGACAAACTCCATTTACTTAAATTAAACATTAAAAAAGATGTTATAGTGCAGCACCACTATAAAGATAAAAGAGCTCTGAAATGCTCAAAATAGCAGCTGAGAATGATAAACTGATGAATGTCTAAATGAAGGTTACAATTCTCTGTTTGTAACTGGTCTACTAGTCTCATAACTCAAGGTTTATTCAAACAAGCAGCTTTTTCAATAGGTCAATTAATATATCATCAAGAAACAATGGAAAGACTCTGGCAATGATATAGTGCCAGAATGGTATGTTTTCATTAAAAAAATCGTGTAATGTTCCACATTTCAATGTGGCAAAGCCCACAACTCAGTGCCTTGGACTAATCTCTCTTTTTAAGTTGAAAGGGCTAGGAGTTAACAAGCATTTTCAGTCTCTGGGAGAACAAGGGATGGGGAGAGGAGAGCAGTCTTTCTATTATTCAATAAAGGACCAATGCCAGTGGACTCTAAAAGACCCTTATTCAACTATTCTTAGCCAGAATCTGGGATAGGCACAAGCCCCCGCAGTGATAAATCAGGACAACATACTAAAGGCCAGGACGTAACAGAAAGCAAAAGCTCCATTCTATACTATTACAAAGCCATGAGATCTGGTTACAACATGGTCAAAGGTTATAGTTTAGATGGGACTAAGCATGGCTCCTTATCCATACTAAAGCCTTATACTTCCCTAGGTTTTAGCCTTGTTACAGAGATATAGCTAGGTCCTGCATGAATAAACCATGTTTTAATTTAACTCTCTAATAAGTTACATTTTTAGTTCAGATGGGACCAACATTGTTATACTATGCCCTCTTCCTCATCAGATGGGACCAACATTACATACTATACCCTCTTCCTTGTTACAGTTACTCATTTTACTGCTCGACTAAACAGAACAATTTGGCAGGCCATTTTATTTTATTCTCATATCCAATATCGTTATAGAATTTTAAGACCGCTGGAGGCCATTCCTTCTGCTTTAGCCTGAGGATGAAGTTATTGAACTTAAAAACATTTTTCATGGCAGTCCAGATATAGTAATGCTATGTCAAGGTTCCGCTACTTACTCTCTGTTTGTGGATTCTCACTGCCAGAACCTTGTGAGTCCATTATAAGGATTCCCTCACCAAAGTTGGCATAAGCTCTCAGCTCAAGCACCATTCATTTTGTTACATTTAAGGAAGATTTCAGCCTTGTTTTAAAGTTTACAAGAGTTGGGAAGCTTTATTTTTACTCTTATATCACTTTTTCAGGCTCATCAGCAGAAGCAAGCTCCTGATACACCAAGAAACATTAAATCAACATGGCATCAGACCCTGGCAGCACTGATTCAAATCCTGCAGAAATATCCCCACTGCTAGACTGATCAACAGTCCCCTTCTCCCCTCCTCCCCCAAACATAGCTTCTAAGTTCCGACATATGCCTATCACAACATGTGGTGTACTTCAGTGGTTCCCAACCTTTTTATATTGTGGACTGGCAAACCTATTCACAAACTTTTGGTAGACCTGAAACATTTATTTGCATATTCATTATTTGCACAATGAATATGCAAATAGCATGTTGCTGGTCCACCAAAATACGTACTCTTGCCCCAGCCTTCAGACCCGCCGCAAACAGCCGGCTTCAGCTCCAGCAGCTGCCTGCCACATGGCAGCTGCTGGAGCTGAAGCCATCTGCTGTATGGCGGCTCGGTGTACCCCTGCCCCGACCCCCAGAGACGCTGCAAACAGTTGGCTTCAGGTCTGGCAGCCATCAGCAATGCACCCGGAGAAGTTGGCATTGGTGTGGCCTGCCAATATATGCCACAGCCTGGCAGTCAGCTGTTCGCGGCCTGGTACAGTCCACAGACCAGTGGTTGGGAACCACTCACATATTTAATCCAGAGCACTAATGCTCCAACAGTAACTAAGTGGATGAAACCAGACTATCACTATGCTCTCAAATGAATTCACACGTGAAAATTATGAAAGAAAAAAAATCTGCATAAAAAAAGCAATCACTCTGTATTTGGCCTATAAGCCCTCTTCACACAATCATAGAATACTAGAACTGGAAGAGACCTCGAGAGATCAAGTCCAGTCCCCTAACCTCATGGCACGACCAAGCACCATCCCTGATGATGCCTGTCTAACCTGCTCTTAAATATCTCCAGTGATGAAGATTCCACAACCTCCCTTGCTGCAATTTAAGCCCATTGTTTCTTGTCCTATCATCAGAGGCCAAGCAGAACAATTTCCCCCCTCCTTCCTGTGACACCCATTTAGATACCTGAAAACTGCTATCAATGTTATCCTCAAAGAAAACCAGCACACTACATTCAAAAGACAATACTGAGAGATTTAATTGGGAGCTTTAACATTACTAGGCATTCAAAATCACAGACTGAAGAGAGGCACTAGATTTATGATTTATTACAATAATCTATAACTTGCTAACATCCCCCCTCCACTCACATCCTCTCTCCCCTAAATCCAATTCCCTTTGCATGATCCTGTCAAACATGAATTAACTATTTATGCCAAACAAACTGTTCCGCCTTGTATTTAGCTGTGATTCTCTGCTTAAGTTTCCCAGAGCTGAAGAAGATCTCTGCTTTGAAATGCACAATAGCCTCCACTGGGGATTCTTGTACATTTCAACGCTGGCATGTCTGCACACAACCCGGAGTCAGCCCGGAGTAAGCGGGACTTCCCTCTGGCCTCAGGCTGCATGCAACCTTCTGCATTCCTCCTCTGAAATGTACAAGAGCCCCAGTGGAGACTCTTGTACATCTCAAAGGAGGAATGCGAAAGTGTCTATCAACTAATCAAGCAGTCAATGGAAATTCCATCAACTACTCCACTAGTAAATTAACCGATATTTAATATCCTTATTCAGAATACATACCATATTCTAGAACTTCAAAACATGCCCAGTTCTGGGACTTGTGTTAGTGTAAGACCAGTTGTGAGAAAGGTCTAAAAAACCAAAGGAGCTAATACTCCGAGAATCTATCCAAAGACATAATAGAATTAGAAACCAGGCCAAGGTCACAGTATCAGAGAAGCAATTGCATCTTCACTACAGACAATATTGTGGTTGAAAAGTGGGAAATGAGGGGATTATTAATAGTATCTAGCACCAACAGTAGTTTTTGTAGTACTGAGATGGTAAAAGTGGAGAAAAGGGTGAATTGAGTTTCCTAGTAAGTACAGAAGAGACAGAAAAGTCCTATGCCTACTATGGCACCAAAAGAAGGAATGTGCTTGACAAACATTGAATGTTTACATGTGGGTTTATCTGAATTAGTCCCAGGATAGGAGAGAGACAAGGTGGGTGAGGTGACATCTTTTATTGGACCACTTCTGTCCGTGAGAGACAAGCTTACACAGAGCTCCTTTTCCGAGATTGGAAAGGTACTAGAAATTGTTTGAGGTCCAACAAGAGATGTGACCTCACCCACCTCGTGTCGCAAATATTTTAAAACACAAATGTAACTTGCATAATTTGGTGGTCTAATGTGAATAGGAATTTTCTTTTTTCAATTTAAATAATCATGTTTGCCATAAATAACCACGTCAGTGACCATAGGTCAACATGGCTCACAGAGGTAATTAAGTTCTAATTCACTATCCAGTGACCTGTTAGCAGATCCCAGAATAGAAGCTGAACCCTGACAGAGAACTCCAGGCCAGGAATCTGATTGGCAAAATGCTGGCAGTCCTGATTGGTTCACAGCTTCTTAATAAAGCCTTCACAGGTACAAGAAGTTGTCAATGAAACTGGGATCTCCCTGCTTCTGATTATTTCCCCTTCAATAGCTGCTACTGCTACTGATCTGGTAACTTGTCCCTGCCTACCTCCTGGTTCTGTCCTTTGGTTTGCCTTGGATTCTGACATCATGACCTGGCCTAACTCCAGACTTCTCTCAACCATGAGGTCAGACCCACTCATGCCTCGGTCGTAACATTATGTTTGACAAAAATCAAGCTATTTCTTTGCTGGAAACAAGCACTTTGTGTGGAACAAGACTGTAGCCTTCCACTTCCTTCTGGCAGCTGTTAACCAAGCTTGTGAAAGCCTTACACTCATCTCAATGGCATTTTTCTGTCTGTATGTAACGTGATAGTTTTTGAACACTGCATCTAATAGGATATAAAATCTCAGTTAATCAGTTAAATGCTAGGTTTAACTGGTTAACTGATTAAGCACAGGATCCCAAGGGGGGACTGCTCCAGCCTAGCACCCTGGCTGCTGCTGTTAGCTCTCCTAGGCCCTGAATGGGGGTTACCACTGCCAGCCAGCTCCAATCCCCATGTGGGGCTGCTCCTGTGTATCAGTTAACCTGTACTCGGTAAGCATCACCCATACTGGGTGATGCTTACCAGGTAACTGGTTAACAAGTTACCCACTCACTTCCCTAGCATCTAACCCATTCCAAAAGTTCAAAAAAAGTTCTAGGCATCACTGGCCAGAATCCTATTGACTTTTGGAAAAAAAATGGAAAACTGAAATGGGAAAAATGGGGATTAACTGCAGCCCCATGCCATTTTGTTAGTGTAGACACATTGTCAATCACTTCCACAGTCATTTGTTGGTCAAACAGCTGGTTCATGGCATCTTTTATGCTACCCCCAACTACTTTCTGCCTGTCCACTCAATAGTTTAACATGTCTGTGTGTGTCAGACAAAATAAAAGAATAACGTGATAGGGTGGGAATAAAAGGGTGTCAGGGAAAGTGGGGAATGGGAGGCCCCATATATTCCAAGCTCCTTTGAGGGGGATTGGAAGACCCTGGCAGGAGGAGGTGGAAGTGGGCCATACCAAGTTCCCTTATGAAAGGGGGTGCACACAAAGTCCCTGGCATGGAGGAAAACGGGGAACCTTGCAGTGACAGAAGGGGGAATGGGGACAAACAGAACCCCAGTCATGGGTGGAGAGTCCAGGGTACCCTGCTATGGAAGGAGGCAGACGGGGGGGGGGGGGAAAGGGGGTCACAAAGAAACCCTGAAATGGAGGAGACTTGGAGACACAGTGAGTCTCTCAAATAGAGAAGAATGGCACACAGGGAGCTTGTGGAGGTAATGGAGGGATGGAAGGATCAGCTCAGCCCACACAAGCAACGAAATGCATAACCCCCTAGCATGCATGCTCTTAGCAACCAACGCGTGTGTTAAGAGTCTTACAGTGTCATCCATTTTCATACCAAAGGGTTCACAGCCTTTGAAAGTGAGGCCTTCAATTGTTGTCTGAATTTCCTTTGAAATGCCTAAAGACTAAGCAAGATGTTCTCCTTGTGGCAGCAAAAATTCCAATGGATCTTGCTGTGGTATTGGAGGCACACAGAGTGGCCTAAAGAGATAAGCAGACTATAAGCTGCCCTTCTAATTTCTCATTATTGGATGCACTTTCAACTGTGGCTTTACCAGTGCCTAAGAGAGACTCGGTACCACTGCAATAGTGGTAGCCCAGCATCATAGCAGAGACATTCGGCCTCTACAATAGCAATGATGACTTTAATACTTGGAGATCTCCCAATGCAATGAATGATCCTGCTATTAAGACAGATAGTTCCATAAAGCAGAACAGGGGATTACAATTTCAGAGGGTAAGAGTACCAAAGGGGTGTCACTGTTGACTCGAAACCAGAGGCAGTTATACCCATCTTACAAGATGGCATTGACGGCCAAGTAACATGAACCTTCAGTTCTCCATCAGCACCCAATGTGGGCCAGTAAGCCCACAAAGAGTAAAATTGGCAAGACAGTTTGCATCACTTTCTGCTTGGATCAGCTGAAGGGGATCTACCCCTTCGTTTCCCAGATGAGCAAGGCTCCTTTCTATCACTGGAAAAAGCTTTATTCAAGGATCCAATTTCCCTATCACATCTGCAAGCAGGCCCATCACAGATGGCACACTCAGGAGCCAGCTGCTGATCTGGCACTTCTGGACTCAGGCTGGCAAGCCACAAAGAGTTATTTCAGCTCAGCATCTCTCACTTCCTGGTCCTTTTTGAAAAAGACCTACAGATGGAACATTTTTTAGGGATACAGGCCAATCTTGAGTGGCCGTGATGGAGCAGTACAGACACTTCACAGAAGGGGGCATAATGATGAGGTTGGAAGGGGAGAGGTAAAAGAAAGAAAATTAAGCAATTCTTGTATTCCCTCTGGTCTATGACTTCCTCAACGTTGATTGGCACCCTGTGCCCAACCCAGTTTTTAATGGTTCAGAGAAAACACATGAAATAAATGGGAAATCAATTCTTCTGACTCTCATAACATGGATAGACTCAGCCAGCCAGAGAAATCACATTGCTAAACTTATTGGGCCAGTTGTCTCTAAAACAGTCCACCTCAAAACAAACAAGTAGAATAAACATGTCACAATTTTCAGACATCTTAATGGGAACAAAAATCTTTGCACAAATTTTAAATAGAGAAATACAAACTTCTATAAAATTGCTTCCACTGTCAAACTCAAAAAGAAGCATATTTTGACAAACAAAATTTCTTATTACAAATACTTTGACCAAATCTAGCGTCATATGGCAACCTTTTACACACTAATATACCTATATAATCTGATAATTTACCACAACTGCTGTATAACGTATTTATATATGACCACAACCTGTGTCTGAAAACTAAATATTTGAGTAATACCAAGAAATATTCTCTGACATATGATCATGTATCATACTCATCCAAGTGCAGGAAAAGATAGGTGGGAAGAAAGGATGATAAAAGTTGTCAGTAGAAATCTTGACTTTTGTAGAATAAAATCATAAGAGTTATATTTCTATGAACATACTTTATTGCATTTTTCAGAGAATAAACCTTACGAGGAAATTTTTGTGCTTATATTTTTTACATTTGCAAACAATAAGTTAGCTATATCCACAACATAATCCAGTTTTGCCAGACTATTTTAGTGGCAGTACATTAAAATACAGAAGTCACAGAAAACAAAGGAAATATGTTGCCTTTGCAGAGTGTGACATGATCATTCAAAAGCTACTGCAGATGTAAGATGATATTTAAGTTTTCATCAGAAAGTACAAGGAAAGAAAGGATTAATTGTAGTAACAAACAATCAAGGTCAGATGATTTATAAGTAGTTCCTTCTCTAAACATAGAAGACAGTATACTTAATCAGTTACATGTAACTGTATAGAGAAACTGAGGAAAGGAACTACCCTTTCATTGCAGAGCTAAGGTGATCATAGCACCAAAAGGACCTAACACTGCTGACTGCTAGAGAAATTGTATTTTATTTTGTAGGGATCTTTCTCCCCCATTAACTGTAAATACACATTCCACCTTATGTAATAATTGCTCCACTGAGAATTTAGTAAAATTATATTCTAAAATTAATTTTGGTCATGTTTAGTAAGTCAATATTGAAGTGAAAATTTGTTTAGATGGACAAAAATGTCACAGAGACAGATTTGCTGAAAAATATCCTATCAACATGGACACTCAGCTCAAGTTAAGATTAACTGGTTACCCATTCACCTCTCTACTAGATTCCATGTTTAATTGTGGTCTGTGAGCCAGGAAATAGAACTATAGACTCTGTGTGTGTGTGTGTGTGTGTGTGTGTGTGTGTGTGTGTGTGTGTGTGTGTGTGTGTGTGTGTGTGTGTGTGTGTGTGTGTGTGTGTGTGTGTGTGTGTGTGTGTGTGTGTGTGTGTGTAAACAAAAACTCCCACTGATATGAGTAGAAAATGTGCACAGAGATTAATGGTCAAATACTATGTAAAAGCTGTAACTAAACTCATTATTTACACTTATTGTCATGTAATAAGAAAATCTGCTTCCTTTTTGGCCACTGCTACGTCTGATCTTTGCTTCTCCTCTTTGACCAATTTCTCTCCGTTTTTGTCAATCCCTTTATTCTTCCATCCCTGTAGTACCCTTTGAGGCAGTGTTGCAGACACAGACCAAAATCATGACTTCACTTTATACTTGGTTTCTGTATCAAAAGTTCTCTCTGCAGCCACCAAAGCTAGAAACTTACTTTAAAAAAATGAAAGCTGATATTCCGCACAAACTGAATGTGTCTAGTGGGCCACAAATACATAATTCAGGACAAATCTAGCCTATAGGTCATATCTGGTAGAGTTTGAGAATCATTGGTATATGTTTACATACAGTCATCTACAGGCCTGTTGTTATACTGCATTCTTTTATCTAACTGTTTGCAGATAAAAATTCAGCTCTTATGCTCCCTCTTTAGCAAAAGTATTCCTTCCGCATAAGAAAGATGTCAATACAAAGTCGCAAAGTCTAAAACTTCAATATTTTGCTTTCCTTGTGTAATATGCAAATTAGGGCCCAATCCACGCACAATCAAAATCAACTGAAGTATTTCCACTGACTTTAGCGGGAGGTGGATCAGGCCCTAAATGAGAAGGGCCTGACAAAATTAATTTCTTAGCCTTTTGCCAGAGAAGTATGAACAACTACCATGGACAAAAAGTCTTCTGTACTCCAGCTTCCCAACTATACTAGAGTTCAGAATAACCATTTTGTTTTACAAACATCTATGCAGAAAATGCAGAAACACTTGGCTCCAAAAAAAAGCCTTCTAGAAATAAACATAACTTTGAATATTCTATCCGGCAATCAAAATTAGCAGTGATCAAAGCTATTAATTCATACCGTATCAACAGATTCAGAAAGACAGTGTCACACATTTTAAATAATTCCTTTTATTAACATTTTCAATTACACAACTGATTTTTTTTTAATGCTAGCTTCCTTATTACTATTTACTTTTTACATTCTATTTAACTTCAATAGCAAAACTAGACCGGTTACATTTCACGTCCTGGCTCTCATAAATTACTGAAATCTTCACGTATCCCTGAATTAATGATCCTTCTTCTGTTTTGGCTCTCAGTGAGTTGAGGTGATCGTACCAAGGCAGCACTAGGACTACCACAGTAACCTAAAATACAGTACTCACATTGGTGGGTGCTTCTGTTGGTGACCAAGTCTGCTAATTTACATTTGCTTTTTGTCCTTTGTATTTTGCAGGTGAATTGCCATAAGACAAATATCAAAGTTTTACCTATGATTAAAATGTTTATGAAGTTATATTTTATCATTTTATTTTTGCATCCTCCTTTATAGCTCAAGGTTGGTTGTCAGAAGTGAACTCCTTGCAGGAGGCAGGAAGGCAGACCAAAAAACAATCACTTACTGCATTAGCCTACATGGAGGAGTTTTGGGGTTTGCAATTGTACTGGCAACACCAAACTGTAACCTGAAAATCCAAAGTGCAGGGGTTCTCAACATTTTCTATGCTGCAGACCACATCTTAATGAAGAGTGTGTGATACATCTCTCATACTTTTTCTGTTAGCAATTACAACGTTCTTATGGCAACTACAACAATTACTTATATGGATGAGTAATACTAAGAAAAATTTGTAACCCTCTAATGTAAGTTTGCAGCTCAAAATAAGAGTCAGCACCACATGATCTTCCAGCTTTTCCAACAGCAACATCAACACACTCCAGAGTACAGTTTGACCAGTGTCCGGGTGAAACAAAGTTAAGTTTCAATTCCAAGGTGTGTAAGATACAAAGAAAAAACAAACACCATGATTATTGAAAAGGCAACTAGATCTTAAATTACTGAAGATGACAGACTGTTAAAGGTAGTTGTAACATAGGAATACAAGTTATTCATTTATTTATATGGGTACAGCCTGCCCCCTCCATATCCAGTAGAAATTATTAAGATCTAGCACAAAAGAGAAGTCACAGAAATGTGCTTTATTGCCCCCACCCCTCCTTGTCCCTGGAGCGCCAGAGAAACTCCCATTGAAATAGACGATGTTTTAGGTAGAAGGCCTGAGCACAATTGTCCACAGTGGATTCTGCAGATCATTCATGATACTATTAATGCTACATAAAGCAGCAGTAATGCCTTCTATATCCTCTCAGTGAGTAGCCATAGGGTGCCTCACCACTTTTCTGTAGCCAGGCTACTGGGATTTGGTGAAAAGGGGAAGCTAGCAAAATCACCTAGACAAAACAGACACGCAAGCAAAAAAATATCATAGTGAGAACCACACGGAGGCTAACTCATGTCTCTAGAAAGGAAAATTTCCTGACAACTCCATAAGGTATACTTCACAGTTCAGTTTCTAATGGTAGCGATTATAGGTTTCATGGAAGAGGGTGACTTGACCCCTTGTTTTTAAAGAATTCAGAGATTAGTTGGAGAAACTTCAATGAACAGTACTGTGCTACAAATGTCACAGAAAGTCTTAGCGACACTCAAGGCTGGAAGTCTTATTCCGTTGTTAGGACATTTCACAAAGCACTTCCTCATATCAGAACCTCAGGGCTTGTCTTCATGTACAGCACTGCAGCTGCACCATTGTAGCACTTTTGTGAAGACATTATTATACTGATGGGAGAGCGTCTCCCGTCAACATAGTTCATTCTTTGTGTATGCCCTGTCGACCAGTGGCTCTCAACCTTCCCTGACACTGTACCCCTTCCAAGGGTCTGATTTGTTTTGCATGCTCCAAAGTTTTACCTCACTTAAAAAAGCTGCTTACAAAATCAGATACAAAAATACAGAAGTACTACAGCACATTATTACTGAAAAATTGCTTATTTTTTCATGTTTACCATATAATTATCAAATAAATCAACTGAAATATAAATATTGTACTTACATAGCACATAGAGCAGTAAACAAGCCATCACCTGTAGTTTGCACTGACTTCACTAGAGCTTTTTATGTAGCCTATTGTAAAAAGGCAAAGATCTAGAGGAGATGATATACTCCCTGGAAAACCTTTGTGTACCCCCAAGGGTACATATATACCTTGAGAACCACTGCTGTAGATGACTGGCAAGCACCATCCTCCTTGAATGGTGGGAGTGAAGCATTTCAGTGGAGAGTCAGTCAAACAGAAATGAAAGCACTGCTCTCATGAACTTGGAATCTAACATGGCAACAAAAGTTAGAGGCTCCACATGGCTGATTTGCAGAACTCAGAGTAGTATTTTCCTGAAATAGGTGGATGATGACACCTTTGCCTTGTGGAATATGTTTTGACATTCAGAGAGAGAGAGAGAGAGAGAGAGAGAGAGAGAAGATCACCAGCCAATTGATAGGAGGTGGAAATAATTGCATGATCAGCTTCAAGATTTTATACACAGCTATAACTTGGTTGCTCATTGTGCTGAATATTACCACAAAGAAGCAGGGAGAGGACATGAAAGACTTGGTCCTTCCAGATAAGAGAGCAAAGGAGAGCAGAGTTTTGAATATGTTCTAAGTATAAAGCTTCTTCTCTCCTGAACTGAATGTACCTTCAGAAAGATGATTGGTAAGGGGTGAATCAGTTTAGCTGGAATTCTGAGACCATTTGCACTGTGAAGTTCTGCAGAATTGGAAGGAATGCCATGCAAACTACATGTAGAACCTCTCTGGTCTTGGATTCTCTAGTCCGACAACATCCATGGTCCAAGAGGACTAGAGATTCCTGGCAGCAAGGAGTGGGGCCTGCCCAGGAGTCTGGTGGCAGAGTGGCTGGTGGAGCCAAGCTGATGGCTGGGACAGGACACATAGTTGTGGCCAGAGCCAAGACAAGTCAGGGAGCATGTTCGGCGCCCAGGAGTGTGGTCGAGGTCAGCGTCCGGGAGGGTTGCCAGGGTTGGCGGCCAGGAAAGTAGCCAGGAGGGGAGCCTGGCATCCAGGACACTGGCAGCCCCCCAGGAGAGACTGAAGCCAGGCAACAGGGGCTGAATTGACCTCCCGTAGTCTGGCAAACTCACTAGTTCAGGACTGGTCAGATCCTGAGGGTGCCAGATCAGGGAGGTCTAATCTGTAGTCAATAGCCCTGAATTCCAAGATATTCATGTTTAGCGTCAAGTTGTCCAGAGACCACACACTTTACATCCCAATGTGGTTCAGTGACCATCACAGCAGTCATCATCTTTGTTCAGAAAGAGACAGATGAAGTCATTCCATTCTGCTGATTGAAGAGACTGGAACCTATTTTCTCGCAGGTGAGGTCTTCCCAATCTAGAGTCAATCAAAGCTCCTAAGAACTCATCATCTGAGACTATGTGAAAGAGGATTTACAGATCACAAGGAATCCTAGTTGACAGTACAGAGAAAAGATGCAATTCAGTGCTGTCCTAGTCTCTTTCTGAGACCTGCCACTGATTAGCCAGTCATCCATGTACAAGCAGCCATGGATTCTCTGTTTCCTTAATTGCACTACCACTACCATCAGGCATTTGGTGAACACACTCTGTGCTGAGGAGAGTTTGCGAGGCAAAAACCTGTACTGGTAATGGTTTGGGCCCACTGTATATCTTGGATACTTCCTGAGAGCAAAGGGGAAAGCCAGGTGGAAGTATGCATTCTAAAAGTCACAAACCAGTCTTGAGCTTGGAGGGGTGGGAGGATGAACGCTCCAGTGTTACCATTCTGAACCTGAGAGAGTTTTTGTATTTCTTTAATCTCCTCAAGTGTAGGACACGTTAGGATGAAGACCCCCTTTTTTCTTCTATGGAATGAGGAAATACCAAGAGTAGAATTATCTTTCCTTGTATTCCTGAGAAGCTTCTTCTACAGCTCCAAAATGGAGTGTCAAGCACCGTTCTGACTGTAACAGACTTGTAAGAAGGATACCTGTAGAGAGATGGGAAAGGGAAGGAAGTAGAGAGTCACAATGTCTGATGTAGCCATAGGTGATTGATTATCTCTAACACCTATCAGTCTGATTTCAGGACGGGTAATGCCCAGTGGAATGAGAAAGCGGCTTTTGAAGTCTGTGTTCTCTAGCCTGAATCAAATACGGCTCCTGACTGCCTCATCAAGCCCGCTGACATATAAAAGGAGAAGTGTGTTTTGCTGAGAAAGAGAAAGTTAGCACCTCCTGTGGAATCTCTAATGACTTTTGAAGTGATAGTTTAATCTGGAGTCATAAAATGGTATGCACTACTACTCCAGCTCTGGCTGAGAATGGTACAGCATGCAGTACGGAGAAGGGTGTAAATTCCCAGATAATATTTTTAGGATAGCTTTGGCATCCTTCAGCAAGTGCATAACACTCTCTGTCTTCTTGTTCAGCAGCTCTGAACTCCTGAAGTGCAACTGTAACCTGCATCTCAGAATGACCAATGCTTGGAGTCACAATGCTCTGCAACGCTCATTGTGACAGCCACAGACCAGGCTGCAGTGTCTGAGGTAACCATTGCCACCTACAAAGCCACCTTGGCCAGCAGAAAACCTTCTTTCATTATATCCTTAAGCACTTCTCTGTTGTTATGACAGAGCTTTGTGAACAAAACTGTCACTCTGTTCCAAGCTAGAAAGTCATTTCAGCAGTAGGGCCTGGCTAGTAGCTATGTACAATATGTTGCAAGACTGAGGAGTGCTACTTCCTCCCAAAATAAGTCAAGGTGTTTGAATTCTTTGTCGTTCAGTGCATTTTTGTTCAGTCTCAACTTTTCATGTATAGCATATACAACTAGGGAGCCCAGGTTTGGGTGAGAGTAGAAGTACTCAAATCCTGAAAGGGGTACCCTTATATCTCTTCTTGACTCATTTGGCCATTGATGTCACCTGCCACAGGACTTCAGCCCTCATTATGGGGGGAGAGAAATCCTGACAGGATGTCAGACTGCTTGTAAAATTTCTCTGAGATGACCAAAGTCCACACAAGGCACCCCTGGAACTCTTTGAAGTCACTCAGTACTAAAGATATTGCTTCATCTTGCAATGATGAGGAGAGATAATTTGTTAGAGAGATGGGATGCTGGTGCATCTATGCATCATCTTAACATTGTGCATCTAGGGTCTGCCTACTGGGAAGGGACACCAGTTTCTCTTTCTCTGTGGTGTAGACTGGGTTCTTGATGCTTGTGAAGACAGTCCCCAAATAAAGCTATGGTATCATATCTACAGGAGTTCAGATAATTAATAGATTGTTGGCTGGACTAATGCCAGGCTTGACAGGCCAGTGATGGCTGGAACCTGTAGGAGTGCCCCATATGGGTCTTGGTGGCTGTGATTACAGACCTCAGAGCGGCCAGTTCACTGCTTGATGATGGAAAGAACATATGTCCCAGTTACTGTGAGGAAGAACAGCCCTCCCCTCAGAGGGCATGCCAATGTATAAGGTACTTTTGTTCATGGAATCTCTACTGGTACTGGTGGATGTCTTGAAACCAACAATGGACCTGGTTCTGCCTGAGCTCATGCCCCAAGGCTTGGGTGGATTCCAAGAGATGCATCATTGATGATGATGAACTCTGCACATCACAGTCTGACCCCTTTTTTCCATTCCTCAGCATGGTGTGGGGTTGGTAGGACTTTTCTTCAGAAGGTGCACTACATCTACACCTGTGAGAGGACATTGAGATCCTTCTAGAGCTTCCTCAGTGTCCAAAGAGGTCCCTTTCAATTAGAGATGTAAAGGGTTAACCGGTTACCTGGTAAGGGTGATGTTTACCTGGTAAGCGGTTAACCGACAACCTGGTTAGGCTCGCAGTGCAGCATGGTGGGCCCAGCCAGGCAGGAGTGTCCCTGCCCACAGTGTGGCATGACGGGCCCTACAGGAGCAGCTCCCAGCCTATGGTGCAGTGGACTTAGCCCAAGTAGCCTCCACCAGTGGTGCAGTGTGGTGAGCCCGGTCTGGCCTGATCAGCCACCACCTGTGGTGCAGCAGGCACAGCCTGTCCTGGAGTTTTGAATCTCCCATTTGAGAACTCCTTCATGGGATGGAGGGGGGATCTCATTAACAAAGTTCAGTCCAGACAGCTGGGTGATCAATTCTGGGCAGAAAAAAAGATCAGAAGTAGTTCTGAAGATTGGAGAACATTTCAAAGATCTTTAGTGTGAGCTAAGGACCTGCAGGTCAGACATTCACTACAGTCCATCTCACTGTCTTGGGTGGTAAAAGGGAATCAAAGGATGGTTGTGGCCGCCCACCCTTTATACATTCATAAAAGAGCATGAGGCTCTACGAGGGGCATGGGACATTGCTAAATCAAAATCTAGTTGTGTGCGCATGATGGTCACATGCATCAAAACTGTGATCCCTGCTCAAAGAAGAAACTATACTTACAAAACAGTTGATAATTTCCTGTAAAGGGCTCCGCCCTTCTTGTGAGCACCCCTCTCTGGCCAAGGGGAGTCTTGTAGTCTCTCTGCCCGGCTGTCTGCAGGAGAAGAAGTGTTTGGTATGTGGCCTGGGACCAGGCCTCCTCTTACCTCCTGTTGTAGCCGCTGGGGTTTGGAGGGGCCAGACCCACCCATTCTTCTGGGTCCCGGGTCAGGGATCCTGTAAGTAGCTGTCAAAAAAAGTCTGTTGCTGTCACATTCCCTGGGAAGCTGCTCTGTCCAGCCCTTTCTCTTGGGCTTTGTGGTCAAGTTCTCCTTGGACTCTGTCCAGGGTTCTGCCAGGTGTTGTCATTGTCAGCCTGTGGACCTGATTCTGACCAGGTCTGAAGTTCAGCTCCCACTCGGAGCTGTCCGGAGTGCTGATGTTCTCCCAGTCAGCCCTTATGTCTGCTTGGGTGGAGCTCCAGCAAGGAACTGCCACGCCCTGGCCCAGCAGCTTCTTTTATCTCAGCCTGCTGCGCCCTGATTGACTGCCACTCTATCCTGCGTGGAGGACCTCTCTTCTGCTCCTATCACTGAGGCAGGGTGCAGCAAAGCCTCCAGCCTCTGTTGGGGCCTAATCCACCCTGTCACACTCGAAGAAGTTTGGTCGGAGTGTATCCCCAAAATCAGTAACTGCGCCTGCCCTGGAGAAGAAATCTGCATTCCCATGTTGGGACACCCATGTTGGTGCTGAGGCCTTCATTAGGTCTGACATTAGAGCTGCCAGAATTGCAAAATGCCGAATAAATCGACGGTAAAAAACTGGCCAACCCCAAGAAGACCCATACCTGTTTTGTTGTGGGAACTGGGTTTTTGTCTTGGGCTTCAGTTTTGTCTTGAAGAAGTTGTATCTTCCCATTCCGCACCAGATATCCCAAATACCTGGTCTGTTGCATCCCAACTTTCCACTTCTTGGGATTTGCCATGAGCCCAGTTTCTCTCAGTGCCTGCAGAATGGTTGCTACATGGGTTAAGTGTGACCTCCATTCTTCACCAAAAATGACCATGTCATCTAAGTAGAATTACCCACAATGTCTCACCCAATCCATTAGGTGCTGGAAAGTGGCTGGTGCCCCATGGAAGTACAAAGAGATAGTTATAAACTGGAAGAGTCCTAGAGGGGTGGCAAAGGCTGTTTTCTTTCATGAGTCCACTGTTGGTATTTGCCAATAGCCCTTAGTTAAGTCTAAAGTGGTGAGGCATTGTGCTTTTCCAAACTGGTCCAAGAGTTCGTCCATGTGTGGCATGGGGCAGCATTCAAGGCTCTGAAATCGACACAGAAATGGATGGTGCCATCAGGTTTAGGACAAGAACCCCTGGACTGTACCAAGGGTTTTGGGTCTCTTCAATAACCCCTAAGTCTAACATGGTCCCATTCTAGGGCCCCCCCAGAGCTTTTCGGGAACTCGATATGTTTTATGTTGGGGTTTAGCTACCTGAGTTGTCTGGATCTGGTGTGCCACCAGATGGGTTTGATCCGGTAGCGAGGAAAAGAGATTGCTGAAATCCTCCAACAAGTTTTTGGCTTGCCATTGCTTTGACCTGAACCCTTCGGTGCTACTAGCTGACAGTCCAGACATGATGCACAGAAATCTACAACCTCCTTATAGATCCCTGGACAGAAGAATCGAGTCAGTAAGAAGGCTCAGATCTTTTCCCACCCCAGATGGCCAGCAGAGGGGACTGAATGGGCCAAACATAGAACCATATTTTGGGCTTCTTGAGGCACTAGGAGTTGGTAGCTGATCTTCCCCATGTTTGGGTCCTTGTCAACTCGATAGTGCAGGTCTTTCCTGAGCTCAAAGTGGTTGACTCCTGAGCAACCACCCTATCAATGGCTGCAATCAGGGAATATACTTCCCTCAAGGTTTCATCTTCTTTTTGTCCTTGGACAAAATCATATGAGCTAGTTAAATATTCCAAATCTACCTTGAGGAGCAGAACCTCTCACGAAGGTTGCCCTTGGGCTGGAGGGTATGTCCAACAGGAGGCCCAATCCTTGAGGCGTTGGGTCAGCACTCGGGGCCAAGCTCCAGCAAGAAAAGGTTCTATATGGAACCGGTGTCAATATGTTTTGGGGCAAGTTCCCAGGCGATCTAGGATGGCAGCTTTCACTGTCCCATAGTTGGCGTCCCCTTGTCCAGAACTCAGTAAGCTTCCTGAGCCTCCCCGGAGAGGAATGGTGCCAGGCAGGCAGTCCAAATAGTTCTCTCACAGCTGGTGGTTGTGGCTACCCGCTCAAAGGTGACTAAGTAAGACTCTGGGACATCGTGCAGTCCTAGCTTGGCCAGTGGTATCCCAAGACCTGAGTTTACTGGATTAGCGGGAACTGGAACTGACAGCCGCTGGAGTACTGCCTCGTGAAACTGGTGTTCCTGCTTTTGCCTCTGCTGCTGAAGTACCTCTAGGAGTATATTCTGCTGTTGCAGGGCAGCTTGCCGTGGCTCTGCTGTGCTTCCAGCAGGGCCTCCTGTGCTTCAGCAACACTATGTGGCTGCTGGGCCAGCTTCACCAATTCCTCCATCACCCCTTAGATAGAGGGGTGGTTCAGGGCTGCACTTCTGGTACCAGTGTAAAGGGCTCTGCCTTTCTTGTGAGTGCCCCACTGTGGCCAAAAGGAGTCTTATAGTCTCACTACCTGGCTGTCCGCAGAAGAGGAATGTGTCTGGTATGTGGCCTGGGACCAGGCCTCCCTGTTGTGGCTGCTGGAGGTTGGGGAGGCCCATCCACTCCTTTGGGTCCCGGCCCAGGTACCCTGTAAGTAGCAGTTACCTGTCATGTATCAAAGGAGTCAGCTGCTGTCACGTTCCCTGCGCCACTTCTCTGGGAAGCTGCTCTGTCCAGCCCTTTCTCTCGGGCTTTGTGGTCAAGTTCTCTCTGGACTCTGTCCAGGGTTCTGCCAGGTGTTGCTGTTGACTTACAGGCTAGTCTTCAGCTTGTGGACCTGGTTCTGACCAGATCTGAAGTCTAGCTCCCACTCAGGTGCCTGAAGGGCTGACTGAGAGAACAGCAGCACTTATGTCTGCCTGGGTTGAGCGCCAGTAAGGAACTGCCATGCCCTGGCCCAGCAGCTTCTTTTATATCGGCCTGCTATGCCACGATTGGCTATGCCATTCTATCCTGCTTGGAGGACCTCTCTTCTGCTCCTGTCGCTGGGGCAGGGTATGACAAGGCCTCCAGTCTCTGTCTGGGCCTAGTTCACCCTGTCACATTCCCCCTCCCCCCCGAGAAGTTTGGTCAGGGCATGTCCCCAAAATCAGTAACTCATCTTGCCCTGGAGAAGAAATCCGCATTCCCGTATTGGGATCCTGGGCGATGCCTCCAGCCTCTGTCAGGGCCTAGTCCACTCCCTGTCACACATCCTCTAAGAGACAATTCAGGATTTTTATTTTTGTTAAAAATAGGAAATTTTCATCATTACACAGGTACCAAAAGCAGAAGAAATTCTATGCTACAGGAAATGTAAGCCTTTTTCATGTTAAATCAATTTACGCAGATGATCTTTGGACTATTTCTAAATATTGTAATTAATATGTGCAAGTCTGTTGATAAAGTTTGGAAAGACCAAAACAGGCTAGATCAGAAACCAGTAGAAGAAGCTGAGAAGGGAGGGAAAGGAGCAGATTGACTTGACAAACTCACTGACTGGCTGAAGGGGTGTGGATAGGTAGTACAAACCTTCATCAATGTGCTCTCATGTCATAATAGCCCTAAGTTTTAATTTAAGAAATAAACACATTCTAATGATGCAAGCAAGTGTAGTATTACTGCATCCCAAGCCATCAAAGATTTTCTACATGGACCTTCTTGGAATAGAAAGCTCTGATAACACATGTGTTATGAGATATCCATTTATTGAAAAACAGTCTTAAAAGAGATAAAGGCCTGTTCATTTTTCTCTTGTGAATACTGTATTAAAAAGCATAGTACACAACCATAACCTACTGTACAGATTATTTATGCTCCTCTTTTCATCAGGTTTTCCAATTTCTAAAACTTCAGATGTTAGTTAGGTTAAGCATTTGAAAGGCTGATATTTCCAAACTTTATTGTTGTTTTCCAGTTCATCCTTGTTTTCCACTAGATAATGCTGTAGAAGTCTCTGCTGGGATAGTGGAGTGGTGAGCATTTAGTTAGTTGGCTGGCATGGGCAATTTTTTGTTTTGGTAAATCCACAATTTATGTGTTGGCATATATTCCAACAGAAACATTGCAAGTACGTCACATTTCCTATGCTCGTTTTTCAGTCAACACAAACTGATAAAAATGTTACACTTATGTGGCCTCTTAAGTCGATCAACCTTCAGGAGAGAACCTGAGAGAAGAAAATGTACCACTAATTCTTATACTTCTACAGAGTCCCAAATGAGTAACATACTTTTAAGCAATCAGACAGGATATAAACTATATTAACAAACTAGCTTAGGAAGCTACACGGATGTTTCAGAGAAGAACAGCCTTTGGATAAAGCCCATGGAATAGCATTCATGATCTGAGTTCTGGTGCTGCTGGCTGTGTCACACAATTTTTGAGTGTCCTTGAGGAAATCTTTCTGTGCCTCCATACTTCACTTCTAAAATGCAGATACCACTTTCTTTTTTCTGCCATACCTATTTAGATGGCAGCTGTTTTACTATTCTCTTACCATGTGTCTGTACAGTTCCTAGTACAACTGGGCCTTGATCTAGCTGGGACTTTATAAGATCTATTATAACACAAATAAATAATGTACAGCAATCCTTACATGTTCAAAAAAAATGACTATGCTGATATCCCAAAAATCTGATAAAGATATCCTTCATAAATGTCCACACATCAACAACTTGTGGTCTACAAGGGACACAGAGAGAAAAGTTTTTTCAGCTCAGTATATGCTGTTTCTTTAACACAACGTAGACTTCTGCAAACATGTAACAAAATCCTCATTCCTACAATAACACAAGAGAAAATTAATAACTTCTTCTTTCTTTTAGATGTCCAGTTCAATAAAACCAAGTCTGCATGGGTTTCTATCCTAACATCATCAGCATGTTTTCTTTCAAGATGATCACTCAACTAGTTCCAGAAATTACTTCTTTTCAAAGGAGAATGTTCCTGGTACAATGGCTAATGCCTGCAATCTCCCAATTCTTCTAGCAAAGAAAGTTACTAATAAAAGACACCTTCTAGAAAAAGAAATATGCTCACCTTACATGCATAAGTTTGGAAAAAGCTCAACACGCTCATGCTCTCCTGTATAGAAAGAGTCTGTAAACCCATGAAGTTCCCAATTTAGTAAGCGTTATTATGGATTCCTTTACTTACTGCTGCCAGAATATCCAATACTGCTGAAGAAAGCCAGTATTTCCTTAAATTCCACCACTCGGCCATCAGGCAATTCATAGAAAATTCAATTTAGTTTGTCCTCTTCTTTAATCGTTAGGTATGGACTAAATCTGAAAGAAGAGAAAATGATTCCGCTACTGCTGCCTAACCAGGAAAAACTCTTTTTCTCCCATAAGCCAGTACAAGACTCCAACATCTTTCCCACCTCATTCCAAATTCTGCCAGAGCAGGAGAAACTGGGGAGAGGGAAAATATGAAAAGCTCTTCATCCATCAACAGTTCAAAATAACAACTCCCCACCTCTCCAAATCCCTAGAGAATACAGAGAGATCTTTTTTACCCAAAGAAAGCTGCCCATTTGAAAAATGTGTTGGCATGAAATAAGATTACATTTTTTATTAAAAGACTGCTAGTAAACATTGCGTAAAGAAACCAAAGAGCTTTTGATCTCTATATTCACAAAGTTTTACCGTGATATTCAAGCATCAAAGTATACACAAAATACCCAATTCCTCCCCTTCTCAGGTATGCTGGACATTTTTGTGATTAAGTTACTATCTTCATATGAGAAATAACTTATTTAATTTTATTTAGAATGTAATTATGACACCTACTAGATATTTTATCCTGATTTTTGCAAAATTATAAGTTTTGTAATGAGATATAAGCTTTTCACCTGTAGGTAACCACTTTAAACCCAAAGACTAACAACTGTTATTAAGCAATAGATGTTTGGTGGCCTACATGAAATAATTTGTCTAAATTAAGTTCCCAGGGGACAAGTTTCCACATCCTAAAAAGATACTAGCACATCTGACTGCAAAATGCTATTATTAATAGCCTTATATGAGGTCAAGGACTGAGCAGACCAGGAAACTGATCTAGTCACTTACTCAGATCAGAGTTGAGGTATACTCCCTTTTAATATGTATTAATTTATATAATATACATTACCTGCTCCACAGAAAACTTCAGTCTCTGGGACTGTCAGCCTTTCAAAAGCATATAGTCACATACTCAAGTTAAAAAGCAACCATAACCTTGACTAAAAGAGCAATTTATATCTCAGAGAAACTGGAAACACTTTCTGGAACTTGTATTAGCCCTGATATTTGTGACACATGCATGTCATATACCAGCCACGCTGCAAAGTTAAATTTAAAAAAGAAAATTAAAAAAAAGAATAGACTAATGGAAGCACATGACTGTTAGAGGGCAAATTCAAATGTCGAACTCCTTCAGTATTGACCTCCTGTCTTTCCTCACCATGAGACTTCCCATAGGCTAGGGTGGTTCCTCTTCCGTGCTCTGGAACACTACTCCTCCCAACCGCCCCTTCCCCCCCCACACACACACCAGGACAAAGTGACTTCAGACCTTGCTTTAAAACATTCCTCTTCTCTAAAATGTGACCATAATTAACCCTTATGTGCCCATATTCCTTACTAACACTGGACAAGTGTTTATACCACTATTTATTTAAAATACAATGTCTTGTCATCCCTTTCTTCCACTCACATCTCCAGTTCTTCTTTCATGTTGCCCCCTAAATCCGGAGCAAATCCAGAAGTGACTTACTGATCCCCAGTGCTCAGCTTTCTCATTCTTTCTGTCTCTCCTAAAATACCACTTTCAGCTGAGCTTTGGACAACAGCTCTGCTGTCAGTCTCTTTCCCTGCAATAAAATATAATATTACAACATACTTTAAAACAATCCCGAAACTACCAGAACCACAGAAAAAACTTCTTTATGACCATTCCCATTCTTTCCTTTCTTCATACATTGTTAAGCAAAAGTCCCAATGCTGCAGTGCACGACACATGGACAAACCACGCAAGTGCCTGTTTGTGTTCAATATAGTACAGGATTGGAATCTTTGAATTAAAACTTTTTGGAGTAGGATGTTCTTGTATTTGTTCACAAAATACTACGAGAACCTATTTTTGCTGCATAAAGCACTATATATACACCCTAATTTTTACACACACACAAAGTCATCTTGAGAGTGATTCACATGCAATGTTAGGGAAGTAATGTTCCATTTTACTTCTCATTATTAAAAAACAGAGATACGTCATATAAAAGTGATATATAAACAAACTTACAAAATGTAATAAACTATTTAAATATCTAGATCTTATATGGATACTGATCAATATCACATATATTTTACAAGCACATATAATGTTACTTTTCAGCAGAAAAAAGAACCCATACAATGGAAAGATTAGCTATTGCATGTAGAAAATTCTTACAAGTAAACCAGTCCCTGCTTCCCCCAGCAAAGAATAGTTCACAGAGTACATCCTTTAGTGTTTTATTTAGTCTGATTTAAGGGTGACTTAAGTGACACACTTTCCACTACTTCCATAAAGAGATCCATCATCACTTACACAATGAGATCTGTATCAGGATATTCCCCCAATTTCCCTCCGCAATACAGAGCCTAAATATGTCTTTATTACTTAAATTATCCATTATTCTTAATTATGTAGTGCATCATTTTCAGTAATCCTGCTCCTCATTAGGGGTGTTGAATTTCAATTAATTAACTAACTGATTAGTCGATGGGATTTCTATCAACTATTTGATTAGTGGATAAGGACTAGTGCATTTCAACTTTGAGATGCATTCGAAGAGTGAAACGCTGTGTAGAGCCCGGGGCCAGCAGGGAGCCCCGCTGACCCCGGGCTCCATGCAGGTACTTCTGCTTTGAAAGTTGGAATGCAGCATGGAGCCCGGGACCAGCGGAGAGTTGCCCACTGACCCCGGGCTCCACGTGGCGTTTCAATCTTTCAGATGCACAAGAGTACCCGCTGGGGGTCTTGTACATTTCAAAGAGGAAGTGCCACATGCCTCTTTGTGATAGAGCCACCAAGAGGGGGAAAAGCGACTAGCTGACTCGTGTGTCGACTATCCAATACGCTTTTGCTTATCGGATAGTCGATTAGTCACTTACATCCCTACTCCTCATTGGTGTTTACACCTTCCAAGTATATGTAAATTTATGCCCTCCCACCCCAATTAATAGTTTAACCAAGCTATGGTGAGTGGGAAGTGAATCCTAAATATTTTTCTGTAAAGTCAATTCTTCTAGTCCCTTTGGGTCATTTGAGTCCCTCATCAGACTTACACCAATTAGTTAAATACATCTGGTTCAAAGATGCTCAGAACAGTTGGAAATTGCAGACATGAATTTATATGAAACACATACAAATAAAGCTTTTAGTGTATCCTTTTCCTGCATTCTCCATATACTGTTTGTATTTTTAGATCCTGACTCTGTAAAGATTTATGCATGTGCTTAACTTAATGCTAAACACTGAACTCTGTGTTCTCATGTCACCATTTTGGAGCATTTTGGAACTTAGATTTCAAGTATTTCTTGGTCTTCCTTAGTGCTTGTACAGCCCTTAGCACAAAGCTGTCCCAAACCTGAGCAAGGCGATGAGTGCCTCTGCAATACAAATGGCAAATGTGAGAAGCTGGAATGTTTTAGTTAAGAGAATATTTATTTCCCCCCCTCTCCCTTCAGAAAAATGTTACACATATTTTCCCTATTTTTTTCAGCTTGAAATAAAAATGTGGGGTTTCTTTATTTACTGCCTTTGTTACATACCAACATAACAGCATTTGTTCAAGCTCTAAACTATACTATTTACTCCACTGTAAAGGCATTATAGAAAGTATGAAAAATAGTAATAGTTTGTGAATGCAAAGCTAGTAGTGCAAATTCAAATAAAGGAGATTTCTTTTTTCATAAGTTCTTAAAATAAGAGACAGTTAAAATTCAAACAGTATTTCCCACTAAATTAAGGAATTTCAATTATGGACAAACTACTTGATTTTATCCAAATGTCACTTCACAAAACATACACTACAAGTGCTGAAGACATATTTTACCAAAAATATATATGCTAAATTTTCATCCAAAAGGGCCTCACACAGCAGCTGAATAGTCAATTTGCATTCTGAATCCAAAACCACTCTTACATCCATGATGAATTTTCATCCCTATTAATCAACAGATACACGAACTTTGCAGATCTTCAGGAAATAAAGACTACCAATTCTCTTTGGGTCCAAGGATACATATACCACCATACAACAGTTATATTTTGAGAACAGACGCTTACTCCACAAAGAATAAGACATCTAACTAAATACACATATGAGATACCAAAGCAGCTGACGTCTGACCAATTTCAGATTCTGGCTTTACAATTAGGTTAATACAGAGTCCCTTATTCTTAATATACCGTGTCACCAAATGCATAACCAGAATTTGCATCTTGCCCATATATTTCCAAGCAGGCATTCACACACATTTTCCCCATTTCTCTCTCATTTGTGTTATTAAGTAAGCTACAGACATCAACCACCATATGAAGAGAAATAAATGACTCCAAACTGAACACTCCAAAAACAGAGAGCTCATCCTGCAGGGAACTTTATCGTGGCATGGATAAGATTCATTCATTTTTAGAAATGAGAAATTACAGCATCAACTCAAAAGATGTGTAAAGTTGGGGGCGGGGGGCAAGGAGGGAGGATTCTGAGACATCTTTCTTAATAATAAGAGAGCTTTTTATTGGCCAAAAAAGATTAAAGAATGATTGATAACGAGGGTATTTTCCCACCTGAACTGCTTGTGAACATCCACCTGAAGTCTTAGAATGTGTTACAAATTAGTTTGTACAAGCTTCCTTACTAGTAATGCTGAGGAAGCAAGAGAAAGAAAAGGAAATACACTTAAACACAGATATGTCCTATTTGTTTAATTCAGAGTAAAATGTTCTGAACTTGTTATGCTGCAGGCCATGTCTTTAGAACCCATTTCACATAAATCATCACTTTAGTATAATCATTCAGACACAGGGATTATTGCTCTTTTTAAAAAATACACTAACATAAAATAAGGATATTTTTACTGTAGGGAAGAAATAGTTTTTGACAATTAGCTTAATACTCCATTACATTATTTTATTTGACTTTTTAGCCTGCCATATTTTGTCAAACACATCAAATAACTTTCCTGACACTTACCTATACAATCCTTGCCATTTTATTTAACACACAAAGAACTGCACAACAGTTTCACTTTCACAGTCTCAAATCAGTAACCGAAAGCAACAGAAAAAGACTTTTTTGGTTTGTTTCACAATTTTACCTTACCATATATTAGGGATGTGAAAGTGTAAATGTGTACACAAGTTAATCAATGACCCTGGGCTCATTGGTTAACCTTCACAGTTACACACATCTCCCTGCCACCACCACACTGCTGCGTGGGGGGAGGAAGAACAGAGAAGGTGGGAGCCATCCTGGGGAGCTGCTTCCCCCTGACCCCACATTGCTGCCTCTGCATCAGCGGCAGCAGCGTGGGGGGGGTGGGGAAAGAGGAGGAAGGCGGCTGCATGGGAGTTGCTTTCTCCCACGTGTTAACACGTAACCACTGAAATTTTCAGCGGTTATACATTTACCTAAATAAACATATTGCTGTCACTTCAGGATGGGTTTCATATGTTGTAAAACTGTCAACTTCATGACTAATAAAAAGAACATAAAAATGGATATCCTATCACCTGACATTGACCTTTATGAGAAGTTTCAGGGGGAAATGAACAGAACAGGACAGGTAGAAAGTGATGTATTCCCACCTTCTGGCAGTAAGAGGCTTAGGAAACCTAGCATATGTGGTTGCATCCCTTACCATCACTGTTGATAACCATTGGTGGAGCTATCCTATAAAACGTATCTATTTTTTTTAACTGAGTTATACTTTTGGCCTTCACAACATCCATTCGGTATTTGGCTGAGTTCTGCGAAGAAGTATTTCCTTATGTTTGTTTTTAACCTGCTATCTATCAATTTAATTGAGTGACCACAGGTTTTTGTGTCACGTGAAAAGATATGCAACACTTTTATATTCACTTTCTACAAATCATTCATGTGCAGAAGCATTCTTCCAATTCTAATACAAAGCATGATTTTATAGAATTATTTGGATGCCCTGTCTGTGAATTTCCTTATATAAACATGTTTGATTTTTCCCCGAGTTTAACTATATCCTAAATTTCATTCATTTGCAATTATCCCCTCATTTCTGGGATATTTACAAATTCCTCTTACATTTTTAAACCTTCAGATGCCACCGTGATCTTAGCTCCATCTCAACCTACTTTTATGTCTGAGAACAACGAAGTGAAATAAATGCTATTTTTGAAAAAATTATTTAGTTATAAAATAAGAACCAAAACGTGCTAATTCCAATTGCAATTGCTTACAAATTTTTAAAGTGGGAGAAATTTGGGGTTGTTTTTAATCTGATTTTATTTTTCATAAGACAATATGATTGTGATTTCTAAAGGCAATTAGTGAACTTAGCCACTCAATTCACATTGATTTCAGTGGAGCTGCATGCAGTTAAATCCTGTAGTTGGCTTTGAAATCTAGACCTTTATATTGAGAAGGTTTTGGTTAGAAGTTACGTACAGCAAGGAGAATGCTACCATGCTCCCCCAAACACCACTTTAATACTTTTTCCGATACCTATGATGTATTCAAAGTCAAAGCGAAACGTCAAATGGAAATAACTACCTCCCATATTCACAACAAGTTCATGAAGGTTAAACACACATAGGAAGTTCAACAGTGATAAAGTAACTCTATCATAAACTAACTACAATGACTACTTGCCAGAAATAGATGCTTACATTACTGATAACTTTTTCATGTAAGAAATGTGGTAGGCATTAATGCCCAATTGCTCATTGTCAAAATACATTTAAATTCTAACTAAAACAATGCTTTCACTCACAGCTGGCTGGAAATCATTGTATACATTCCAAGATAATTTACAAGCACTTTAGAACTGTTTCAATAACCTTACAAGGACCTTTTTTGGAAAGGGAGCTTTACAAAATACCAAACTTATTGCAAAACTGCTGAAGTTATGACTAAAGTCATATCGGCTAAAATTCTACCAGACAACAAGCCATAGAAAAAAAAGAGAATTTCAAGCACTTCCCCTCTCCCACTACAGTTAAAAAAAATTAGAAACATCCAGAAGTATTCTTCCACTTCTAATACTAAATATTATTTTACATGCTGGATTCGAATTACTTTACTTCACCATGCTTACAGAAGGCAGACATGGAGATGTAATCTAATAATTTGATTACTGGAACAGTACGATTTAGAGATGTTAAAAATCGTGTAAAAGTGTAACTGTGAAACTGCTAAAAATCTTAGTGGTTACATGGTTACAAGCACTGCGGGCTCTGCAGTACAGCTGCAGTACGGGGTGGCAGCCCACTTCTGGGGAGCTGGATAGCGCAGAGCCGCAGCAAAGCTTCCCTGAGAGTGGGGCCGGCAGCTCACAGAGAGGCTTTGCTGTGGGCTCTGCAGTGCAACTTTTATACTGCAGAGCTGGAGGCGAAACCAGCTCCCCAGGCGTGGGGTCAGTGTTTAATCGTAATGGAAACTGATAAGCTGATGCTTATTGATTAACCCTTTAAACAGTTACACTTCTACATCCCTAGTACGATGACATTATGGCAATTGTACAAAAGGGTACAGTTCTTCTAAGTGCACTAACATAACTGTATGACTCCCAGTGTCAGTAAGAGGGTTTGAACTAGAAGTACTAAATCCCTAAACTTGAATTTGGTTTCATTTTCAAATTAAAAAATAACAACAACTAAACCATTAAAAAAAGTTGTTGGCAAAGGAGGCAAGCAAGGTGGCTCATTAAAGGCCTGATCCCACTCACTGTAATCAATAAAAGTATTGCCACCTATTTAAATAGCTATAGGAACAGGCCTGAATGGGAAAGCTTGCACACATATGTAAGATTATCTTGTAAGACTGTTTTATAGTCTGTAAAGACTTCCCAGTGAAGTGCAATGCTTTTAGGCTCTTGGAGAAGCAAAAACTGTACATTTAATTTTTAATGAAAAACAAACAAACAAACAAACAAAAATCTCAGACATGTAAGTTGTTTATGAGCCAAAATCAACTTCACTGGTAGACCAGACACAAGCAGAACTCTTGTCTGCAAAGCAGACTTTGGAGAGAGCAATGGGAGATGCCTCATGAGCAGAAAGTAAAATAAAATAAATATAACAAAAGCATTAAATAGATCCTGATAAAATGAAACCCACTCTGGCATCCCTATTAGACATATTTGACTCACCTTCATATAAACTATGCAAATTATACAAGAGAGAAAACCAATCAGCCAGGAAAAGCCCCTAGACACAATAAGTGAAAAACACTCCCCAAAATCTACATTGATAGAAGCAGGCCATATACAGTCATCCTGATTAAAAGCAATCTTGTAATGGAAAGAAGACATGAGCAGCTCAGACATCCGATCAGAGCACACAACACTAGTGTGAGAATTCTGGAAGTCCTCATTGTGAAATAACTCTTTAACCTTACTGAATTCACAAAAACAGTTTTGGGTCAGTTTACTCCAATTAAATGAAAAAGATGAACTAATATATACAGACACACATATATGTATATATTAAAGAACACAACCATATCCAAACCTCCAGGATTTTGACCACTAATGGCTACTCCTTTCCAGGACAAAAAAGAATTCTGAAATGAAAGAACTAAAAACTATTTGAAGATGAAAAAAAATCCTTGAACTTTCCTGGATCTGAAGCTCACACTAGGAAAACAGTCCAAATGGAGTGAAGAATTTCAAGTCAGAGACATGGATGTTGCTTTTCCATAAAAGCTGCAAGTCTATCATGGAGAGACACTGCTTCAGGATTTAATTTTATCATCCAACTAATGATCTCATGCCACTTTGGCAACTTTGGTAAATATCAGTATCATACTACAGGTGGGGGAAATGGATAAACAAAATATTTACATGACTTATCCACCTGATTATTACTTCTGTATGTTACTTGCATAGTGATAGCACTTAAAAGTCGCAAACATAGGTAGAGTTTTATTGTGTAGGCGCTACACACACAAGATACCATCTTACAATGATAACTCCAGTCAGTGGTTCTTGCTTCTTCTCTACTGGGGAGGGGGGGTGTATGTGCAGGGGTTTGGAGGGGAGACCTTCATTTCACCCACTGGAAATGAGCATGACATAGGACAGCAACTCTGAAGAAGCAATGAACGTATTAATGCTTCCTAGTTTCTCTAAAGCCCAAAGAAGCAAAATGATGTATTCACTAAGCACAGGAATAGTAGCCAGAAATACCATGGTTGTAACTAGTATCACTGTGCAGACTTGGGAAAGAATCTCTCTGTAAGTTACCCCTTTGCTTATTGTTTAAAATTGGGATAATAATACTTTTCTTCACAGAGCTGCTATCCAGATTATAGAATCATAGAATTCTAAAACTAGAAGGGACCTTGAGAGATCATCAAATCCAATCCCCTGCCCTCATGGCAGGACCAAACACTATCTAGATAATCCCTGATAGATGTCTGTCTAACCTGTTCTTAAATATCTCCAGTGATGGAGATTCCACAACCTCCCTAGGAAATTTATTCCAGTGTTTTAACCACCATGACAATTGAGAAGTTTTTCCTAATGTCCAACATAAACCTCCATTGCTGCAGTTTAAGGCAATTGCTTCTTGTCCTATCATAAGAGGCTAAGAAGAATAATTCCCTCCTCCCACCCCCCTGACATCCTTTTAAATACCTGAAAACCGCTATCATGTTCCTCTCAGCCTTCTCTTTTCTAAGCTAAAAAAGCCCAATTCTTTCTGTCTTCCCTCATAGGTCATGTTTTATACACTTTTAATCATTTTTGTTGCTTTTCGCTGGACCTTCTCCAGTTCCTCCAAACCTTTCTTAAAATATGATGCCCAGAACTGGCCTAATCAGCGCAGAGTAAAGCAAAAGAATGACTTCTCACATCTTGCTCACAACACTCCTGTGCATCCCAGGATCATGTTTGCTTTTTTTGCAACAATGTCACACTGTTGACTCATATTTAGCTTGTGGTCCACTATGACCTCTAGATCCCTTTCTGCTGGACTCCTTCCTAGATAGTCACTTCCCATTCTGTGTGTGAGAAACGGAGTGTTCCTTCATAAGTGGAGTGCTTTGATTAGTTAAATGCCTGAATAGTTCAAACCTACAGAAAAATCTGAATTCTTTAATTCCAAAAGGTACATCAAGAACTGCAGAAAAGGAAGAACAATCAGGTGAAACTGCCACTGGATACAACAATGGTAAATTCTCTTCCCCTTTCAAAAAGTAAATTTTAGGGCTGTCAAATTATTTTAAAAATTGTAATTATACTGTTAAATAATAATAGAATACAATTTACTTAAATGTTTTGGACTTTTTAAAAAAATTCAAATATGTTGATTTCTATTACAACACAGAATTCAAAATGTATGGTGGTAATTATATATGTTTATTACAAGTAGTTGCATTGTAAAAACTCAAAAAAATAGCATTTTTCAATTCCCCTATTACAAGTATTGCAGTGCAATCTCTTATCATAGAATCATAGGGCTGGAAGAGACCTCAGGAGGTCATCAAGTCCAGCCCCCTGCCCAAAGCAGGACCAATCTCAACTAAATCAACCCAACCAGGGCTTTGTCAAGCCGAGACTTAAAAACCTCTAGGGATGGAGATTCCACCACCTCCCTACGTTACCCATTCCAGTTCTTCACCACCCTCCTAGTGAAATAGTTTTTCCTAATATCCAACCTAGACTTCTCCCACTGTAACTTGAGACCATTGCTCCTTGTCCTGCCATCCATCACTACTGTGAACAGCCTCTCTCCAACCCCTTTAGAGCCTCCCTTATGGAAGTTGAAGGCTGCTATCAAGTCCCCCCTCACTCTTCTCTTCTGCAGACTATACAAACCCAAAGCCTTCAGTCGCTCCTCATAGGTCATGTGCTACAGCCCCTTAATAATTTTGGTCACCCTCTGCTGGACCCCCACCAATGTGTCCACATCCTTTCTATAGTGCAGGGGCCCAGAACTGGACACAATAGTCTAGATGTGGCCTCACCGGAGCCAAATAAAGGGGAATAATCACTTCTCTACATCTGCTGGCAGTGTTCCTCCTAATGCACCCCAATATGCCATTAGCCTTCTTGGCTACAAGGGCACACTCTTGACTCCTATCCAGCTTCTCATCCGCTGTAATTCCCAGGTCCTTTTCTGCCGAACTGCTACTTAGCCAGTTGGTCCCCAGCCTGTAACAATGCTTGGGATTCTTCCGTCCGAAGCACAGGACTCTACATTTGTCCTTGTTGAACCACATCAGATTTTTTGGCCCAATCCTCTAATCTATCTAGGTCACTCTGGACCCTATACCTGCCCTCCAATGTATCTACCTCTCCTGCTAGCTTAGTGTCATCCGCAAACTTACTGAGGGTGCATTCCTCAGCCAGGTCATTAATAAAGATGTTGAACAAAACCGGCCCTAGCACTGATCTTTGGGGCACGCCACTTGAAACCAACTGCCAACCTGACATCGATCCATTGATCATTACTCATTGGGTCTGACAATCTAGCCAGCTTTTTATCCACCTTACAGTCCATTTATTCAATCCATACTTCCTTAACTTGCTGGCAAGAATATTGTGGAGATTGTATCAAAAGCTTTGCTAAAGTCAAGGTATATCACATCCACTGACTTCCCCATGTCAACAGAGGCAGTGCCCTCATCATAAAAGCTAATCAGATTGGTCAGGCATGACTTGGCCTTCGTGAATCCATGTTGACTATTCCTGATCACTTTCCCCTCTTCCAAGTGCTTCAAAATTGATTCCTTGAGGATCCCCTCCATGATTTTTCCAGGGACTGAGGTCCCTGGAAATGAGTTTTCATAGATAATGGCCAAAGGCTCTGCAATGACATTTGTTAACTCCCTCAGTACCCTCAGATGCATTAAATCCGGACTCATGGATTTGTGTTTGTCTAGTTTTTCTAAATAGTTCTTAACCTGTTCTTTCTCCACCAAGGGCTGCCCACCTCCTTCCCATACTGTGTTACCTAGTGCAGTAGTCTGGGAGCTGACCTTGCCCATGAAGACAGAGGCAAAAAAAGCATCGAGTACTTCAGCTTTTCCCACATCATCTGTCACTAGGTTACTTTCCTCATCCAGTAAAGGCCCCACACCCTCTCGGATAACCCTCTTATTGCTAACATGCCTGTAGAAACTGCTCGTTATCCTTCACATCCCTTGCTAGCTGCAATTCTAATTGCACTTTTGCCTTCCTGATTACTCCCCTGTATTCTCGAGCAATATATTTATACTCCTCCGTAGTCATCCTTCCAAGTTTCCACTTCTTATAAGCTTCCTTTTTGTGTTTAAGCTCACTAAGGATTTTCCCGGTAAGCCAATCTGGTCGCCTTCCATATTTGCTTTTCTAACTGCTCATCAGGATGGTTTCTTCCTGTGTCTTTAATAAGGCTTCTTTAAAATACTGCCAGCTCTCCTGGACTCCTTCCCCCTTCATATTAGCATCCCAGGGGATCCTTTTCCTACCATGAAAGTTGAACTCACAAAAATAGAATTATGTAAAAAGTTGTGTTGAAACCAAATCAATGTGAAACTTTAGAGGCTACAAGTCCACTCAGTCCTACTTCTTATTCAGCAAATCACTCAGGCAAACAAGTTTTTTTTAATTTCAAGGAGATAATGCTGCCTATTTCTTGTTTACATGTAACCTGAAAGCAAGTTCTGGTGTTTGCATGGCACTGTTGTATTTACATGTCAGTTGTGATAAAGTTTTATCGCTCCTTCATGCTTCAACCACTATTCCACAGGACACGTTCCAATGCTGATGATGGACCAAGGCATGTTAGTTTTTTTATCATCCAAATACGATATCACTAGCAGAAGGTTGATTTTCTTTTTTTGCTGGTTCGTGTTCTGTAGTTTCTTCATTGGAATGTTGCTCTTTTAAGACTTCTGAAAGCATGCTCCACACCGCATCGCTCTCAGATTTTGGAAGGCACTTGAGATTCTTAAACCTTGGGTTGAGTGCTATATTTATCTTCAAAAATCTTATGTTGGTATCTTCTTTATGTTTTCTCAAATCAGCAGTGAAAATGTTCTTAAAATAAACATGTGCTGGGTCATCATCTGAGATTGCGATAAACCTCAAATATATGTCAGAATGTGATAAAACAGAACAGGAGGCATACAACTCTCCCCAAGGGATTCAGCCACAAATTGAATTAATTCATTTATTAAATGAGCATCATCAGCATGGAAGCATGTCCTCAGGAATGATGGCTCATGCCTCAAGGGGCAGATGAATGTTTAGCATATCTGGCATACCTTGCAATGCTGGTCACAAAAGTGCCATTTTCTGATGACACTGTAAATAAGAAACGGCAGCATTATCTCCTGTAAGTATAAACAAACTTCTTTGTCTTACTGATTGGCTGAACAAGAAATAAGACTGAGTGGACTTGTAGGTTCTAAAGTTTTACACTGTTTTGTTTTGGAGCACAACAACAGTCTATATTTGTAAGTTGCATTTTTAGGAGGTGAACTGAAAAATACTATTACATTTTTAGCAGGGCAAATATTTGTAATAAAAAATAATATAAAGTGAGTATTATACACTTTATTGTAACCAAAGTCAATATATTTGAAAATGTAGAAAAAAACCCATTCAAAACATATAATACATTTCAATTGGGATTCTATTGTTTAATAGTGTATAAAACTGTAATTAATTGTGATTTTTAATCCGATTAATTTTTAGTTAATTGTGTGAGTTAACTGTGACTAGGAATAAACATTTCTAGCACAGAACTTTCTGCTGTATTATAAAACCTATTGTACCACTGTTGAACAGTAAACCTCTGTCCCCAAGAACTACCACGGAACCAAGCTCTGAATTGTAGGAAAGCCAGACAGGGATGAAGAGTCCAACTGGAGAGCTGAGACAGCAGATAAGAAAAGGTTGGAAACTCCAGTACTGAACAGAAATCAAGAAGAACCAGACAAGGGTACTACACTTGTCTTGGTCAAGTCAACGAAATTAAATGATTCTGGCTTTGTCTTGTTTGATCTTGTTGAATATGGTCAAAAATCAGAAGATAAGCACAGAGAAGGCTCCTACTCCAAAAAATAAGAAAGGCATTTCTCAAGGACTGATGACCTACATCTCTCAAGCAGACTTTTTTGCAATTTCTGTTGGCAATAGTCACAAAGATATTTACTTCCAGAAACTCTCTCACCAGGAAAATTTGTTTGAGGATCCAAGAGTCCTGTTCCCATTCATAATCTTGAGGGAAATATCTGCTCATATAGTTGTTCTGCATGTCTGGAAGGTAAGAGGGTGAAATGAGGATGTGATCTGCTTTACTTTAGTTTTGCAGTTGCTCTGATTCAGCACAAAGAAAAGATGATATCACCTCTCCTGGACAATCTAGGTAGTACATGCAAGGACAGAAAGAACCACTGTGTTTAACCTTATCCATTATATGTGCTGTAGAACTCCTTCAAAATAATGTAAAACTTCTCAGTGATGGAGAATCCACATCACCTCTGATGAATTATTCCAATGGTTAACTGTTGAAAATTTACACTGTTTCTAGTCTGAACTTGTTTAGCTTCAGCATCCAGCCATTGGATCATGTTAACTCTTTCTCTGCTACAATGAAGAACTCATTATTAAATATTTGATATCTGGGTAGGTAGTTACAGGCTACAACCAAAACACCCCTTAGCCTTCTGTTTGCGAAGCTAAACAGACTTAGACCCTTGAGTCTATTGATAAGACATCCTTTATCATTCTTGTAGCTCCTTTGTACCCTATCTAGTTTATCAACACTTCTGAATTGTGGACACTAGAACTGGACATGGTATTCCAGCAGCAGTCACAGCAGTACCAAATAGAGAAGTAAAATAAACCTCTCTACTCCTACTTGAGACTCCCCTGTTTATGCATCCAAGGATCACATTAACTCTTTTGGCCATGCACCACGCTGGGAGCTCAAGTTGTGTGCAAAGACTACCCACACAACCACAAAAACCTTTCAGAGTCACTGCCTCCCAGAATATTAGTCTCCTCTTGTGAAAGGAAAGAGGTGCCTGCATAGACTTTGGACTGCTCCTTCTGTTGACCGAACAAGTCTTGTACCCAATAAGAGACAGAAATCAGTTGAATAGACTAGATTTGTTCAGAATATAGATTGTTCTTAGCCATCTTTGGAAACAATTAAGATTAACTTGGTACACGGTATTAAAAAAGCACAAGCTGCCACATGACTCAGCAGTTGGAGGCAATATCTTATCTCGGCACTTATCTGAATCTTGGCAATACGTCTTATTTGTGTCATAAATCTGTCCACAGAATGTTAAGCTCTGGATTTGAGGGCATCCAGAAGCACTTGTACAAAGTTTGTCTGTTGAACAGAAGACAAAGTAGACTTTTCAATGCTGAACTGAAATTCTATGGCCTGGAACAGAAAGGATTTTGATATATGACTGGTCTTTGTACAATCAGTCATCGAGGAAGGGAAAGATAATTATGCCTTGCTGATGAAGGTCAGTGGCTACTACTGCCAGGACTGGAGAAAACTCATGGAGCAGATAAGAGGCTGAATGAGTATAACTGATTCTACATGTGATTTTGGCCAATTGTAAAACAAAACAGCTTTTTGTGAGAGGGATGAGTGGCAATATAACAGTATGCATCCTAAAAGTCTAGAGTGCAAACCAATCCATGGGATTTAATGCTGGAATTGTAGCTGCCAGATTTCCTATCCTGAAATTCTGAGTTCCCATCCTGAATTCCTGAAATTCCAAAGTCTCAGGATTTAATTCTGATCTCTATCCCCCATTCTTTTTTGGAACTGAAAAATACTTGAAAGAGAATCCCTTTCCCAGTGCTGGACCAGAACTAGCTCTGTGGCCCCCGTGGTAGCAAAAGGATTGCTTCCCTTCTTAGCAAATACTTGTAAGATGGATTCTTATAAAGCAGGGGTGGGAAACCTAAGGCCCGGGGGCCAGATGTGGCCCCCAGCTTGCTTGGATACAGCCCCCCAAGGCTCAGGGCTCCCCCCTCCAGCATTAGGGAGCCTATGCTGGTGCTCCAGCCCCTCCATCATGGGCCTGGAGCACACAAAATCTACTAACCTGGCCCCCCTGGGTTCTGTGTACGAGGGGAGTGTCCCTCTCCTTCTCAGTCATGGGCCACATAAATGAGGTGGGGCTTGGTTTTTTTTTTGTTGTTGGGTTTTTTTGTTTTTGCTTTTAACTTTTCTCATTTGTTTGCAGCTCCCGATTGATTTTTCTGTGGGTCAGTAACTTCCCAACCCAAAATAGGTTCCCCACCCCGGTTGTAAAGAGATAGGGAAGGCGAATGGAATAGAGGTAGAATGGATGGAGTAACTTGAAGTTATAACCTTCAAAACCCACTTGTTAAATGTAATTATCTCTCATGCAAAGACAAATGGGAAATACAGTCTCCAGAATAGCGTAGTGAAGCTGAACATTCCCGATGTGCCAGATCCTCGATCAAACCTTTAAAATGGATGTGTTGATGAGCTTAGCGAGCTAGGTGAGGAATAATCTCCATTCCCCTAAAAGTTTTTAAGTCCTGGTTTGACAAAGCCCTGGCTGGGATGATTTAGTTGGGATTGGTCCTGCAGTCATTTATATCAGCATAAAGTGAATCCAAAGCAGGGCGCAAAATGCTTCCATTCTGTTTTGAAAACATTCTACATCATCTTTGAACAAGTGTGACTGGCTACATGCTGCAAGAAAATGGAGAATAGAGTCAATTTTCTATCTTACTGTAAACATACTGAACACTAAAATTATAAATTCAACTTGTATTTTTGTCTTTATAAATTTCTATCCTGTGCAGACGCCACGCAAAGGAATGCCATACAAAGCTTTGAGCATGCTGGATACACTTGTCCAACTCCTATTTACAATTCATGGGAGAAAGCACGGCATAATGGCTAAAACAACAGAAGCAGAAGTTGGGGGATCTGAGTTATGTTCTTACTTCCACCATAGTCTTGCTGCATGACTTGGAGAAAATCATTTAGCCTCTCAATTCTTCAGTTTCTCTGCCTATAAAATAATATTTAGGTATCTAGGTCAAAAGGGGATTGTGAGGTCTTATTCACTAACAGTTTGCTAAATCCTTTGGGCTCCTCAACTAGGAGAAGCTACAAATGTATTAAACTATTATGTTTCATTAGATCTTACAGCAAACTATTTCTGCTAAATAAAACATGTATTTTAAAATAAAGATGCACAGGTAGAATGTATTTAATCCTCTTATTTTTAGGCAAAACATCTCCATGCTTGAGAGATTTAATTTCAGTACAGCATTGCGGGCTATCATGCCTTTTCCCCCACCTCTTCTCTGCATTTATAATTAGTTTATGTGACAATCCTAGAGGAGGCATGGAATTTGCAATAAAATTAAGTAAAAGTGACAAGTGCCTAGTCAGTTTCACAGTGGAAGCCTTCTACACACAGAGGCCCTATCAGCAGTCTCTAAGTGACAACAGATGTCAATCACAGGTTTCCCACCAGGGATGAAAACAGTTTAGATGCTGGCACAGGCAGGGACAAACCATTTACAACACCTTCACAAGAAAGCATCCTAGACCCTGCTGCTGAAGGAGATTAAAGTACTGGCTCTCACAAGTAAAAGTAACTTAGAGATTTAATATCGTTGCCAAACAAACTTTTACTCATCCATTATTTAATACATATGCATTTTACTGTAACATGCATACTCCAAGAAGCTGGTGGTGGCAAAAGAGAAAAAAATGCATGTAAATAGACATACTGGAGATAAATCAAGGCTCTATATTTCTTGCATTTCATAGAATCATAGAGCTGGAAGAGACCTCAGGAGGTCATCAAGTCCAGCTCCCTTCCCAAGGCAGGGCCAATCCCAACTAAATCAACCCAACCAGGGCTTTGTCAAGCTGAGACTTAAAAA
>CM057845.1:23152553-23164060 GCA_030068395.1 Apalone spinifera
CTGGCTCTGGGGGGAGGGAGGCATTAGATTGGGGGGGGGCTGGCTCTGGGGGATTGGGTTAGAACAGGGGTATGAGAGTGCCTGGCTCTAGGGGAGAGGAAGGGGTTATTTTGTTAATATTCTGTTTTTGATTTATTTATTCCCAAAAAAACCACAAAATGTATATTAATTTTATATCAATAAATATGTCAATTTTTTGCAATTGCATGAATAATTATATCTTTATGCAAAATTTCAAACTTACGAAGTATCTGAAATTTTCAGAAGCCTGTTCTATTTGATTAACCATGGTCTATACTTGTTTTTATTTCAACAAAACAAGTTATGTTGATATACAAAATTTAAAAGAACCTTAAATTTATATTTAAATTAAAAATTATTAAATGAGCAAATAACAATTTTACACATCAAATTATTGTAATATTATAAAATATATCTAAAATATAATCTAATATAGTAAATAACTACAACTTTCTGACAAAGTACATTTTCTCTGGTGGCCCTAGGGTTGCCAGGTGTCCGGTATTGGTGCCTTCTGCCTGGCACCTAAAATGCTTTTTTTTTTTTTTTTGCTCAACAAACCACCTGGGAACCCTAGGTGGCCCTGAAAGCTATCAGTTTTCATTTGTGCAGCCCTCAGTAGGTTTCGAGTTTGACATGCCTGCCTTACTCCAATGTCTTCTGCCTCCTTCAAATAGCTCTTTCCATGAAGCCTTTCAACATGGACTACTTCTAGACTCTGACCACCTCTGACTCAAAAGCAATATGGAGATCAAGTTCTCTTGTTAGATTATAAAATGACAAGCACACTGTAGGTGGTGTTCTACATATAAATAAAAATAAATATATTTTGACAGGGTTTTAAACACTTCTTTTTACAAAATTCAACTTTGGAATAAATTTGACCTGCCAGATCCCTCTGAGGATTCACATTAGCACAATTTTGTCAAAAATGTTTGTGAAACTAGCAGCCAAGAACTGCAACAGGCACTTGGGAAGGAAAGAAACAATAAAAAAGGCAAAATGCAATTGGTGGTATTATATTCCCTGTTCAGGGATGCAAAACAGGAAGTTTTTCTTTCTGGTGAACAAGTAACATCTGTGGGAGTTTTGAAAACAGCACTACATCTGTCAGAATCTAAACAGACACAAAGTTTGGTAATAAAAACTAGACAAGTGTGTTGCCCCCCTTCTCCATATAGACCAATGGAATGACTAATCAGAATATAAACAGAACAGATTATAAGGACTGTTAAATAAGGATAGCAGATAAAGGGGAGCCATAGATCAATTAGTCTGACATAGATCATGGGCAAAATAAAGGGACAGTTGACAATATCCTGAATAACAAAGACCTGGAAGCTGCAAATATAGCTAATGCCAGTCAGCACTGTTATGTGGAAAGTAGAACTTGTCAAACACAACTGTTTATTTTTGACAGGATTACAGTTCTGTGTGATAAAAGCAACGTGCTGATATTGAGTATGCTTGGATTTCTTCAAGGCATTTGACTTAGTACCATCTGACATTTTAATTAAAAAAAACAAACTTTCATGAAATGGAATCAACATAGTTAACAGCAGATAAATTAAAACTGGCCAACAGATCTACAATGGTAGATGTATACAGGAAAACTTCAAAGAGTGAGGCCATTTCTGGGGGGCATCCAGTGAGCTGTTCTTGTTTCAATGCTATTCAGTAATGTTTTCAACGATCTAGATTATATCATCATCAAGATCAGGGCTGGGCAATAATATGGCAGCAGTTCGCCAGGATTAACCCTGGCAGACTTCCTCCATTATATTTACTTCCATGGCCACAAGTACCAGTGATCACAGCTCCTGCTGGCCACAGATAACTGTTCCCAGAGAATAGGAGTTGTGGGTCCCAGTCCGCGCCACTTCCCACCGTTCCCATTGGTCGGGAACAGCGATCCATGGCCAATATAGTGGAATCAGCCCACCAGGGGCTAACCCTGGTGGTCTGAATCCAGCCCACGGGCCAGTATTTGCCTACCCCGATCTAGATGATCATATAAAATCTTTGTTAGCAAAGTCTGCAGATGACAAAGGCTGGTGGAGTACTATATAATGAAAACAGGTATGACAGGGTGAACTTGGCCTTTAAAGCTCCCTACAAGAGTCTCCATGGTCCTGCTACATCCCACCCCAAGAAGCGCCATAAGAGAAGCAGCAAAGGCTGGGTCTTTCAGGTGTGCCTGGAAAGGTCTTACAGAAATAGCTCATCAGAGCACAGCAGGTTCAGATAAAATGAGCTGCAAAGCCTTAGCAAGTCAGTTCCCGGCTGGGACCAGAGGGGTGAGATAAAGCAGGGTTCTCTACTCAACTCTGGTCAAAGAAGTTCCAGGGATAACCAGAGTTTGTTTCTGCCCACTTTTGCTTAAATCAGGGTTTGCCAGGAGAAAGAGGGCCTCAGCTCTTTAACCCTGAAGTAAAGGCGAAGTTAAAGGGGGCAGGTAGGATGACACACAAGGAAGCAGAAACAACAAACTGAAATTGAGCCGTGAGTAAATGCAGCTTATGGGGCCCCTAGGATGGAACCTGGAGTAGTGGACAGGCTTAGGCAAAAGGGGACGGAGCTTATTTGAGAGCCTGACCAAAGGGATGAATTTAAAGGGCCCAGATCCAGGGCTGAAGACCATAGCAAGGGCACTGGGAATGTTCATTTATTTGTCTCTTTACTACCTTGGAAGGGGTTCATTTGGACTTTGACTTGGTGGGTCTTCTATGGCTTGACCAAGATTGGCTGGCAACCGACAGCAGGTGCAAAGGGTGGTAAAAGCACTGAAATACCACAGCCAGCCCTCTGCCACTAGGGAGAGTGTCCTCCTTTATAACAAATTACTGTTACAAAATCATCTGGATCACCTACTTTAACCATCACAATTCAATAACATATGGTATTAAAAAGAGCTAATATTGTTGGATGTATAAAAATGGGAAGACTAAAATCAAACAGGGAAACAATCTTAACTCTGTACAATATGTTCGTAAAATCACTACTAGAATACTGTCTTCTGGTCTATTCAAGAATAAAGTAGAAATATTGGAGATAAATCAAAGGAAGACCACAAAAATCAACCAGGCACTGGAAGACAGGCCTTACAATCTGAGGCTTAAGCAGCTCAAACAATTCAGTTTATTAAAGAGAAGGCTGAGAGGTGACTTGATCACTGTGGATAGGCACTTAAAAATGGAAGAGATTGGATAGTGAGGGCTCTTCAGCTTTACTGACCAATGGCAGAAAGCTGAAGTTAAACAAATTCAACCTTGAAATAAGAGGCAATTTCCTTCTAGTGATGGTAACTAAATATCACAACATCTTACCAGGGAGGTTGTGGACTCATCATTGCTTGAAGTCTTTAAAACAAGATTAGATAGCTCTCTATTAGACATACTTAATCCATCTTCTTAATTGAAAAGAGGGCAGGGATCAGGCTGTTTGGCCTTGGTGGTTGCCCCCCCCCTTCCTTACAGAGCGAGAGAGAGTCTATACATGCCTAGTTTATTGGCCATGAAGAGAATAGGAAGCTATCTAATTGCCTTCAACATAATACTTTCACCTCTGAAATATGGCAGTTCATATGCTCAAATATCATGCTTCAGGATTTCAGCTGGTCACTGACAAGGGCTCTGGAGAAATTTTTCCCCAGTGCACAACTGATCAGCTGTATTCTGGGCTGCTGGGGGTATTTTTGTTCTTCCGTTCCCTTTTGTTTACTTACACTGAAGCATCAGGGATTGCCAGCGCTGGAGGTGGGACACCTGATGTCATGGTGCACATATGGGGGGTAGATAATCCTCTTAATCCTGGCTTATGTCTCCTGCTCACATACTCTGAGTCCAACTGATTTAGGGTCAAAAAGAATTTTTTTCTTGGTCACGGGCAGGCATCTTAGGGATTTTCTACCTCCCTTTACAGCATGGAATACAGATCATCTGGGCATATCCCACCTAATCAATTTCCTGCCATTGCAGGGTTTCAAGCCTTGAGCCTGGCTGTTCAGAACTAACAAATTCCAATTTGCTTCCAGGGATCTACGAACTGTTGTCAGAACAGGAGCTGAACTCAGACAGTGGACCCCAGTCTTAAGAGCTGAGCAGTAGAACCCTTGGAGTCCTGACTGTTGGAGCTCAGCACGGATACAAAAATTTGGATCCACATCCATGATAATTCACCTTTATCTAACCCACAACGCACACATCCACCTTTTACATGTATCCACATCTATGCCAGCACTCTCTCTCTCACAGTTAGAGCCCTGCACAGATACAAAAATATGGATCTGAATCTGTTCCAAGAAGATGGTAAACAATACAACCACATCTGCATATGCAGATATAAAGTGGTTACCTGCATATTTGGAGGGCTCTATGGAGTGGTCTATAGCCCCCATATAAACCCATCAGAGGAAGAGGAAGCTGTCCTTCAACTAGATGCACCTTGCTCTGAACTGTGTGCCTTGTGCTCCCTTGCTCCTGCTCCTCTGGATTGACTTCCTGGTATCCAAACCTGGCCCTGCTCTGGTTTCTGAGCTGCAATTCTGCTTTCAAGTTCGTGTCCTGCTTCTGATCGCCTGATAACCTGACCCTGCCTGTCTCCTGACACTTGACTCTCTGCCCTCCGGCCTGTCTTGTACTCTGACCTCCTGGTATCTGACATGGCCTGATTTCTGACCCCTGCTTTGACCACTAAGTTAGATAGTCCATGTTCTGGGCATCTCTCTCTTCTGTTTTCTGCCAGTGACCCACAATAATTTAGTCTTCTCAGAACTAATATTTTAGTCTAGCCCAAGTTACTAGGCTCAACACAGGTGTACATGGGCACAAGTTGATGCCCTATAAAATAGAATAGGTCAGATTAGATGTTTTTATAGTCCCATGTGGCTTTAAACACTATTAAAACAAAGTAACAAGCAAAGACAATAAAACACAAGCCACTACAGTCTAGGGATCAACCTATCCACAAAGCAAGGATAGGGAGTTTTGCCTTCCCCCACACATTGTCCTGTCCTTTCTTATCAAGAATTAATCCTTTGTTCACTACAGAACACGTGGAGTCCCTCCACTACAGTTTGCTTGTCTCTATTTTACAGATAAATCAGATGAAGAACAGAGAGATTAAGTGACTCGAACAAGTTCAAACTTCATGTGAAAAGGAACCCAAAACTCATCTTGTTCTTACTACGTAGTGCTTGTTCTAATGTAGAGTACCTAGCTTTTTTCCTGTAACACACAACAATGAAAAACAAAAAGCAGTACTTAAAACAAAGTAAGAGCATGTAGTTCTAAATGCCGGTGAACTGAACTGCTATAAAAAGTGACATAGGAAGACACAAAGCATGTATTATTTAAGACTTTAAATACTGATAGTAAAGTGAAGAAAATTGCTGAATAATAGTCAAGGCATCTTACAGAGTTCAGACTTTTTTTTATTTTGTTGAATTCTGGGGAATCGTGAAGCCGCATTCTGCAACAGCTCGAGTGATTTACAAGCATAGCCTGAAACAAACATCACATCAGCCTACGATATATATTCTTAAATTGTCAACCATACACCAATACATATGGCTATAATAGGGAAAAAGGTGGGGGAAAAGCTGGTTCTTTAGTACTTTACAATCTTATATTCCATCAGTTAAGCAACTAGAAAGCATAGAGACATATCAGCATCATGACATTTTACAAATTCTCTAGGACTGACTTTGACTTTGGGATCTCGCTATATGAGAGATCCCTTCCCTAGTAGGCAAATGAACACCCTTTTCACCATCACAAATTCTACCATAATTTGCAATAAGTGCAATGTCAACCAGAAAAATCTTGTTGTGACAATTCCATCAGTGGACAAAAAAAAAAACCACACATAGCTTCACACTAAACTCAACATCTCTATCCTGAAAAACATTAGGTTGGTCTCCATCTCCAGAAACCCTCAACCACCAGTACTGAGGACAAATACCACGTAGATCCTTCAATTTCCTATTGCACCAAGATGATGATATTTCTGTGGCATTAGGGCACTCCTGGAGACTCTTAACTGTAGCTCAATACTAGATCTTTGTTTTATATATACTCTCAGTAGAATAACTTACTAAGAAGAGTATGAACCTCTGTTGTCTAAAAAGATCTCTGGTAAATTAAGAGGAGCTTTCAACATTGCTAGATGAAAGGAATTAAATGACAATCTCAAGGATTCTAAGGAGAACCTAAGTAAACCAAAAACCTTATAGTCTAAAGACAGCAAATTCTTTTATATATTGAAAGAATTAATCGGGTGACAGTTTAGGCTCATATTTAAAGGATCCAAAATCCTGATTCAAACATCTATGGCCAGAAAGCACCATTCACACTACCATCATCCACTCTCCCGGGACTGATGAAATATAGCACACCTTTCTTGAAACCTAGTCCATGTCTTCAAATGTGTTTTGTAAAGTTCTTAGCATAACTGGGCCCCAATTCTGACAAAACCTCTGGGGACTATCGTAACAGACATATTAAATTAATAACAATAATAACAATAACAATAATAATATAGTGTGCAGCGAGGACAAGAGTTTGCCAATATTTAGTGCTCAGGAGAGCCTCAATGTTGTGTAGTAGATCAGGACAGAATCCTACAAATGCCAAAAGATTACATACCCAAGCGATATAGCATTCAACTTTAAAACATGGACAATCCAATCGTATGTTCAGCTAGGTCATTACAAGGAAAACTCACAATGGGAGCGTAAATAACCAGAAACAGATGGCATAGATTATTCCTACATCTAATACCATATCAATTCATATAGAACAATTTCACTTCATATCAACCATGCCTTGTCTCAGGACAATTCCCAGCTTTTCCACATACCAAGCTCTAATGGAATATTATGTCCACCGGAGACCCTCTGCCTTTGGAAAGGTTATTAGTCTAGGTACTTTCGGAGGCAAAGAGAGGAAAATTTCATCCAATGAGAACTGCAGAACATAAACGCAGACCCTCCACTGACTGACTGACTGACTATGCTTGATTTCTATTTATAAACTCTTCCCAAACATTTTTCTGAAAAAGGTGGATTATACGGAGGAAAAGAAACATTTTAAAATAAGTTCAGGTAAGTTTCATTCCTGGAGATTGGTACCAAAAGAAATTAAAGATACAATTTCCATCCTGACACAAATCAATTGTTTTGCCTTCTCTCCACTTTCAGAAGCTTTGTTTTTGCACTTTTCCCTGAGGTCCTTTTTCCGCTCTCTTTTGAAAACATCTTTGGCTGTCTCTCTATCTCTTTCCTACCTTCATTCCTACCTTCATTCAAAACAGAATCATTTCTAGTGGAATCATCATTTTCATTTTATGCACAACACAGATATAAAGAGTAAAACTGACTAGACCTTCCATGAATTTTACTCTAGTGCTACTGTGGTCTTGGCTCTGCAGAAGTGTCCTGCAGATGAATATTAAAATGCAGGATATTATGACGGAAAATAGTGAATACTTGTAATTCTGACCCAATTTATTCCTTCCTGACACCTATCTTTCACACTATCCTTTCAGCACTCCAACTCCAAATGTAGTCACCAAGTCTGAGCCCAGAGACTGAGCACATGTGATGTTGATCCAGATAAAGGCAGATTTTAAAAGAGATATATAGATTATAACTTGTTTTGCTATAATGAATTTTATGCTCAATTATCCTGCTGTACAGTGACGAGTTGGAAACTGGTAATGAAGAGGCAATATAAAACAGACATGGCACTCATCATGTTCAAACATTAAAATCTGTTGAACTGGGAAGTGTAAATTGACTATGACATCAAGTTTAACCTTTCAATTTTTATGGAGTTCCACTGAATCTAGACTTCTGTCTAGAGAGCCACTAGATATAGACTGCAACCCTATGAACCAAATCCCTGGTGTAAAGTCAGTAAAGTTAATCGGGATGTCTTTGATGCCATGTATCCAATAGTTGCTTAACAGATCTCTATATACATTCAATGTAGCAAAGCACACATCTCTTTCAAACTTAAAGATTTATGTACATAAAAAAATGCACTCTTATTTTACACAACATGTAAATTCACATAAAAAAAGTAAGGAAATATTTGAGGTACATAATATACACACACAAATTATTAAAATTAAAATAATATGTTATTATGGGAATGGTGATCTTTTCACATCAACTTCAGTCACATTTGAGAATATTTCACAACAAATAAGAGATCCGATGATTAGCCTCATATTGTACGTACATACACTATCCACAAGCAAATCCTCATTTCCTCAAATGTGTTAAGTCAATTCTACGCATACCTTCCAAACAGCACTCCCAAGTCTTTGATAGTCACTATCTGAGTTACGTTGATTAGTTTTGATTTGTCAGATAAGTCACATGATATGACTTACTGATTAGATGATTAATCAGGCTTTTCTGGCACAAATAATTATGCATGCAAATTTCATTTTCCTATGAATACCTGAGTATGTAACTTTGAAATCCACTTTCCACAAACATATATAACAGTAAAACTCAACCACATGAACTAAATGTAAACATAAAGGGAGCACAATCATGGCCAAAGCAAGTTCATTTGCAAATATGAGCAAAATATTCATGATTTCCCCCTCATCAATATTCTCTCACTATACAAATAATAAAACAAGAGGCAGTACATAGTGCAGTTTTTTGTCTCTTTAAAAAAAAAGGCCTCATTGCACCTTTTGCACTACAGAAATTACACACTAGGACCAGATTGTTAGCCGCTTACTCTCAAAGGTGAGCATCTACTTACACATGCAACTCTAGTAACCTGAATGGAACTATTTTATGTAACTTACTGCTGAAAGAGGTATGAAAACTACACCACCATATTGAGTGAGGTAGCAGTCTTTAATGGTGCACTATTATATCAACAATAAATGATCCATCATGGGTTAAGGATGCCTTCAGATATTCTTTCCTCATCTATCTCAGGTGCACAAATGGAAATACAAACCCTACTGTTTTTTATATGGAGCACAAACTAAGTAGCAAAGCAATCCTCTGGTAAGCAACAATTTCCATTACTTAAAATATGAATATTTTAAAAGGACATTTGGTATTTATCATCATGACAAAAGACATATGCTACAAAAAAAAGCAAATTTGATAAATGAGGATTTCTGGATTTTTTTCAACATTTAAAAATAAATTTACTATAATTCAATAAACATTATCATAAACCACATAAAGTCTGAGAGTTTATAAATTCCATTTTATAAACTAATTTTATAGCTTGGCAATCTGTGGTATAAATAAATTAATTGATTTACATGAGGTTACAAAGAAAATCAAGATGGGTTTGAACTAACGACATTCCAGGTCCACAAACACTGGCCATAACAAAACAAAACAAAACAAACAAAAAAGGTCAATCCATGCAATACTTGTTGCATATGTGAGATCAGAACACATCTACAAGTACTGTTATATACAGGACTCATTGCCAGACTATTTGCATGACTCCAGTGCTTTAGATTTTTCCCATCTTTAGCAAGGGGAGTGAAGGCTAATTCATGATTTACAAAGGGTACTCAGGCAAAAGTGATGGCTAGAATATAACAATTTACATTAACAGACTAATTAAATGAGTAAAGTAAAAATATTTCTACTCATACTAATTTATTCAAATGGATTCAAAATCGTGCAAGTTACTATCAGGATGAAATTTTTGAAGTACGGTAAAAAATGTAAAATTTACAGTAATGACCACCTGATTTGAAAAACAAAGTTATAAGGTTTGTCTGGAAAATAAACATTTTCTTTAGTTTTCATTTAAGTTGCCATCAACATTGCCAATGTCACAAATTTAATGTGATAAAAATCTAGGTGACATGATTCTGTAACACAGATACTCTAAAGATATACATTGTTACAATACTAGAGTATCCCTTATTAATAATGTGATCTTTCTCTTAACATTAATATGTTGGGTAGTTTCACTACTATAGAACTGCTTCTTATGAACCAATATCACAACAACAGTATATTTGGGAAGTGGTCAGCCTACGAGTTTATACAATCTGATTCATTCCATAACAAACTAAAAGAATTTCTTCAGCACAAAGTGACCCTCAAAAACTATCAAATACTAATTCACGGATTTGATAAAACCATAGTAATCAAGTGTTAATTTAGTGAATCCTGTCACAAACAAACATGTCAATCTGAGTGCCTGCAACCACACTACAGTTCTTTCTTCTATCAATTTGCAGGCCTCTTGCCATATTTGGAAATGCCTGTACATTGTGATTTATTTCTATATTCACATTCATAGCACCAAGAAACTTCGTATTTCGAACTGCAGTCTTATGATTAGCATTTTTCAAACAACTCATTGGATTTGATTTAAGGTTATAAACATTAGCTAATCTTAATAAAATGTAATACTGTGAATTATCCATATAGCCATTTGTAACCACACTCACCTCATGACAATCTCAGACCAAAATGCAACTTGAGCTAGTATGAATTGATTTAAATATTACCACTGACCATTTCTTTAGCAAGAGCGAAAAAACAGACTATACTATTGTTTTTCCAGTTCCTAATAACTTTTAGAATAAAGTTGATACCTCGTTGTACAAATGTGTGTGTTTCCATACTGAAATGGAGTGTTACACCAAAAAGGACAAACTCTTAGAAATCCTCTAAGGAGCATCAAATGACCCTTTGACTTAAAATTATCTTTTATCCTTTAACATGCATCACTTATGCACACACACTAGTTACATTTTTAAAGAAGTTGACACATAGTGACAGTTGCTTGTGTGTACCCTGAAAGCCTTGATGAGCTTTCATCATGGTTATCCACCTGAGAAATCCACATGATATTATGATACCATGTTGAGACCATGCCACATTCACTGACAACCACTAAGACGGAGACAGGTGTGTCAATGGTTTGCACTTACCTTCTTTATTAAGCCTCATAACCTCCCTGCTTTTTCCACCCTCTTTTCCAGTTTCTTCTAGATCTATGGCTGCAGAAGAAAAGTCGAGAGAGAGAGTGTGTGTCAAAGGAATGTGTTTATTGGGGAGGGGAAGGAGTTAATGTTTCTATGTTTAACAGCAAAAACCCAACTATCACTGTCACAGCGCCTGCCATGGAGTACCAGTGCCCGCCTCCCCATGCAACAGCATCCTCCTGCCCAAGCCCACTCCAAGCAACAGCATCCTCCTGCCTTCCCAACCCCCCACCCACGCAACAGCATCCTCCTGCTCCTCCAACCCCCGTGCAAGAGCATCCTGCCTCCTGCCCCTCACCCCATGCAGCTGGCCCCGCGGAGGTGCCCCGTGCCGTGCCGCCAGCGGCAGCAGACACCGCGTACTCCGCGCCTCCCCAGCGCGCACGGGGACGGAGGGCTGTGCAGTGGGCGTGTGGGGGAGAAGGCAGCCCCTAGTGCGGCGGGGGCACAGCAGCGCATCAGGCCTCCCCGCTGCCCCCCCCCCCCCC
>CM057845.1:23177751-23198477 GCA_030068395.1 Apalone spinifera
GGAAAAGCGGCTGATTTTCCGGAATAAGTGGGCCTGTGTAGACACAGCCAAATAAGTACAATAGATTAATGTTGATTGATTTCAATTATTTTTGCTTCCAGTCTTAGCCAGAATTATAGAAAGAACAGCCTTCCTCATGGGATCTTGACACTTTTGGTTCCTGTACAGGGTGCAACGAGGTTGTAGAATAACATCTTTCAAAACATTTCAGAATCCAAAACAAGGTTTGTTTTGAGTAGGCTTCTAAAAGTGGGCAAGGGTTTGGCTGAGGATAGGGTAGGAGATTTATTTTATCCAAGTCTGTTATGTCAATCAAGGTCCAAAATGTAACCTATGTTAAAACAGTTGTGCTTAGAGAGTGTCCTGAACCTTATCCCAACAGCTCAAAACTTTTGGGACTTTTGATACAAATCCAAATGTTCTAGCTACCTCTCCTGTTTTTAATGGGTGGAACCAAACCTCATCTTCCCTCAAATACTGAGGACGTTTGGCTCCAAAAGCAGACCTTTATTTTGTAGCTTCAGCCCATCTCTGCTTTCCTTCCCATCCAGCTGTCCAGTCTGGCTCTTAGCACTGAGCTGGGAACTCTTGTAACTTCCAAACAGCAGAGGAGCTATGGTGCTATTCCTTCCTTGACTCTAATGGCCGCTTCCCTCTTGCTAAATGTAAAGAGTATTTTTAATAAATTTGTCAGCACAATCTTACAGATTCAAGGGGGTTGGATAATGAATAACCTTCAGATAAGCACCTGAAATTCTGGACATGAAACTGAATTTACCCACTGGAGCTCTTGTATATTTCAAAGGAGGAATGTGGAAGTGCCTATCCACTAGTCCAGTAGTCTAGAGTAGGCTCTTGTGCATTTCAAAGCGGAAGTGCCTTTGTGGAGCCCAGAGTCAATTGGACTTCCCGCTGGCCCCAGGCTGCACATGTTGTGCCATCTTTGAAATGTACAAGAGTCCCCAGTGGGGGATCTTGTGCATTTCAAAGAGGAAGCACCCGCATGGAGTCTGGGGTCAGCACTGACCCCGGGCTCCATGAAGTGCTGCCACTTTGAAATGCTGCACAGAGCCCGGGATTAGCTGGGAACTCCCCAGCTGACTCTGGGTTCTGCAGAAATGGCGCATGGAGCCTTGGGTCAGCTAGGGAGTCCCCAGCTGACCCTGAGCTCCATGCAGCGCTGCCGCTTTGAAATGCTGCTGTGGCATTTCAAAGGGGCAGCGCCACACAGCTGATACCAGGCTCTGTGCGGCGCTGCCCCTTTGAAACACCGCCATGGCATTTCAAAGTGGCAGCACCACATGGAGCCCCTACACAGGCTCCATGCAGCGCTATTGCTTTGAAGTACCCTCTCTTCCCCCCCTTTGCTATCTGATAGAGGCAGCGGGGAGGGGAGGGTGGAGGAAGCAACTAATCGACTCGACTATCCGATAAGCATTTGCTTATCGGATAGTCGACTAGTCCCTAACATCCTTATTCTGAATCAAATCCTCCTCGCTACCTGATATAAGCAGGCCCTTCTCTACTAGCTTATTTACCGAAAAAAAAAAGGTTTGTTGACTGTTCTTAAGGAACTGAATTCGGTAGCAGACAAAATATAACTGCACAGTACTAATGATTGAAATGAAGTCAATAAAAGAAAATTAAAAAATAGACATGTCATATAATACTGATAAAGGGACTGGTTCAAGAAGGAGCACCCTCAAAAGCACTGAACAGCCTCAACTCCTAATGAAGTGAATTGTTCTTTAGGCTGGGCACCAACTATATGGCTGGGGCCCAAATAAATCTCAGTGTAACTAAAGCAGCAGTGGGCAACTAAGGCTAGTGAGTGGAGTGCATGAGTGGCCCTCCTTCATCTCAGTGAACCGCAAGATTGAATTTGGGCATGTATGCTAACCATGACCTCCAAGAATAAGATTAAATACATTGCACTTGATGCTCCTTCTTTATCATGCCTTTTCAATACAAAGTGATCCATTATTAGGGGTAAATTAAATTGCAAGCAAAAGTAACAAAACAATTCAGAGGGAGTGCATGGTTCTCACTATGTTGTATGTGGTCAGCACACGCCTCACATGTACCCTTGCTTTAAATGCATGCCACTTCTCATTTTGCAAGGGGCTGCTTGGCCCTCCCTTCTGCTGCAGGACCCACCCCACTTTACCTCTTTCCTCAAACCTCCACTGGCCTCTTCCCTGCCTCTTCCCCAGAGCATATCCCCGATTCATGGCACTCCAGAAATGCTGGGAGAGAGGGGGAGGGGTTGGTAAGTGCAGGGCCCCCAGCATTTGAGAAGCACAGGGAGAAGGGGCAGTGGGACGTTATGCAGTCCCCATATAGAACTCCAATGGGTCTATGTGGCCAGAGGGTTGCAGGTTGCCCACCACTGTCCAACGCCATCAAATTAAGTTATTAGATAGTAATATCTAGTAATGTAACACCTTACAAAAATTATTCTAGTTTTTGTGTACACAGCATGATATGTGACATCTAGAACATACAGAAGATAACACTAATATAAAAAGTAAACTACATAGGCCAAGGCAGATTATATTAACAACAACCAAAACCATGAGTATTTAATTAAGTACTGTGGGTACAGTTTTACCATAAAATACATTTAAAATCAATTGAAATTGTGTCCATGTGTATGACTTTAGGGTTTGGCCCAATACTGACTGTTGTATTATTAAAATGTCCTTTACCTGACAGACAAAAAAAATGCTATTCCTTTAAGAGAAAGTGGGCATCAATAGATTCCCTCTATTCGTGTGTCTTTTATTTAATTAAATAATAAAGATAATTTCAAATCAAAATATTCAAGTCCAGCCAACTTACTAAACACAAACTCCTCTGCTCCCTCAGAGGGAGTTGTTGGAGTTGTTGAATTCTTATTTTGTGTATTTTGAAATATGCCCCCTGCAAACTGTAATGTTGCTTTTAATTCATATTTATATACAAGAAACTTGTAAATATTTGTTAATGCAAGACCAGCTTCCCAATCTGCACTAAGAGAACTGTTTCTCCTCACTATCACACCAACCCATGGCCAGGAATATTATTGAAATTGCAACCCACGCTACTGGTTTTATAGTTCAAGCTGTAGAGATTCCTACACAAAAGTCCCAGGTTCAGATCTGCCCAGTAGCAGTTACACTGGATTATTCCTTGGGGATTTTTAGATTAGTTTTGTTTTGTCTTTGGTTACATTACACAGTGTTTTCCATCTCTGTGTTTCCTGTATGTCCATGACTTTCATTTCTTGCAAATCATCTGTAAGGACTGGCAGCTCTTGCAGATTTTGATGGCATCAATCCAAGCAAGTGTCAGATGATTTTTCTGTTAGATTCCTTTTATGAGTTAGGCAGCTTTACTGTACATCTTTTGTTATAAGCCTTGTATCTGTGCAAGGCGACAGATGTTGTTCTGTAGTAGCTTCAAATCAATGACTCAAGAGTGAATCACATTTGCTCAGCAAGTTATTGCTGTGTTACATATAACAAGTTGATTAACCACATCAGGAAACAACAAGTAGTCGTGTGGCACCTTAGGCCACGTCTACAGTGCAGAAGAAGATTGAAGCAGCTGCAGTCGATCTTCTGGGGTTTGAATTAGCAGGTCTAGTGAAGACATGCTAATTTGAACTGAGAGGGGCACTCCTGTTGATGCAGGTAGCGCTGCTTCTATGAGGAGTAAGGGAAGTTGAAGGGAGAGTTTGCCAAAATTCGACTTAAGATATTTTAACTTAAACTACACAATTAACATAGCTAAAGTTGCATATCTTAATTTGAATGTATCCCCTAGTGTAGATCAGGAGCAAAGATATAGGATCATGAGCTTTCATGGGTTAAATCCACTTCATCAGGTGAGTTGGAGAAATATAAATGAATCTTTAGTTTTTAGTTTTAGTGGGGCTTTTTAGCAACATGTATTTTAGATATGTCAGAGACAGGTTTCTTGCCCTGAAGAGTGTTCAAACTAATAAGCATCTGATCATGACTGATTCAGCTGTGTCCTATTGGGTTTGCAACATGAATGGCCAAGCCCGTCAGCAAGACAGAAGTTTTGCTTTCTTTTCTACCCATTCCCTTCCCATTGGTGTGTGTTTTCCTGTACAGAAGGAACAATTTTAACAATAACTGTTGAGTCAAACTGCAACAGCTGATTGACTCTTCCCAACACCCTGATGAAAGACTTTTGGTATCTATGAGATACTTTTTAATGAATGTTTCTCTTTTTGTAGGTCAGTCCAATATGTAAATCAAAAAGGGAAATTTCCCCAAATTCATAATCTTTTAATTTTTGAATCCCAAGTGTTTTCATTTTGTCATTTGCATGATGTGTGATTTTGTATTTAATACGTTTTCAAGGATTTCTATGATTAATATGGTAAATGTCATTCCCAGTTCTTTTAATTAAAACCTATGATCTACAATTAACTCTTTAAGGTAACACTGAACAGCTCTATTAACACCTTAACAGCTTTGAGCACGATACTCTGTCATCTCAACGGTGGTGATTTTGGCACTTTTCAGTTTGTTCTTTCTCCTGTGAGCCTGAAGATCTGCTTCTTGCCAGCATATCTTATTTCAAGCTTTTGAAAAATGTCCCTTGAGACTAACTTGGTTACATTGAATCTCCTTTTGCATATTTTTATTTACATGCAAGGCAAACAGCAAAGTGGGGAGGGGGAAATAATTTTTGTTTGTGTTCTGTTCTGCCCCTTTTTCCTATATAAAGGCAGACAATCTATTTAAAAGAAGTCAATTTTCACTTGTTCTTTTACCTTTATAACCAAAGGAGTGGAAGGGACCTCAAGAGGTCATCTTGTTCAGTCCCCTGCACTCATAGCTGGACTAAATATTGTCTAGACCAGGGTTGGGTCAGATGTGGCCTACCTAACACTTTGATCCGGCCCTCAGACTACATCTGGCCACTTTCTATTTATATATGTCCTGCTTCCCATGTTACTGAATTTCCAGGCAGTGACGCAGGCAGCAGGATCCTATTTAAATGGCTCGTGGCTGCCAGTCGCGGCACTACCCTGGCAGTACACAGCAACCCCAGATGGCTGCCAGGCAACGCAATAGTGGCAGGGCTGGAAGCCACGAGCTGTTTATTGTGTTTTTAACTCAAAGCCTCCAGCTCCAGACAACTCTATGGGGAGGCTAGTCCCCAGGCCCACCCCTTCTGTCCCAGGCCCTGTCGTATCCAGCCTGTGACCACGTACCAAAATTCATTGTGTGTCCCAATTATTGCCCACCCCTGATCTAGACCATCCCTAACAGGTGTTTGTCCAACCTGCTCTTAAAAATGTCCAGTGATGGAGATTCCATAACCTCTCTAAGCAATTTATTCCAGTGCTTAACCACCCTTAAATGAAGTACTCTGTGGCTACTAAGAGAATAGAGTGGTGCATTTTTTCACTCTCCAATAGAAGAGAAGCAGCATTTTTTTCCTCAAAGAAAAATCTCCCAGGTGTTTGTCAGGAGTCTGAATTAGATAAATATTAGCAAAACCAGGAAGGAAATGTCTTATTTTCAGAAGTAGGTTAACCTTTGAGGACATTTTTTTAGAATTGATTATTGAATTCCTCCATTAATTTTGTCAATTAATTCAAAGATTTGTGCCCAGCAGCTATGTGTTTTGCGAACTTTTACCATAAGGAGAGAGAGTTATTTTCACAGTCACGAACATTCTCTAAAAGAAGGTGGCGAAGTGAAATTTTGTTTTTCAGTGATTCTTTGCTCTGCCTCTCCCCAAAACAAAATATTTGCTTTTTCAAAAATAAATAAATAAATAAATAAAATTAAATTGAAAATGGGGTCTTGGAGTCAAAAGTTTGAATTACCATTGATTACTCCTGTCGATCTCATGAATTACATATGTATAACACTATTGATGTAGATGTTAGCTTAAATTCCTTATCTGAGGGGATATATCATTTTTCAAAGACATTTTTTTGGCAACTTTTATAGTTACCATCACCCCTTGTTACTGAGGAAAACAGATCAATGAAAGAAAAGAAAAAGTAGAATTATAACAAGAATATTTTTCATTTTCAGATTTCCCAGTGTGAACTCCTCATCCATAGCTATTTCCTGACTGCTTACAGGTCTATAGAATTGTTATTTATTCAGTACTGGTGGTGTGCTTAACACTGTGCAAATATAGAAGATACTCACGTGGGCCAGCTGCCAGGATTTTGTAGGTGTTAGCTGCAATGCTAGCATCTTTAACTAATTGTTTGAGGCCACCTTTAAAACAGAGAAGCTTATCCACTATTCCAATATGAACCTTCTGTAGTTGGCAAGAGGAGCGATTGTTCAGCTGCACCCTGAATGTTTGAAAAGATGGATCAGTGTAGTTTAATGTAATCAGTGATAGCAGCAGTACATGGTAGCTTTGAATGATCAAAACCTTAAATATTAGATACAGTCATCACAGTTCTAATGTGGAAATTTTTCTTAAAGAAGGCATTCTGCTTTGACACTTACAGAGTCAAGATTTACAACCAAAGGGCAACATGGCTAGCATGACTTCTTCATATTCTTTAAAGCCGATGTCTTTATGAAATCCAGGACTTTTCTCTAAACACATTTGTTAGCCCTACCAGTGACAGTGCATGCTTTGTTAATCAGGATAGGTGAATTCAGCATGCATACAAAAAAGCAGTCAGATACACTTCTCAAGTGGTATCAGTGAAAATTTCATGGTCAGTGAACAGGTGGGCAGATGGAGCTTGTCAGATCAAGTCAGTTTAAGGAAATACAAACACAAAGGGCATATCTATACAGCAGGACAAAAGTCAAATTAAGCTAAGCAACTTGAGTTACTTCAATTGCATAGCTTAAGTCGAAATAGCTTAACTTGACTTTTGGCACTGTCTACACAGCAGGAAGTCAAAGGAAGAACACTCTTCCTCCAACTTCTCTTACTCCTTGTATAACTAGGGTTACAGGAGTCAGAGTAAGAAGTCCTCCAGCTCAACATTATTCAAAATAATGGCTTGCAGTGTAGACATGCTCTTTGTTATTTTGGAATAGTGTCAATTATTCCAAAATAACGCTGCTGTGTAGACATAGCCTAAGAAAATTGATTGATAACTCATTTTAATATAGTGTAACCCCCTTTTTCCTCCCCGGGTTAGTTGGGAGCAGGTCACGCGTGCCTAGGTGCCTGATGGTTTTAACATAAAAGGAGATCCTGAATACCCCAGTGGTGATGTTGTTTGGTTGGGGATTCCCTATCCATCCCCTTGCTGCAGTTCCTTGCTCATAAAGAATATACGATGGTGTTGCCTCCACCTGGTTGGTCCTGTATACACTTAGTGGTGTGCCTTGGGAACCTCCAGGAATAAAATTTATTCCAACAATAATCTGGATCTAACTCCAGGACAACAATTATAAATAATATACACCTTTACTTAACAACTTAATGAAACAGGGTTTAACAGATTAACAGTGAATAAAATTAACAAAGTACACACAAATAATAGGAACTTATCTATCTGGCGTTTGTACTGCCACCATTTATCCCACCCCAGAGTGTGCACTCTTCTGGACTGAGTATCCCAGACACTTGCTTGAGTGGGCACACTTGAAGGTCTGTAGCTGGAGTGGAGGTTCTTTGTAGGTTCTGTGTATGTTAGTCCAAGTTGAGCAGCCAGCAGCAAACTCCCTCTGCCACTGGTGCAGGCTCCACTAAATGCCAGCAGCTCTGGTTCACTAGGCTGGACACTTGGCCTCTCTTTGGACCCAGAGTTAGTCTATATCTCTGAGGTCTGTCCCAGGCAGCACTTTCCTAAAAAGCCCATTTACTTACAGTCTCCTCCTGTATGCTGGTTTTTGTGTAGTCCTTCTCAGCCACAGGTGCAGCCAGAGTCTCTCCCCTCTACAGCAATCAACTGCCCTTGAAGCAGCCTGCTAGATCTAAGCACTGCAGGCTCTCAATCCCAGGCTATAGCTGCAACACAACAGCTCCTAGACTGGATATCAGGCTCCTCCACAGCAGTCTGGCTCCCCTCTCACAAAAATGGAGAGTCTCAGACTGCCAAGCTCCTCTCTCAACATGCCTGGACAAGCCATCTTTTCCTGGTTTCCTCAAGGGCTCATGGGAGTTGTAGTTTCTAGGGCTAGATTGCAGCACACAGGATCCTCCCAGAAAAAGGCAGAGGCACCTTTAGTAAGGGGACTACATTAGCAACGAGGTGGAGTTCCTGCTCAGACTGAGCAACAAGAAGAGTCTCCTATACAAGCTGATCTGTTTGGAAATTTTAGTTTTAACTTCAGGCATGATAGACTGGAGAATTTACCTTATCACTTCTGCCAGGAATTTGTGGGTGGATTCAGTGTTAACTGCAGCAGCGAAACAGGTAAAGTGTAAACATACATCCTTGCTTGACATCTTTCCTGATCTGATCCTTTCAGATATATCCTGATGGAATGAATGGATGATAGCAACAAGCCTATTCAGGCAGCATTTTCTGAATGGATGACACAATACATGGGTCACCTTAGTTAGATCAATGCCAGCCCCTTACAGTAGTTAGTATTGTTAGTATGCCGTTTTCTGAAATTGTTTGAGAATAAAGATCATGTTTCTGGTACAGTATTCTCAGAAATTACACTGGCTTTTAAAATAGCACATTTGGTTCCACAGAAGGAGACAAAAATGGATTCTTCTCACTGTTTTGCAGGAATACATTTTTATAGGAGGGAGAATTAAAATTATTGTACTTAGCTTAGAAATGACAAACGTTTCAAGGGTTTGAAAATTTATTCAACTCAAATTTGTTGGCCTTATGTTCCATATAGGAGGATCTGTGCAGAAGTCAGAGAAGGGAACAGATAAGTTCAATTAACAAATAAATGTAATCTATGTGTACTAGATATAGCACCTTAGTTGTCGGAGCATAGTTTAATTTTGGGCAGGTAGGGGGCATGTGTGTGTATGTACATTCATTTTCCCCTAACAAACACAGATTTCTCTTAAACTAAAAAAGCATTTTTAAAATTAAATGAAAAAAACTGGTTTACATTTTGAGGAAAAAAGTTAATTAACTCTAATTTTAGAAAGCAAATAATATGTATTCAAGAGGATGGCAAAACCTTAATTTAGCTCACCCATGCCTAAAAGATTTGAAAACAAGTATATGGCAACAGACTGAATTTACTAGCAGCAGTTTTGCTAATCTGGGAGGATAGAGTTACTTTCTGCTCTTGAATAAATTCTTTCTCATTTGTTTCAAGAATGGGATGCCAAACTGTTTAGCGGAGCAATGATAATTAGCCCTCATATACTTCACAGAGCATAAAGTCCAATGTAAATGGAAGACTTCTATGTATGTTAGGTTTTGAGAATTACACTGAAATCCTGAAACAGTGTTATACTCCTGTATTTTCCCACAAACTAGGGCTATAGCAGAGGCTGTGAGGTTAACAATCATAGATGAGACAACGAGGCTCAATAATGCCAGTTTGTGGCCCATTTTTCCACTCTCATTGGCATTACCTCAGATCTTTTAGACACATGAGCCTGAAACATTTTAGTGGTTTTGCAGCTACTTTTTAAACATGTTTTAAAAAATGCTGCCCTGCATTAGCAACATTGAAGTGGGCTTTGCTTAGATGCTATGGTGGTAAGTAACTTAGCCCTGGTCTATGCTTATTTCAAAATAACAAGGTGAGCGCCCACACTACCAAGCCTATTACTTTGAAATAACAAGCTTGTTACTTCAGAATAATAACTCCTGCTTGTGAAGAGGAATAACACTTACTTCAAAATTGTTATTTCGAAATAGCGTCAATGTGGACGCTCTACTGCTACTATTTTGAAATAATTGGCCTCCAGGCCTCTCACAGCTGCTCTTATGGCTACTCTGGCCACACACCTGACAACTATACTGCTCCCCTTTTCCTGCAGACTTTAAAGCCTCAGACAGAAGGGAAAGGGCTAGTCACACTGCACCAGTCCTGCCATCCCTGTGCCACACAACACCCTTCAGTGCAGCCATGGCAGACCCCAGTGCTCCCTCTGAGCCCCCCACAGCTGCCAGCACACCTGCAACCACCTCTGAAGCCCTTGGCCAGGGGCAAAAGAGGGCACCAGCCTGGACTGGTGCGGAGATCCTGAATCTCATTGAGGTCTGGGGTGAGGAGACCAACATCCAGGATCTCCACACCAAAAGGCTCAATGCTGAGGTCTACAGCTGGATGGCTGCCAGCCTTGCCAAGAAGGGGCACAGCTGGACCCAGGACTGGGTGCAGATGAAGATAAAAGAGCTCCAGCAGTGATAGGTGATGCCCAGGGAGCAAAGTTCCTGCTCTGGGGCAGCACCGTACACCTGATGCTTTTACAAGCAGTTGGATGCCATCCTGGGAAGGGGGCTGGTCACTTCCCCCAGCCCCATATCATTGTCTCTGGCCAGGATACACCTGTCATCAGCTTCCATGAGGGCGGGGTTGCGGAGGAAGAGGACGAGGAGGATCAGCCTGGAGCCAAACCCCCGCCCTCCCCCCAGGATGTCTCCATGGCTCAGACAAACCCAGGTGTGACGTAGTGTGAGTGACCTCCACTGTCTGCAGCACGGCCCAGCAGGACAGTTGCTGAGTCAGTATGCAAACGACCCCCAAACCTGTTTGACCTGTTGCCGCCCATGGAGTGGAACAAAGAGAAGGCAGAGTCCAACCCTTGGCTGGGGGGCAGGGCTGGAGGAGGGTTAGTTGCTGTCTGGGTATCATGGAGGAAGCAGCCGAGCCAGGGGCTGGGATTTGAGGGCCCAGTCCCCCCACCCCATCTCACGGGGGGCTAAGGCATCCTGGGCCTGGCCCTGTAATTGGATTGCATCTATGCTGTGCTGTATCCTGGAGAAGCAATAAACTCCCTCTATTCTACTGGCTGGTAGAGTCTGTCCGTGCCATTACGGGGGTGCAGGAGACGGGAAAAACCCAACGCGCCGTCACACCAGGGAAGGCACTTCAGGTGAGTTCTATAACTATCCCTATACACACGTGGGGCCAGGCAGTGGGCTATGAGGAGCTGTGTGCTCCTTGCTTGGCCTTCTTGGCCTGGGGCTCTCACAACTACTTGTGCATGTGGGTGCACATGGCTTGCCAATCTGGAGCACTCAGCCCCATGATGCTCTCACACACAAACCTCTCACTCCTTCTCACAAGGTTCCTAGAGAGGCCTGCCTTACTCCGGCCTCCATGGTGGGACACTGCCCCATGGCAAGCCACCACTAAGGAGGCTGGGGTCATAGAAACACACAGCAGTGCCGCACATGGCACAGGCTCATGCCCGCACCCAGGCAGCATCCACTCCCAGTCAAGCGTGGCGATGCAAAGAAGACCAATCCCCTGCATGGGAAATTGGCATGGGGAGGAAGAGAAAGGGTCCTCTGGCAAGTGACCTCTGTTGCTCACACACACCTCTCCCAATATGCCCCTCTCCTCCAGTGGGCAGGGATAGAAGTTCCCTCTCTGAGGAATGCCTCCAGTGCTGGACCCAGCATGTGTGGGACATGGAAGGAAACTGAGCTATCCTGTCCCCTCCTCTCTCCTGCAGGCTCCTGGCCTGGCCAGCACATTCCCATGCCTGCTTGTCTCTGGGATGTGGGGGTAGTGAGGCTCCCCTGGAATGCCCTTGCCCCTGCAAGAAAGTGCCCACTGTCTAGGTAACAAATAGCCTTGCTCAAAGCACATCTCCATCATCTGAACCAAGACCTTCTTCCTATCAATTTCATTTGGTGATCCCTAGCTTTTATATTATGAGAACAAATAAATAACTTTTCCTTATTTACTTTCTCCACATCAGTCATGATTTTATAGACCTCAATCATATCATATTAAAAATAACATATTTTGAAATAATTTTCCAGTGTAGACATGCCCTTATAGACGTACAGAACATCTTTTTTGCTTGCTTGCCAAGATGGCAGAATATGTGGGGTGCTGAGGCAGACTCTGCAGCAACTCTGGGTTCATGGTGGCCTCCCCGGCACCTTCTGGAAGTTGCTCAGGCTGAACCATTTGAAGCCCTAGTAAGTGCTGATAATAAAATATGGAAACAAATTTTGTGAAGAAGAATGGTATTTTTTTGGGCCAACATACATGGGTTGAATATGCTACTGAAGACAGTTCAGCCAATGGAGCAATCCAACTGTCTGAACATCTTGCAGTCTCTTTTTATCTGAGAAGAGATGCAGCATGACAGTCAACAAGTGCCTCATTTTCACAAGAGGTGGGAGACTTATTTACATATTATTATGTATTTCTTAGCTTTACAAAAATGTGCATATTCTGGGGCAGATTATAAGAACAGCCATACTGGGTCAGACCAAAGGTCCATCCAGCCTAGTATCCTGTCTGCTGACAGTGGCCAATGCCAGATGCCCCAGAGGGAGTGAACATAACAAGTAGTCATCACGTGATCCCTCTCCTGTCATCCATTTCCAGACCAACAGAGGCTAAGGACACCATTCCTAACCATCCTAGCTAATAGCCATTGATGGACCAACCTCCATGAATTTATCTAGCTCTTTTCTGAACCGTGTTAAAGTCATAGTCTTCACAACATCTTCTGGCAAGGAGTTCCACAGGTTGACTGTGCACTGTATGAAGAAAAACTTCCTTTTGTTCGTATATTATGGGAACAAGTTCTTATATCGTGGGAACAAGTAAATAATTTTTCCTTATTCACTTTCATCATAAGCTCATGTAAACTTCAATGGAACTATGACATGTTCCACCAGCTGAAGATCTGCCCCAGTATTTCTCTAAGGGCAAGTCTACACTCTGGAGAAGATCAACCTTCCAGAGGTCGATCTTCTAGCATTCAATTTAGTGGGTCTAGTATAGACCCCCAAACTGAATGCTTAGGGCAGCCCCTACCGGCATCCTGTACTCCTCATTCTGCAAGGAGTAAGAGAAGATGACGGGAGTGTGTGCTTCTGTCAGCCCCCCACAGTGTAGACGCTGCGGTGGCTCAGCTTAAGGTAAGTCAATTCCAACTACACATTTTACATAGCTGGATGGCATACCTTAAGACAACCTGCCTGGTCTAATATAGACTAGGCCTAACAGCCTGAACCAAAACCCAGTGAAGTCAATGAGAGTCTTCTCTGGGTGCTAAATCAGGCCCTAAGCAAATATACAAACATGCAAACACCCCAATTACATGTAAATTGAACCAATGTAAAAAATCCTCTTCCACACTCTCAGAATGCCCCAAATTATCTAGCCCAGCCCTTACGTCAGGCAAAAAGCTTGAGTAAACAGATGGGCCTGGCAATATTTACCAGAAGTCAACAAGCTTGGGCTCTGTCAAACCATGGGGATGGAGCAAATTCCAGCATTGACATGAGCTCCCTGACATTTATATTTAAGGAAGCTGTCAGTTCAAGCGTTTTAGCCACTGGACAGTACAAGATTGGAGAGAGGGTTTTATAATATATTAATAATGCCCTCCTCCCCTTTTTCACAAATTATAAGGTATTTTCATTCTCTGTTTGGGAGACATTAAGGACCTTTCTCCTGCAGTTCACAGTACATTGTGAATACTCCTGAAACATCCCCTCCTCCAAAACCCACAGAAGAGATGGGCAGCAGAGCCCTTACATGAAATATAGGAGTGTTATTACTGTTATTATGAGACATGTGTTACTTAAACATTTCTTCATTTGTTGGGTAGCTTATGATACGTGTTTTGCACCGTATTCAAAGTCCTTCACAAGTCGGAGACATTTCCAAACAAGATTTGTCTTTGACTATACCAATAACCTTTTTTTATGTAATGTATATAATTTTTTCTTCTTGCTTTATTTGAATTAATTTGTTTTCATTCTTTCCCACAACACAGTCTGACTGTGTCTGTGATTTGAATCTTGTTTTTATTTTATTATTGGGCAGTAACTGAAGTCACACCACAATCCTCAAACAGAACATTTTACACAGCCCAATTATATTGGTGGTGCACTGAAGTGAATTTAAAGCAACATACACAAACAAACACTACATTATTAGCAAGAAGATCTGGATACTGTTTGCACCTGAAAGTTTTGACTGTTACATTGATTTATTTTCTATTTGTTTCAAAAGCAACACAGTCATTTACCTGTAGAGTCTACTGCTTTGACTCTAGCCCAGATTCATAATGATAGAAAATCATTACAATTTGGTAGCCTATATTTAAATGGACTGATGGGCTGTGTCTAGACTGGCCAGTTTTTCCGGAAAATCAGCTGCTTTTCCAGAAAAACTTGCCAGCTGTCTACACTGGTCGCTTGAATTTCCACAAAAGCACTGACTTCCTACTGTCTGAAATCAGTGATTCTTGTGGAAATACTGTTTGGCTCCCGTTTGGGCAAAAGTCCTTTTTGCTCAAAGCTTTTGCGCAAAAGGGCCAGTGTAGACAGCTCAGATTTGTTTTCTGCAAAAAAGCCCTGATGGTGAAAATGGCGATCGGGGCATTTTTGCGGAAAAGCGCGTCTAGATTGGCATGGACGCTTTTCCACAAAAAGTGCTTTTGCGGAAGAGCGTCTGTGCCAATCTAGACACTCTGATCCGAAAATGCTTTTAACGGAAAACTTTTCTGTTAAAAGCATTTCCGGAAAATCATGCCAATCTAGATGCGGCCATGGTGTAAAGTATTTCAGATATAAACCCATGTTTTAAAAAAATCACGAGTAGCTCAGCTAAGAGGCAAATGTTGGATGAACAGGGGCACTGAACTATCATTTCACCCTTACAAGGGATCTCTCTAGGTCAGCTCTAATTGGCAAGACCACATGGGAATTTTATAATGCTGCTGCTAAGGTGTTTTTTCTTTTTCTGTATAAATCTCATTAGACTCTAGACTTGTTACTTTGGCAACTTTCATGAATGGTAAATGCAATGCAGAATATCTCTGCGTGTGCATGCGTGCATGTGTGTGGATATATATCTCTATATATATATCTATAATTTTTTCAATGTAGTCAGTGAGTCTACTTGTGTGAATAAATGCTCACCAGAATGAGTGGCACAGTTAAATTCATAGCTTTCAGGAAAACAGAGTGATATATATTTTACCTGCCAATAAACAGACCAATGAGAACTATTACAAAACCAGCAATGGACAATATAGGTCTATGCTCAGTAAACGGTAGACTTTGTGTGAGACAAGGCACAGAAAGTTCAGGCTTACATAATTCTCAGTGCCATTTACGAACATTTTATGTGTGTCTTTTATGTTGTAATAGCTCAAGGGATCTCTGGCTGAAGAACACCTGAGTCACTGCACACTGGTCTCTCTTAGCTTCCATTACACAGTATAATATTTTTAAATGAGGAAAGTATGAAACTTGCTACAACGATCTTTATGCAAAGATCTCTAAGCACAATGTCATCTCTGGTTCATTTTAATGTGATCTGTAACATTTATCTAAAATGTTATACTATGTAACTTTTTGTTGTTGGATTTCTGTGTGGCACTAGATGGCAATATACCCTCAGCCCCAAAAGCAGAATAATGGCAAGTGAGTATAGCACAGGATTAAATTCTGCCCTCACTTACACCCAGGCAGTTCTGGTTACACCGGTGAGGTTTTACGTGTGATATCAGAATCTGGTCCAATGAGGTTTCCCTCTTTTTTTTATCTTCATCCCTCTAGTCTCAAACTTTGCAACTCTGGGAACATTAGTTGAACAAATAGCATATAGCAGTAAGAGCTGCTGTTACATTAGAAAAACCTGGACTCTCAATATTTGCACTGAAATTCACTGGACAGGCCTGTCTGCATTCAGAATACCACTCCTGCTTTCTATCTGCATGTTAAATGTTGCTCTAGAGATGGAATAAGTCACACTCACGACTCCAGTAGAGCTTTGCATCATGTCATCTGAACCTGGGGCTAAGTCTACACTATAACCTTTTTTTCGGAAAAAGGAGTGCAATTTGTGTAGCTTTTTCCAATTGCTTTTCTGGAACAGACTTTTCACCATTTGGCCCCCATCTAGATGGGGTCAAATGGTGAAAAAGCCTCCTCTTTCAGAGGAGCCCTTATTCCTCATAGAACGAGGTATACAAGGCTCCTCAAAAGAGTGCACTTGCTCTTCTGCAAAAAAAAAGTAGAAGAGCAAACGTGTTCCTGGGATGTGGCGGGTTTTTTCTGGGATACTGAGGTATCCCAGAAAACTCCCGCAGTCTAGACATACACCGGATCATTTCTTTACTCAGACTTGCTCTCAAGTATACCAGAATAATCAGTAGTGCTGACTGCTGGGGAGGGATACAAGGAGGGCACTGGCCACACGACTCCCCCCTGCACCACCCGGAGCCTGGGAGAGGGCCATCCCAAGAAGGGTGCAAAGCCTGGGACAAACCCCCACTCTGCCCCAGGCCTGCCTCTTCCTGCCCCCACCCTGTCCCCACCCTGCCCCCACTCCACCCCTTCCTCCAACTCTCTGTCCCTGAGCAATAGGGCCCAGGGGTTTAGTGGAGGGCCTGCCACTGGCAGCAGGGGTCATGTCTCCTTCCCCCGCACTGCCCCGTGGCAGCGGTCGGAAGCAGAGCAATCCGACCCCATCCTGCTCCACTCTGCCGGCTCCCAGCCATCTCGCTTCACTTCCTGCTGCCAGTGAGTGTGGGTGGCAATTCCATCCCTTCCCCCAAACCCTCTTCCCCAAACAACATGGCTGGGAGCTGAGAGCCAGAGAAGGCTGGAGCTGGGTCACTCCACTTCCCACTGCTGAGTGTGTGGGGAGGCCTGATCCCTGCTGTTGTTGCCAGGTCCTTGGGGATGCTCTGAGCCCCACGGGGACCCCCACATTTCAGGGCCTGTGATGGTTGCCCAGAACCATCCATAGCTGCTGGCCCCTTGCCCATCGCTCCATGGCATGTGACTCTTCATTCTCCCCACTCTACAGTGCCCTGGTAATCAAGCAACTCCATTGACTAGGATGGGGCAGCTCTGCATTCACACCGGTGTAATTAGGAGCAAACATTTTTTCTTTTTCTATATTTAATTGAATTATTTCTCCCCAAGAACAAAAAAAAACCCCAAACAAACAAAAAAACAAACAAAAAAACCCCAGAAAAAGTAAAGAAAGAGGAAAGAGGAATGGAGGGTGACATCTTGCTTTTCATCTGTGAGGACTTAATCAAAGGTTCCTAAAAAGTGAGACCAAATCTTTCCAAATTTGTTAGAGATCTATCTGTACTGTATTTCTAATAATGAACCTTTGCCATGGAATTTGTGGGCAAAAAAATTGGATGCAGTGTTCACATTTGCCCCTATCTCCATTTCTTTACATAATTAAGATTATACGTGCCTCAGGATCACCTTTTTAGGGCCCAGTCCTGTTTCTATGGAAGTTAAATTTTGTCATTGACCTCAATGTACCTATTAAATGCAACTGAGGGATAAATACCATCAAGGGAGAAGAATAAGTTAAGCATAGGGATGTGAGAGTTTAATAGGTTAACCAATAAGCATCAGCTGATGCTTATTGGTTCCTGTTAACAATTAAACTCTGTTAGGGAGTGTGGCTGGGAGCTGGGAGTCAGGAGCTTGCAGGGCCAGTAGCTGGGAGACCTCCAGCACCCTTCCCTTCCCTACATCCCCAGGTAACATGTTTACTGTGGAACCAATAGAATTTTGATTGGTTACTATTTTTGTACATTTTTTATATGCCTAGTTAAGCACCAATGTGGACACAAAAACAAATGGATATAAACTGGCCATCAACGTGTTTGGACTTGAAATTATATGGAGATTGTTAGCCATTAAAGGAATGAAGTTCTGGAACAGCCTTCCAGGGGGAGTGACTTCAAGATTGAGCTTGATAAGGTTATGGAGGGGATGGTGTGATGAGACTGCCTACAATGGCTTATCCATGACTGCTAATAGCAAATATCTCCAATGGCTGATGATGGGACACTAGTTGGAAAGGGGTCTGAGTTTAGTACAGAGAATTCTTCCCTGGGTGTCTGGCTGGTGGGTCTATGCTGATCACCATATTTGGAGTTGGGACTGAATTTTCCCGAGTCAGATTGGCAGGGTCCAGGATGGGAGTTGGAGGTAGGCTCACCTTCCTCTGCATGGGTCACTTGCAAATTTAAACTACTGTAAAAGGTGGACTCTTTGTAACTTGAATTCTTTAAATCGTGATTTGAGGATTTCAGTAACTCAGCTAGGGGATGAGAGAACCTGTCCATGCCTTGTTATCTATGTTGTGGGATTCTATCCTTTGTGGCTTTCTTAAGCCTCTCCAGCTGATGGATCAAAATGAAAGTGACAAATCCCAGTGCACTCAAGGATAATTCCTTCCTGTAGCCCTAAAACAAAAGGAGAGGTGGGGTGACTCTACAGTGCTGCCAGTGATCCAGCACCAATGTAGTGGGTTTTGTTGAAATTGCTCTGTCTGGGCTTCTGAGTTACCTTGGAGTTCCACAAGGGCAGGGTGAAGGTCTTCTTGTTAGGTGTTCCCATCATAGATTCAGGAGTCACTGGGCTGCCTGAAGAAGACAAGTTGGCAAGAGACCCTCACAAATTGAACTCTGAATTCAGCAGGATAAAATGTAATACAGACAAGTTCAAAGTACTTCACTGAAGATGGAAAAATTAAATGCACAATTACAAGACGGAGAATAAATAGCTAGGTCAGTGTTTCTCAAACTGTGCTCCACGGAGCCCCAGGGCTCCATGAGACATCTCCAGGGGCTCTGCGAGGTTGACAAACTGGAAACATCGATAGGTACAACACATACAATCAGTGGACCATTGGGGCTCCGCATAAGTACAACCAGGGGCGGACCATAAGCCTAGGCAAACTAGGCAGTTGCCTGGAGCGCCACCGGCCCGGGCACCCAATGATGATGTCATGGCCATTGACGGCCATGCAGGCGGGGGCACCGATCGCGCCTTCCACCTGGGGCGCCAGCTGCTGCAGCCGGCCTCGGGCCATTCCTGAGTACAACACATACCATCAGTGGAGCGCTGTGGCTCCGCATAAATTTTTACGCATGTAAAGGGCTCCGGAGCCCAAAAAGTTTGAGAACCGCTGAGCTAGGTGGTAGGATTGCTGAAAAGGGTATAGGAGTTGTAGTGGATCACAAACGGCATACCAGTCGACTATTTGATGCAGCTGCAAAAAAGGCTAGCTAGTATTCTGGGGTGTATGGAGTGTTGTATGTAAGACACTAGAGGTAATTGTCTTGCATGACTCAGCACTGGTGAAGTCTCATCTGGAGTACTGCATCTAGGTCGGGGCACCATGCTTTAAGAAAGTTTTAACACACTGAAGATTAACAGGTCCCAGTCACCCCCTTCTCCCATTAGTATTTTTTTCTCAAGATCATACATGCCCAGGTTTTTAAACCTTTCCTCAAAGTTCAGATTTTCCAAACCTTTATCATTTTTGTTGTCCTGTGCTGCTTTTACCAAGTTGTCCATAATTGAATCAATGACCTGTCCTCTTCCTTATTTATTATTTACCACTCCCTCAATTTTTGTGTCATCTTCAAACTTTATCAGTGATGATTTTATGTTTTCTTTCAGGTCACTGATAGAAATGTTAAATGGCATATGGTCAAGAACTGATCCCTGCAGAAACCCCACTGAAAACATGCCTCCTCAATGACTATCACGCATTTACAATTACATTCTGAGACCTAATCAGTTAGCCATTTTAAATCCATTTAATGTGTGCCATGTTAATTTTATATCATTTAAATTTTTTAAACAAAATGTTGTGCGTACCAAGATGAATGCCTTGAAGAACTCTACTATATCAGTTCTATTTATCAATCAAATTTGTAATGTTATCAAAAAGGATAGTAAGTTATTTTGACAGCAACTATTTTCCATAAGCCCATGTTGATGTGCATTAATTACATTACCGTCCTTTTATTCTTAATTAATCACATTTCATATCAGCTATCCTTGCCAGGGATTGATATTAGGCCAACAGGTCTATAATTGTCTGGATGATCTCATTTACTCTTTTTAAGAATTGGCACATTCGCTGTCTTGCTGGCTTCTGAAATTTCCCCAGTCTTGCTGGCTTCTGAAATTTCGCCACGACTTACGAAAATCAGCATGAGCTCCTCAGTCAGCTCTTCTCTTGGATACAAATTATCAGGACCTGCTGAATTGAATTGAATTGTCTCACTTTAGCAGCTTCTGTTTAACATCTTTTCCCTTTAGATTTGCTACCCATGGGACCTTACCTACCTTACCTTACCTTTCCCTGAATCTGTTAGAATCTGCCATCTTGAAATCCATTATCTTTATTATGTTTCCCTCTTACCAGTTCTTAGAATCATGAACTCTATCATTTCATGATCACTTTCACCTAAGCTGCCTTCCACTTACAAATTCTCAACCAATTCCTCCCTATTTGTTAAAATCAAGTGTAGAAGAGTCTTTCCCCTAGTAGCTTTTTCCACCATCTGAAATAAAAAATAGTCTCCAATACATTGCAAGGACTTGTTGAATAATCTGTGCCATGCTGTATTATTTTTCCAACAGATGTCCGAGTGGTTGAGGTCCCTCATCACCATCATGTCCCATGCTTCGGATAATTCTATTAATTTTTCATAAAAGCCTCATTCATCACTTCTTCCTTGTATGTGGTCTGTAGTAGACCCCTCCCATGACATCACCCTTGCTTTTTTACCATTTTTCATGGTAGACTTATGTGTAGTGCTGGGGAGGAGCCGGTGGTCGTGGTACATGTAGG
>CM057845.1:23213874-23228563 GCA_030068395.1 Apalone spinifera
GTTAAGGGTATAAAATACTAGGATTGATTGTATTAGTGAGCCTTACTGGGCCTAGCTTTGCTAGAACCACGTTTAGCTCATGCTGTGCTTTATTAATTAATAAAGCTGTTTGTTAGCTGCCTAAACAGAAAGGAGCGTTTTTGCTTCAACAAATGTCATTCTCATTAAAATAGCGACAACCCAAGGATGTGTCAGATGCCAGATTTTTGTTTTGTTCATTGCGCCCAACTAAATACTGATCAGTCCTATACAATATTATAACATATATTACATCATCAGTAGCTTCTTTCCAACTCTTGCAGTCTTCATTTGTATTGATTCTTTTTCCTTTCTTGCTGGCTTCCAATACATACTAAAGAAGAATTTTTGGGTGGCACATCTGTAAAATATTGGGCATTTTACTTTAAAGTATCTGGGACCTTCAGCAGAGCTCAGGCCAGCAGCGAGTAAAAAATCATCTATAATACTACTCTCCACTCACCAAAGGCAAATGTCACTTTTTATATGTATTTATTCCCATGTAAAATAATTACAGATTTAATTGCATAGTGTGCTATTAATAATTTGTTACATTTCAGGTTGTTACCACTGGAGATCCTGATCTAGATTATGAAACTATGCCACACAGCTTTGAGTTGCAGATTTATGTTCAGGATACAGCTGGGGCAAGTGACCTTCAAATACTGACTGTCCAAATAATAGATGTTAATGAACCTCCTGTGTTTCATGGCAATTTGGCAGACCAAAGTAAGAGAACTGCTTGGAAGCAACACAAGATATTAATGCTTGAAATTATAACACTGGGAAATTAAACCTTAATTACTAAATGTTATGGACCGGCAGTTGGGAATCACTGGTCTGTGGACCAGTGTTGGGCAGCGGACTGCTGGTTGCCGGGCCAGCCTACACCCCCATGGTTTGATGATTGGCTTGGGGGCGTTCCCCTGTAAGCTGCAGGGCAGCATGGCCATGCAGCTGTTAATTGAGCCCAGGGCCAGCTCACAACATTTTGGTACCTGAGGCAGGGAGCTCAAATGATGCCCCCTTTTCTCCTGTCTGCCTGTTATGTCTCTTGTGCCCTTCTTCCTCCAGCACAGAACTCCACCACCTCTGTGCATCTAGAGCAGAGAGAATACACATGCACCAGCAGCAGACACAATTTTCTACACTCTGGGTCCTAGTGGCGCCCCCTTCCCCCCAGTCTGGCACCTGAGGTAGCCACCTCAGTTCACCTCATGATAAGGCCAGCCCTGATTGAGCCAGTGCACTGCAGCTGGAGCCGGGGCTGCGGTGAGGCTGTCCCTGCTGGGGCAGCCTCACTGGGACCCTGGTTTCAGCTCCAGCAGCTGCTGCATGGCCCTGCAGATGGGGCCATGTTGAGGGTGGCTGCTCCAGTAGCTGAGGCTGGGGCTGCGTGGAGGGTGGCTGCGGCAGAGGAGAGGCTCCTGGGCACCTATAGGCTAGTCTCCGCCCTGCTTCTCATGCAGGAGGTGAGACAGAGGAACCAGATGCCCGGCAAGCCTGTTCTCCTCCAGCCTTCATTGGCCCTGCTGGGCGGCTCCCTCCTCTCTCCCTACTCTGCGGGAACCTCCCCTGACCTCCAGTTGCTCTCAGCCCAGCCAGCGCACACACACAGGGACCTGCCACTGCCCAGCTGTGCTGAGCCCTGGTGGGGCGGCAGGGACAAGGTAGGAGAAGCCCTCTGAGCCGGAGTCAGCACCCCACACTTTCAGCCCAGCCCCACCCCGGCTTTGTCCCCTCTTTCACTCACACTCCTTGCCCCCTTCCTCCCTTTCCCTTCCCTTCTTTACCATCTACCCCCGTTTCCTTATCGTGTGCATACAGATACAATGTAAAATAACACGTGACCGCTTAAAATTAATTATCATCACAAATATGCAAATAAATTAATTACTGCACTGAATATGTAAATGTTTCTATATTGGTCCACCAAAAGTTTTTGAATTAGTTTGCTGGTCCGCAGTGTAAAAAAGGTTGGGAACACTGTAATAAACAAAGCTGTTAGCAATGCTTATAGTTAGGTTTGTCAAAATATTTCCATTTTTAAAGGGTCACTATTGTCCCCTATGCTTTATGTTTTCACTTGTTCTCATGCAGGGAGTGAAGTTTTCCCCCTGAGACTTTCACTAAAAATGGGTCAGGCATTTTCAGGTACCAAAAGAGTAAAAAGAAAGCAGCACTAGAGTTAACAATAAATATTTATGAACTTCTTTTGATTATCTGAAAGCTCTTCAATGGCAACTGTCAGACACTTCCTGTTTGATAGAGAGTTAGGGTGGAATTCACTACCAAAGTATGCAGTACCATTGCAACCCACAAAACTCCCCTTGGATGCATCTAACCCTATAGATACCCGACATCTATATTTCTGCACCTGAATATGCACACAGCAGCTTCCTTTTATGCACCCAGGTGACAATCTGTCACCTCAGTCCCCAGTGATTGACAAACCACGTGTTTGGTCACCTAAACCATCTCTGGGGCCTGCTTAAAGGTTGCCTAACTCCACACAAAACAGCTGGTGTGGGGGTAGGAAAAGGGGCCCACCCTTATAACCTTTAGCATAGTGGCGAGGGTGCTGAGTTAGGATGTGGGGCAATGCTCAGTTCAAGTTCTCGCTCTGCCTGATGAGAACCTGATGAGGAAAAGCACCCACAGAACAAAACCAGTGGGTGCTCAGTACTGACTGATCAGTTGTTTGATGGCAGGCAAAAGACACTGGAAGTGAAAGTGGAGTGGGGTAGGAAAAGGGTAACAAGGGTGGGGCCTTGGGAGAAGGGTTGGAGAGGAGCAGGGCCTCAGGGTGCAGCACCCACCCAGAAAAAATGAAAATAGGCACGAGTGAGCTGGAGCGATTTGAACAGGGATCTGCCTCTTCTCATGTGAGTGCCATGGGCCATATGGTTGCCCTCAGTCTCTCCTGTTGATGTTGTTCCATTTTAAATAACTGGACAATTAAAATATCAATTGGGCCAGAAAAAGAGTTTGAATGACTCTATTGCCTACTGGCTTAGGGAACTCACCTGTGAGGTGGAAAATCTCTGTTCAAATTCCTTCACCTCATCTGGCACTTGAACTAGGAGTCTCTCCCATCCCAGGGGAGTACCCTAAGTCTTGGGGTAAAGTTATGAGGGAGCACCTTCTCCTGCCCATGTGTGGCTGTGGATGATTTAAACAGCCCCTGATTGTGCTGTGCGTATGATATAGGCAACTGAACTCCCACCTTCTCCCAATTTGTGAATCACAAGCACTGACTGGCATCTCCTAGCAGTCCAGATCTAGACATGGGAATCTGACCAGGGGGCTGAGGCTGAGGACACCCCAGCTCATCTGCATCTCCCATTGGCTAGATTAGGCAGAAACACCCCTCCCCCCAGTCCATTGGCTTTTATGCATCACATTCTAAGGCATCTATCAGATAGGAGCCTCAGGACTAACTCAGGGTTTTCAAACTGCAATATTGTTCCTATGCCTAGAAAACACCTAAAGGTGATGCACTGTGACAGTCTCAGTGTCCAAGTTCCTTTTATGGATCCAGGCATAGACATTTGATTATGGATGGACTGTTTAGTGCTTTGTTGAAAACTGATTTGGATTTGGAGAAACAACAGGTTTAAATGAATGTACCATACTGTGTGCATGTGCAAGAGTCTGTGAAAGACAATAAAGCTAATGCTTGGCCAGTGTTGCACAGCAGAGAATTTGTGTGTGAGAGAAATTTAAGAGGGGAGGGAATCAATTTAAATGTCAGGTCATGGGGATTATGATCTGGGATAGTGATAAGGAAAGATGCAGTGTTCCAAAAAAAAAAAAAAAGCTACTGCTGTATGATAGGTGATATTGGCCAATCTGTGTGTGGGAACTTGGAGCACCTCTGCTTTATTCACTGCAGCAATTGGTGAAGGTCCTGAGAATGAGGCTGGAGTTTGCAGAATTCCTACTAAATAGGGGGTCTTGGCCCACAAAGACCTCAGAGTCTCCCCTAATCCCACGGACACAAGGCTCACCTGTAAAATCCCAGGTCTTTTACTTCTGCGAACCATCCCTTTTATTCTAATCACACTCAAAACTAGGAGCAAGTTGCAATGAGATAAATAATAATTAATACACTAGAAGGATGTTACCTTAAATGTGTCTCCAGGATGCTGCGAGGAAGGTAAAAAACTCCCTAGGCCTCTGCCTCTTTGGCCCCTGAAGAAAGAAAAAAATCCGTTCTGGACTCGAAATAGGCAATCCATCAGAGCCACAGCGTCCACAAAACACAGCTTTGGTGCTGCTAGTGCCAGGAAGGGAAGGTGAAGCTGCTAGAATAGAGCAAAAAGCAAGAGGCTTCACAAAGCCTAAGGTATGGTTTAAATTAATGAAAGGCCAAGGTGAGGGACTAATCAAATCTCTTCCTCCCCAAGCTAGCTAATCAGTGACTAAAGACTTTGAAGGGGTGTCCCCTCCATCTTCTCAACACATTTTCTCCTCCCACATTCAACTGGGGCCTGGGCCTTTCTCAGTTACTGCTTTCCCCTTGGGTCTCCAACCTGTGGAGGCAGGTAGGTAGTATTGGTCAGAGTCCATAACAACATAAAAATTAAGCTAGCCCCAACTATTTACCAGCATTCAAGATGACTTATGTGGGGCTCTGTCTCTCAGTATGTAAAATTCACAATAGCAAATATTGATGGTTATCTATTAAAAGCATGGGGGCATGTTGTTTTGACCATCTGCGTGTTGTTTTGGTCTGTGTTTGGGTATTTTGTTTATTTTGGAATTAGATGGAATTGTGAGTACATGCATTAGGAAATGATATGTTCAAATATAGTCAATATATTTGTGTCTTTTTTAATGATAAAATAAACATTTCTGTTCATCTAGCTGTGATGATTTATATCCTGGAGGGAAATAGAACACCTTCTGGAGTTATTTACCAGATTGATGCAGTTGATCCCGAACAGTCACAACTCACAGTAAGTTTATTTAAAGGGGAAAGAGAGAATAATTGAGAGGGAGAGAATGCAATCCCCCTGTATCTGAAATATAACTAATTCCCAGTAACTTTCCCCACTGAACTCACTAATCAGGCATATAGAAAAAGGTATATTGCCAGTTGAAATGAAACATTTTAAACAAACTAGAACAAAATAATAATATTTTTTATAAGAAGAGGCCTCTCTCTCACCATTTGGGTATGGAGGGGGAATTATATTTTGAACACTCCAAAGTTCGAGTTTAAAGACAGGGTTTTGCTGTGACCCATCAAAGATATAGGAGGTAATGGGGTCTTTCTTACAAATTGCCTCCAAAATCCCTTTACAAAGTAAGGGTTAAATAGGGCTTTTCATTTTTTATATTCCATTGAAGTTTCTTTTAAATGGAACATAGGAGAAATAACTTCTAGTGCAATGGAGGCTCAGCATGTAGCATCTGGAAAGCAATGTAGTGTGATTTGTGGCCAATAGTTTAAAACGTGGCACTACCTGATATGAAAAGGCTCTGGAGAGAAGCAGGATTTTCTGAAAAGTGGCAGTTTTCAGATCTGGAAAAGGTAATTGCATTTACCTCAAACTGGTAACATTATCACAAACAGAAACTTCAGCCTGCAGCATTACTCCAAAGAGTAATTACATTGTAGGAGCTGCAGTCTTATTCTTCTTACTCAGTCTCTTCTCAGAGAAACTACCATTTAGACAATGTGGGTTTGGCTGAATAAGCAATGGTATAAAGGCTTCAGCATTTAGCTCTAGATTAATTATTCATGTCAACAAAAGAAAAAAATAATTGCAGTGAATTCTTCATAAGCAAAAATCTTTGAATCTGCAGTAAATCTCGGTTGTAATAAGGCGCTGCAAATGCAGAAATGATGGACTGCTGGTACAATAATACTCCCAGAAGGAAAACTAGAGTGATCCATTGACAAGAATTTATTAAACTTCATTGATTTGATTACTCAGCTGCTTTTTCAGCAACTTCAGTAACACATATCACACTAGGAGATGTGTTGTGGTTATGCTTGGTTCTATTTCATTTCTATTTGTCAATGAAATAATACAGGAGGAGTAACACCAGCTGAGTGGGCATAAGACGATAAGATTTTTAAAATGACTTTACTGATCATCTGGCTTATTGTTATTTGATTCTGTATATTCTAGAGTATCACTTGTTAAGTTAGGCCTGTCTATACTACACAGTGAGGTTGACACAAGGCACCTTATATCAACCTAGTTGTGGATGTATCTCCACTTAAATTTGGCTTCTGACAATTTAAGTGTTTGACTACACTGATTTATTAACACCACCTCTCCAAGCAACACAGAGTCAGGGTCAACATAGTACGGTTGACACAGTGTGGCTGTAGACATACTGTTACTTATGTCAACCATTACTTGCCTCCAGCAACTGTTTCACAATGCCCCACAGAGACTGGTCTGGTTACTGTTGTAAACCCAGCTATCCTGGGTCAGTAGACAGGAAGCCCCATGAATTTCTGAAATTCCTTTATCTGATTGCCTGGTTTGGCAAGCACACCTAGCAGCTCTCCACTGCTGAGTGCAACCAGCTATCTGACTCTGGTGGCTACACACTCCAGATGCACTCCTGCCTGGAGAAGACAGGAGTTGGTAGGTCTCCTGGGCCCGTGAGGAGAAAAGGCAGTGTATTGCTCAGTGGATTAAGGAAAATGGCTACCACAGGGACCACCAGCAGTGCTGTGAAAGACCAACAGCTGTGGCAGGTGTATGAAAAAGCCAGGGAGCCCAACAATCAATCTTGCACTGAGCTGCAGATTTTACATCCTCATCAGACACCTCAGCAGAACCCCCCAAGGGCATTGGTGATACTTCTGAGGAGTCCAAATCATAGGCCCCTGCTGTGAACTCTAAGGAAGAAATGGACAAGGAGGAGGTGAAGAAGTATGGGGGCCAGGTGACCGGGGGATCTAGCTACTTAGTGAGCCAGGATGTGGTTTTGACTCCACTGGAGTTCAATCAGTCCTGACAGTCAAGCATGGGCGAGCCTGGTACAGGGGAAGAATGCAATTTGATTGGAAATTACAGCAATGGAAACCCCACAACAACAGGATACACCTGTTGATTTATTCATATTTATTTGTGCTAGAAAAGGTAGTGAGATAACTAGGAGACAGAATTGCTGTCTGCTTTTCATTCCCCTCGGGTATGTCTACACTAGCCCCCAGTTCGATCTAGGGAGGCTAATGAGGGCAACCAAAATCGCAAATGAAGCATGGGATTTAAATATCCCGCGCTTCATTAGCATGTTCCCGGACGGTCACCATTTTAGAAATTGACTAGCCTGAAATAACTGCCCGCGTCTACACGCGGCAGTGAAACGGGATTCTGAATTAAAGCCCTAAATCGAATTTGCTGTTATTCCTCCTGCAATGAGGTTTACCAGCTAATTCGATGTAGGGCTTTAATTTGGAATCCCGTTTCACTGCCGCGTGTGGACACGGGTAGTTACTTCGGGCTAGTCAATTTCTAAAATGGCGACCGGCCGGGAACATGCTAATGAAGCGCGGGATATTTAAATCCCACGCTGCATTTGCAATTTCGGTCGCCCTCATTAGCCTCCCTAGATCAAACTAGACATACCCCTCTAGAGTTGTGGGGAGTGGAGGCATGTGGAGTAGTTTGCTTAGGTGCACACTCAGGTCCTGGGAATCCTCTAGAGAGATCCTGATGGAACTTCCATGAGGGTTCTCTACAATTCTCTGCCAAAGATTTTTGGGAAGGGCTGTCTTATTTCCTTTGTTATAGTAGGACATCTCCCCGCAACACTTAGTGTTCACTTCAACAAGCACCATTGCAGCACACAGGCAGCATATGGGCCTGGGTGGCACGGGGATGCCAGCAGCAGCTGCGCTCTCTCTGTCTCTGTTACCCTCAGCAATGAGATATCAATTAAAATCACCTTGGCCTGTGGGAAACAGTGACGGTATTCAATTCAATTGCCCTATACAACCAGAAGTATGCAACAAAGCAATTCCCCCCTCATTTCTCCAGCCTTTGGCGCCATGTTCTATCAATCCTAAGCGGAAGTGAGAATGTAGCACTTACAACTTTTGGGAAGCAAGGGGAGTGAGTTCAGCATTTTAAATTTTGATTTCCATCATGAATACGTTGGCAAAGGTACCTCTGTGTGTTGTACATGCAGTCTTTACATCTTCCCCTCCCCATCCACGCAATGCCTGAGCCAGATACGGAGGTGAAAAGAGGACTAAGGATGACACATTCTAGGAGATCCTGTAAGCCAGAGCTCCATCAGAGACTGAGCACAGGGCCTGGAGGATGACCCTTGCCAATAGCCTGGAGAAGGATAGAGTGGAGAGGAGAAAGGTGCAGAAAAGGGAGAGGGATGTGCAGCAGGATATGCTTGTTCTTTTCAGACAGCCAACAGAGATGCTGCAGACTCTAGGGGCCTTCAGGTTCAACAATTCCATGCTCGCTTCCCTCTGCAGCCCATTGAGAATTCAATGTCAGGACCTTTCTGTGCTCTTATCCAACATTTCATATGGCCTTGGGGGGCAGAGAATTATCCTTACTACTCTACCCCAGGGGACATTAAAGGCAATCACAGCTTCACATACACTGACCTGTGAAAGGCAAGGTTGACATGTGTGGCACTGAAAGGGACATGACTTTTTCACATACTAAATTCTGTTCCCTTAATTTATTAATTTTTATTACATTTTAAAAGGTTTTCTCTCATTGTCCCCATTCATGCTGCAGACTATAATTCTGTCTTTTGGAATAAAATTAATCTGCATTAGTTCACAACATATGCTGGCAGTTGCTGATCAGGTCTGATAGCAACTAATTACTTGTCACTGTCCAGCATCATACAACCCACAGTGTCATTCATAATCAATATTAATAGATGCATTGACAATGTTACATTCTAAAATACACAGCAATTGCGGCAAGATTCATTCTGGGCCACAAAAGAGCTAGGCACGTGGAGCACACAACAGCAAATTCATATTACTCTGGCTCATATTAAAATAGTCTTTCAAAGCCTCCCTAAGCTGCATAGGCCCTCTTTGAGCTCTTCTAATAGTCTTTGTATCTGGCTATGTACATTCAGCCAACAGCTGCTTCACTCTGTCTGGCAGAAACGTTTCCCCCTTTGCTTCACAGATATTATGCAGCACATATCAGGCAGCTATAACCATTGGGATATTTTTTTTCAATGAGATCCAGTTTTGTAAGGAAACAATGCCAGCTACCCTGAAAATGACCAAGGCACATTCACCTGTCATTCTGCACTTGATGAGCCTATAGCTGAAGTGCTCCTTGGTGTTGTCGAGATGGCAGGGGTACAGCTTCAGGATCTATAGGAGGACGGGATAGGCGAGGTTCCCCAGGGGCACCGTTGGGATTTCAACTGCGCCAATGGTAATCTTCCAGCTGGGAAAGAAAGACCCCCGCTTGCAGCTTTCTGAACAGTCCTTTGTTCTTAAAGATACATGCCATGCACTTTCCTTCATCAGCCCACACTGCTGTCAGTAAAGCATCCCTAATGATCCACCAGTACTTGCATTACCATAGAAAAGTAGTCCTGTCTGCTGATGTACTCTGTGACCAAGTGGTCTGGCTTTATATATATATATATATATATATATATATATATATATATATATATGTGCATGCCATCTATCACCCAAATAATTCAGAAAGCCCACTGCTGCAGAACCATCCACTATGTCCTAGACATTGCTGATAAGTCACAATCCTGCATAGCTGCAGGCAATTAGTAGCCCTGCATGCATACATGACAGTGGCTTCTGTGGTGGATATCCTGACTCCAGATTGATTCACAACTGACAGGTAGCAATCTGGCATTGCAAGTTTCCAGAGAGTGATCACTACTCACTTCTCAGGATTCAGCCCAAATCTCATTTTGGTGCCCCTGCATTCGCTGCCTGGGACAAGTTTGGCATATAGATCTAGGAATGTAGCCCTGCATATTCAAAAGTTCTGCAGCGGTGGCTTATCATTCTGAAGTTGCATGATGATGCAATTTCACCAGTCAATGTTTGTTTCTTGGGCCCAGAACCAGCAATCCTGAATTGATTTTTTTGTCTATGTCCCACAGCAATTTAGCTTCCAAGGAATCATTATATTCCTTGCTGCTCCTCTTGAGCCTCTCCAAATACTGCAGGATAATGCACCCTGTTATTGTAACACTCATGCCAATAGTGCAGAACTGTGCAGGCTCTATGCTGCTATCAGAAATGACTGACAGCGAGGGGAGATAGGATTTCCAAAAGAAGACATAAAATTATGGTATGCAGATGAAATTATGGGAGGGAGAAGACTGCTTTATGGGAAGTAGACCCCATACTCCCATTCAACCTTTCACAATTCGTTTTGGCCCCATCAGGCATTGCAAATACTTCCTAAAAGTCCCTGCCCTGGACAATGGCGAGTTGCACTGTGGAATAACTATCCCTGGTGCACCACACTCTACATCAGTACAAGTGCTCCTGGTGAAGACATGCACTGTTGACCCAAGAAGCCAAATACACTTATGCACAAGCAAGGTACTAACTGGTAGTTGTATGCTGACATAACTAAGGTCAACATAACATTGTAGTGTAGACATGACCTTAGTCAAGAAAGAAGTTTTCAAAGGACTACTGATTACAGCCTACGGGTTTCAGAATCAATTCTCAGGCCCACCCAAAAGGAAGGGAGCAGAGGGAAACCAGAATAAATATGGTATGTCTGTGAGGCAGGCAATTTCCTGAATAAAAACATAAAGTAATTGTACAACTGCACTGTGTCAGGATTCTCTTCTCCTTCTATCCTGCATGAAAAACAAAAGTCTTTGCAACTGCTATTTTACAATGCCTCCTCTAATACCTGCTCTGTCTTGATAATGACTGTCTCATCAACTTTTCTAAAAACCAGTGTATCTCCATTGAAGACAATAATAGATCCCATGCTGTTCACACCAGATGGGGATCTGGGTGGTGTGTTGTTAGTAACAGTGTAGAAGAGCACCTTAACTGGCATACAGACTATTATGTAAATGCATAACTAGGTGATCTACCTTGGAGACGGAGGTAATACTGTGCGGGGCAAATATCTACACCCCACTGCTCTCTTCTGAAAAAAATGTCAGACTTACTTATCTCCTGCTGCTCAACCATGAAATGGGTAGTGGTACATGTGAGTGTGCATGCACACACCCCCACCAGCTAGTAAATTACATTTTCTTCATGGATTTGTATACCACAGGGGATGAAAATAGTTTGATACAAACATAATACAGTGATTAGATTGTATTTTCTAATGGGGACAACTATCATGCTCTGTTTGCTGTTTGCCAGCAGACTTACTTCTTTGGCTCAAATGACATCTCATTACACAGAGTTCTGGGACAATACTATGAAGGTGGGGCATAGGTTTCTTTGATCCATTCTATAAGCCAGTAAATGAAGGACTGGATGTTTTAAAAAGATACAGATACTGATTCATAATCCTTTTCTTCCAGTATTCATGTACCCCTGGGTCAGAGTCTTTCACTGTCTCTCAGACCGGAGCCCTTTCTTCCACAAAAGAATTTGATTATGAGAAAGATCCACATATGTAAGTATTCATTTTGATCCGCTAATCAATCTCATTGTTAACAGAGACCTAGTGCATGTAACCGATGGAGTAATTTTGGTTTGATTTTGTTTTTACTTAACAGTTATTTGTTAAACATAACAGTGACAGACAGCTTAGGATTGAGCACCACCAGATCAGTGATCGTCAACATCATTAACACCAATGACGAAACACCTTACTTTACCACGTGAGTGAAACATTCACTTTGTTCCCCCCCAAAATACAAATAGTTCTCATGCTTTTCAGCCCCAGCATCATTGGTCCAACCTTTTGGAAGACTGCAATACAACCATTAGCTCAGGGGCGGGGAACTCTTTTTGGGTTGGAGGCCGCTGATCCATAGAAAAATCAGTCGGCGGCTGCATACAAGTGAGAAGCAAAAAAACCCCAAACCAAAACCAAAAAACATGGCCCCTGGCTGAGAAGAAAAGTGACTCTCCACATTCCCCCTGCACACCAGAGCTTAGGGGGCTCATCCTAGTAGATTTTGTGTGCTCCAGCCCTGCGGTGAGACAACTGCGGGGGAGGGGAGGAGGGCGGAGAGGGGGCTGGAGTGCCAGCACAAGCTCCCCAATGCGGGAGGGGCTCCTGAGTCTGGGGGGCCAGATCCAGGCAAGCTGGGGGCCGCATCCAGCCCCCAAGCCTGAAGTTCCCCTACCCTGCATTAGCTGATAAAATGTCTCATTGTTGTCATGTATTCCTCCTTCTTTCTATAGCCATCTTTCTTAAATTTAGGTTGTAAGCTATTTGAGACAGGGGATGGCTTTTTGCTCAGAGCTTCTCTCAGTGGGGTCCTGTTCCATGACTGGGGCTCCAACATGCCACAATAATACAAATAATAATAAACTAATGATAATACATAAGGGTGATAATTCTGGGTCAGACCAAAGGTCCAGCCAGCCAGTATCCTGTCTTCAAGCAATGGGCAATGCCAGGAACAGAACAGATAATCATCAAGTGACTGTCATCCATTCCCAGCATCTAGCAAACAGAGACTAGGGACACCATCCCTGCCTATCCTGTTAATAGGTCATTAAGGGATCTGCCCTCCATTAATTTATCTAGTTGTTTTAAGAATCCTGTTGTAATCTTAGCCTTCTTAACATCCTCTGGCAAGGAGTTCCACAGGTTGACTGCATTGTGTGAAAAAATTGTTTTGTTTTGTTTGTTTGAAACCTAGTGGCTACGTCTACACTGGCATGATTTTCCAGAAATGCTTAAAACGGAACAGTTTTCCATTATAAGTATTTCCGGAAAAAGAGCATCTACATTGGCAGGATGCTTTTCCGGAAAAGCCCTTTTTCCGGAAAAGCGTCCATGGCCAATGTAGACGCGCTTTTCTGGAAAAAAGCCCCGATCATCATTTTCACGATCGGGGCTTTATTGCGGAAAACACTACTGTGCTGTCTACACTGGCCCTTTTCTGGAACAGTTTTCCGGAAAAAGGACTTTTGCCCAAGCGGGAGCAGCATAGTTTTTCCGGAAAAGCAGCTGATTTCTTACAGTAGATCGTCAGTGCTTTTCCGGAAATTCAAGGGGCTGTGTAGACAGCTCGCAGCTTATTCCGGAAAAGCGGCTGATTTTCCGGAATAAGTGGCCCAGTGTAGACACAGCCAGTGTGTATTAATTTAATTTGATGACCCCCTAGTTCTTATGAGTAAATAATATTTTCTTATCTACTTTCTGCATACCAGTCATGATTTTATAAACCTCTATCATACCCCACCCCCCCGTCTTAGTTGTCTCTTTTCCAAGCTGAAAAGTCCCAGTCTAATTGATCTCTCCTCATATGGCAGCTGTTCCATACTTCTAATCGTTTTGTTGCCCTTTTCTTAACCGTTTCCTTTTCTGGACCTTTTCCAGTTCCCATACATCTTTTTGGAGATGAGGTGACCACATCTGCACGCCGTATTCAAGATGTGGGTGTACCATGGCTGTATATAGAGGCAATATGATAATGGACTGTCAATGAAGGTAGGGCTGGGGAGGCAAGCCCTCAGCCCCTCCCTCAGCCCTGCCCCTTCCACTAAGGCCCTGCCCCCCATGAGAACCACCACCTCCCTACCCTCCCCTACCATGGGGAGGGCAGGAAGGCAGATGGGTGTGTGTGCCTCAGCCTCCCTGAACTGGAGCACAGGGAGGGCAGAGGGCACATGTCACCAGCCTCCCCTGCCCCGGAGCACAAGAAAGGAGGAGGATGCGTGGCCCCAACCTATTATACTGGTCAGCCGTGAATATGATCGTTTCTGTCATATCTATGCCTTTCTTAATGATTCCCAATGTTTTCGAGTGCTGCTGCACATTGAGTGGATGTTTTCAGAGAACTATCCGTAATGATTCCAAAATCTCTAAACCCCATCACTGTATGTGTATAGGAGCTTCAGGGGGTAGCCGAGTTAGTCTGTTACAGAAAAAAAACAATAAATGGTCTGGTAGCACTTTATAGACTAACAAAACATGTAGATGGTGTCATGAGCTTTTATGGGCATAGCCCACTTCTTCCAATGACCGGAGTTATGAGTTTGGGATATGAAAACTCAAAATAAATAGGAGAAGGGAAGGCCAGGAGGAGAAAAAGAAAAAAAGAAGGGGTGTGTGAGACAGAGCATCATTAAATATCTAGAGAATGGATACTTAAACCTAAGCAGATAAAAATCAAAGTCAAAAGATAGATTGCTAAGACAGGAAGGATACCACTCAGAGAGCTGTTAGCACCCTCAGTGGTTATTAAGTAGGTAGTGTCTAGCCAGCTCATATCACGATTGAGTTCATTAGCATGTGAACGGAATTTGTGGATGAACTGGGATTCCAGTCCTTCCCTATGAATCTGGCTTGTGGAGCTGGCCTGTGACAAGACAGCCACCTGCAGGTCTGTTAAACTGTGGTTAAGTAAGCAGAAATGTTCACCAACAGGCTTCTGTGTTTTCCCTTTACGTATATCCAATTTGTCCATTGATTCTTTCCCGCAGAGACCGTCCAGTTTGTCCAATATTTATAGTAGTGGGGCACTGTTGGCATTTGATGGCATAGATCAAATTACTAGATGT
>CM057845.1:23228663-23242164 GCA_030068395.1 Apalone spinifera
ACTGAAAAATGTGTCTGGGGTGGAAGCTGGAAGCATGAAGGTAAGTGTAGTGGTTGGTGGGTTTCCGATATGGGGTGGTGGAAATGTATCCATTATTTAACTGTACTGTAGTGTCCAGGAAGTGAATTTCTCCTGTGGACTGGTCCAGGCTGAGGTTGATAGTAGGGTGGAAGTTGTTGAAATCCTTGTGGAATTCTTCAAGAGTGTCTTTTCCATGGGTCCATATGATGAAGATGTCATCGATGTAGTATAAGTAAAGTAGGGGTATTGGGGGCAAGAGCTGAGGAAACATTGTTCAAGGTCAGCCATAAAGATGTTGGCATATTGTGGTGCCATGTGAGTGCCCATGGGTGTGTTGCTGATTTGGAGATAGAAATTGTTTCTGAATTGGAAGTAGTTGTGGGTGAGGACAAAGTCACAGAGCTCTGTAATCAGATGTGCAGTGTTGTTATTGGTGATGGTGTTCCTGATGGCCTGTAATCAGTCTTTGTGTGGAATGTTGGTGTAAAGAGTTTCTGCATCGATGGTGGCCAGGATGGTATTTTCAGGAAGATTATTGATGTTTTGGAGTTTCCTCAGGAAGTCAGTGGTATCGCCGGAGGTAGCTAGGAGTGTTGGTAGCATAGGGTCTGAAGAGGGAGTTGATATAGCCAGATAATCCTGTGGTAAGTGTGCCAATGCTGGAGATGATGGGTCATCCGGGATTACCAGGTTTGTGTATTTTGGGCAGTAGATAGAAAGTTCCTGGTCGGGGTTTAAGGGGGGTGTTAGTGTAAATTTGTTCCTGAGTAGCATCAGGGAGTTTCATGAGTAGTTTTTTCATGGTTTTTTGGTATTCCTTAGTGGGGTCACAGGAGAGAGGCCTGTAGAATCTGGTATTGGTGAGTTGTCTGTTCGCCTCCTGTTCATAATCTGTCCTGTTCATGATGATTACAGTGCCTCCTTTGTCAGCTTCTTTGATTATGATGTTAGGATTGGTTTTGAGTCTGTGAATAGCATTGCGTTCTGCATGACTGAGGTTGTATGTTATATGTTGTTGTTTGCTGATGATGTCAGTTTGAGTGTGAAATTTAAAAATCATAGTGGGGGTCCTTGGGTTGCTAAAATTTGAGAACCACTGTCCTAGATACATACACTGATAGGTTATTACAGTTTCATAACATATATGTCAGGAACAGATTTTGAAAAGTAATGGATTTTTTTCAGGAAAAACTTAAAAAACAACAAATAGTCTGGTAGCACTTTAAAGACTAACAAAACATGTAGATGGTATCATGAGCTTTTGTGGGCACAGCCCACTTCTTCCAATGACCGGAGTGTTGGCTGTCCAGAACCAAGAATAAATGGGGGAATGAGGGAGGTGGGGAAGAAGGAAAAAAATTGGAGAGAGGAGGAGAAAAAGAGGCAGTGGGTAGATAAGTTTCAAAGGGAAAGCTGAGCCAGTGTGTAACAGGGAAAAACTGAAAAACAACAGATAGCCTATTAGCACCTTAACGACTGGATAGTTAAAGGAGGCTGATAAGAACCATTAGTTTGTACTTGGAGCGGAAGAGTACTAACAACAGATTCTATACAGACATCAAGAACCATTGGCACTGTAGCAACCATTTCATATTTAGCAAGAAGCCATTCTGTATAACAAAAGCCATTTCAGTTTCTTGTGTCTGCACATATACTAGAGGGAGTGAACTGGCCTTCACCGAGGTGGGGAGAGGCCAGAAGGATGCGCTGTTGGAATGTGTTAATGAACTATTTTGAGCTGAAGCTCGAACTCCCTCTAAACCTGTTTCTTTCTTTGCTGATAATAATTCCTCTTTTAAGTCCGCTTTGATTTCTTGCCCTGACGTCAGACTTGTTCGGTTAAGGGTATAAAATACTAGGATTGATTGTATTAGTGAGCCTTACTGGGCCTGGCTTTGCTGGAATCACGTTTGGCTCATGCTGTGCTTTATTAATTAATAAAGTTGTTTGTTAACTGCCTAAACAGAGAGGAGCGTTTTTGCTTCAACAGCACCTTCATTGTTTGGTTGGTTGATAATGTCCCAGCCATCCAATATCGTAAGTTAGACCATCTGCATGAGAATTAAACTTGTGAATGAAGTGGAGTTCCAATCCTTGTCTGTGTATTTGGCTTGTGGAATTGGTCTATAACAAAACAGCAACTTGGAGATCCCTTAATGAGTGTCTAGGGAGATTAAAGTGTTCCCCAGCAGGTTTTGTGTGTTCCCTTTTCTGATTTTTGGATATTTTTGGATACCAGACTATTTGTTTTTTAAGTTTTTCTTGTTACAGACTAACTCAGTTACCCATCTGAAGGATTTTGTTCAGAGCAGGAACAGGGAACAAAACTGAAAAAAGACTAAGAAATTAGAAGGAGGTAAATTTTGGTGCCAGCAAATTTATTTTGCCGTGGAAAGGAATGTGGGCTATAATGGTTAGAGAAGGCATTTGCTAGATTGAACTCCCAAATTCTAGATCTCACTCTGCTGATGACTGCCTGTGTGGTCTTGAACAAACTATTGAGGTATTGTATCCGTTTTACAGAGGTTATCTACCTCAAAGCAGTGTTAGAATTAAGGGGTTTATTCTTCATTTGCCCCTCCTAGTCTTCTCCTACTTTTGGGGGCAACCAGGGCCCAAAATGGACCTTGGCACAAGTTTAAGCAAAGGAAAGGCTGATCTAAGTCATGGCAGGATGTAATGCCCTGACACAAGCTGTTATGCCTGTGAAGATCAGCCAGAGTGCAATGAAGTTCTGTTGTACCCTCTATACTGAGAGAGTAGCCAGCTACACTGACTTATCACCATGTCAAAAGACTTCCAGCTGCTTCAGTGGCTGCTTTGTGCTGCCTAAGCAATGGAAAGTGGCTGGAATTGGGGCAAAGAATCTGTGTGTGGTCTGTAAAGCCTGAGATGTTTGGTAAAATAGAAGAACAAAGTAGTGTCACAGAAATGGCTCTTTTTCTTCCTGTCTATTTGATGCTTAAAATGCATAAAGAAAACAATTACAAGGGAGGGCTTTAAATATAAATGGTCCAGATTATGCTGCTGATCCCATACATGAAGGAAGAGTCTACATTTCAGATCTACTGTGTGTATTTATCAAACCATATTGTTTTAGATTGATTTTTTTCCCCTCCAAACATTGCCATTATTGTTATTTTATCCAGGAGACTGGAAAGACCGCTGGCATTATGCTAAATATCTAGCTATTTTTTCCAGCCACAGGTCTCTCATTGATCCCTGAATGAAATGGTCTCTTTCTATTCAAAATAAGGATTTCTATTGATATTACAATCCAAATAGCACAGCTCAAGTAGTTTATAAAGAGCTTGAGATCCCAAAGGTTAAATGATACTACATTAATTGACCTCCCAGGTCACTACTGAGTCACATACAAAAACATGTAAGCTCCATGCCTGGAGTTTATACTTCATAACTCTGTCCTAATTAGAGCATAGGTTAGAGTTTGGGAAATCTTGACAAGTTTGCATACAAGTTTTCACTTTTCTTGAGCAAAGCTTTTAGGGTAAAAGTTTGAAAGAGTCTTTTTAATAGTATCCACAATATATGCAAACTTCTGTTTTTGGTGGGCAAACTGTTACATCAGCAGCCAACCCTTTCAAGCTGTCCTCAGTGATGGCAGATGACAGAACAAGAAGAAATGGCATCAAGTTGCAGTGGGATAGGTCTAGATTAGGGATGTTAAGGACTAGCCTACGCAGCGGCATTTCAAAGGGGCAGCACCACACAGAGCCCAGGGTCAGTTGGGGACTCCCCAGCTGACCCCGGGCTCCACCTGGCGCTGCCACTTTGAAATGCCATGGTGGCATTCCAAAGGGGCAGCACCGCACAGACTAGCTGACCTTGGGCTCTGTGTAGTGCTGCCCCACAGCAGTGTTTCAAAGGGGCAGTGGCACCCTATCAACTAATTGAATGGTCAGTGCAAAAATACATTGACTATTTGATTAGTCAGTTACACGCTACTTAACATCCGTCGTCTAGATTGGATATTAGGAACAACTATTTCACTAGGAGGGTGGTGATGCACTGGAAGAGGTTACCTAGAGAGGTAGTGAAATCTCCACTCTGAAAGGTTTTTAAGGCCCAGCTTGACAAAACCATGGCTGGGCTGATGTAGTTGGAGTTGGTCCTGCTTTAAGTAGGATCTTGGACTAGCTGACTTCCTGAGGTCTCTTCCAACCGTAGACATCTCTGATTCTGTGAGTTGTGCATGCCCAGCTTTTCTAAATAGTCCTTAATGTGTTCTTTCATCACTGAGGGTTGTTTACTTCCACCCCATATCATGCTGCCCAATGCAGCAGACTGGGAACTGATCTCGTCTGTGAAGACCGAGCCAAAAAAAGCATTGAGTATTTCAGCTTTTTCCACATCAACTGTCACTAGGTTGCCTTCTCCATTCAGTAAGGGTCCCACACTTTCCTAGATCATCTTCTTGTTGGTCTCCCACCTGCAGAAACCATTCTTATTATTTTTCACATTCCTTCTTTGCTGCAACTCCACTTGCACTTTGGCCTTTCTGATTACACCCCGTCATGCTCAAGCAATATTTTTATACTTCTCCCTAGTCATCTGTCCAAGTTTCCTCTTTTATAAACCTCATTTTTGGGTTTATGTTGATCAAAGATTTCTCTTTTAAGCCAAGATGGTTGTCTGCCGTATTTGCTATTCTTTCTGAACATTGGGATGGTTTGTTCCTTCACCCTCAATAAGGCTTTTTAAAAATAGAAAGAGCTACAATTCTGTGAATATCAAGCAATACTGGCACTTGGGAGGGAATGTGGGGGACACTGATTTTCCTCTGTTGAATTTCTATGTCTATTCTAGAAAAGAGAAAGTCTACAGGATTCCAGAGGAAGTCAGCTCAGGAACTGTTGTGGCCAATATAGCAGCTAAAGATCCAGATGATGAAGGCTTTACTAGTAAACTTGTCTACAGCATCAGTCCACCTAATATGTATTTCTCCATAAATCCATGTAAGACAAAAAAAACCCAAACCTATTTGTCCTTCAATCTGTCTGTGTTTTTTCATACAAATAAAAGAAACAATCAGGGTTGGGATGCTCCTTTGGCTTCAGTTTTAAATTGTCTTATTTCCATGAGCAGTAAGTGAAGCTGCCACTTGGGGAGGCAAACTCCGCAGCTGTGGCCCCACCTATACCCCACCCCAGATCTTGTCCCAAGCCACACGCCCTGCCCATACCTCCTGCCCTCTGTCCAAGCCACACCCCCTGCCCACTGTCTCCCTTTTCTATTTCCTCCCCCTCCCTGCTCACCCCCTTCCAGCAAAATCCCTGAACTTAAATGTAGCTAATGACATTGGAAAAAAACCCCACTCTTCTGCAATTTTTTTCTAAAGAAAATGGAGCATGTTTTCCACTGCATGCTAGATTGTGAAGACTGGACATGCAGAAGATACCTACAATTTGGGAATAAAAAATGTCAGTCACAGGTTTTTTGATACATCCTGAAGTTTGTCAGTGATTTGCAAAAACTTTGTAGTAAGGGCAGGTCAGTTGTCTTGCTGACTATAACATTAAATATTATGGAATACAATATGATACAATTCTTCTGTTTTACATTTTCTTAATGAGTATTCCTAAACCGATTTTATATTTTAAATGTATAAAGTAATCATTTCTGTTTATTACATATTTAATGCACTGAAACAGACATTTTTAATTAATCAGTCAGAGCAGTTTAGTGTGTTCATAACAAAATTCATTGCTTTTAGAAAAAAGGAATGCTAATTTATTTTGTGTAATCTCCATAGCAATAACATAATAATAAAGATGTAGCCGTGTTAGTTTGGTCTTGCTGAAACAAAAGACAGTCTTTAAAGTGCTGCATAGCCCTAACAAGATGGTTTATTAGGTGATGAGCTTTCGTGGGCCAGACCCACTTCCTCAGAGCAAATTGTGGAAGAAAATTGGCATGACCATATATACCAACGGTTTACAATCAAAAAAAGTGAACACATAAAATTGACAAATCAGATTTTAGAACAGATATTATCATTATCTCATAGACACTAACCTCCACTCCTCACCCTCTGTTCTAAAATCCGATTTGTCAATTTTATATGTGTTCACTTTTTTTGATTGTATTCCGTTGGTATATATGGTCACGCCAATTTTCTTCTACAATTTGATCTGAGGAAGTGGGTCTGGCCCACGAAAGCTCATCACTTAATAAACCATCTTGTTAGTCTTTAAAGTGCTGCATAGTCCTGTCTTTTGCTCCATAGCAATAGACAGGTTTATGACATTTCACCATATATTTGTTAAACTATGTTTCCAAAGACTTTAGGCATAACAAAGGATTTTATCTCTTACTAAGATACTGATTTTGGTGGAGGGTTCTCTTAAAACTAGTTAATTAAATGGAAGTAAAGAAACGGGAAACTCGTACATAGTTCTGTCTTTTGTTTCTTATTTATATGTAGATCTGGAGCAGATGAAAAATACTGCCTTGAGAGCCCTAGAAAATGAAGTCCTCTCTTTAGCCACAAAACAGGGACATCATGAACATTAGCAGTGCACACGTCTCAACGGTACACTGCAAATGTGCCTCATCTCTGACTTTCAAAGATCCCTACTAGGGCTAAGAAGGTAGTCAGTCTCCGTGCCTGCTCAGTCATTGGCCTCTTTGCTGTGGCTGTCAGCAATGAGGGAAGGGGACTGGACTCGATGACCTCTCGAGGTCCCTTCCAGTCCTAGTATTCTATGATTCTATGATATTTTTGTGCTGTGGGCACTTACCTGTTAAGGGTTAGATAAAATGCATCAGTTTATTTCAGATCACTAAACAAACAACAGTGACATGGAGGTTGGGAATGGCTTCATATTTACCACCAGTTCCCTGAGCCATCAAGTCCTTGAAAAGAACATTACATTTAAATGTGACTACTTGTCATTTCCTTTCTTGCAGTGAATATCTAACTCCTCAATTCTTTCCTCTTAGTAACTGGTGCAATTTACGTGGCTAGGCGAATAGATCGAGATGCTGCTCCTCTACGCCAACATCCTAACATCTCATTGGTTATTCATGTGGAGGACAGTCCCAGTGGTGGGCAAACAAATGAAATGGAGATAACAGTCACTATCGGAGATCTCAATGACAACCCACCAGAATGTAACATGTACAACTTCAGGTACGAAGTTACTCACGCTGTGCCTCGCTGATATGATGGGGTCAGTATTTGATGTAGGGCACCCCAATTAAGCACCCAGAACCTGAATCTATGTGTTTCATATTGGCTTCTACTGGTAAGTGCTAATTATGTCTCTTCAAATACAGGGCTCAAACATCCTGTTGTTTCGAGTTGGAATATTGGAACCAAAACATCTGTGCCAAATCAGGGGTTTATTTATCTCTTTCTCTCATTTAGGTGCCAATCATGACAATACTGAGGGTCCATACTCTCTATATAATTAAAAGTGGAATCATTTCTGTTTAGAATAGGAGCAGACTTTTCACCTCTCATTTCATATTTATTTATTAAATGAGAGCATGCTAAGTAGTCGACTATCAGACCATTCTGCCTATTAATTTTAACCTTTGCCCTCTTCTTTCTCTACTCCCTTACTTCGTTTGCTCTCTTCATGTTCTTGCTAAAACAAAAGGAAAAACTATGTAGCACTTTACCTCTCTATTACTATTCATGTTCTTGGTTTGCAAACTCTTCAAGGCCCTTATAGGCATTTGATGTGCAGCAACTACCACTTGGCAAACACTATAAATTACCATCAGTTCTGCTAACTTTCCTGCTGTGGGAGTGGAGAAGCTGAGACAGGTAGGATTGAAGGATTTGGAATTTTTCACAATCATTGGGGCTGATCCACCATGTTATTCCATTTTTGTTTTGTTGTCAATAGAACTTGGAGAACATTTTCACATAGCTTATGTGCAGGAATAAAAAGTAGCTTTGGTCAACTGGAAACAATTCATGAATTTGCTGTTTTAATAAAACAAAGATTTTGGCTGGGTGGCTGGAGTCACGAGGAGATTTTGGCATTATTTACAAAACTAACACAGGAGGAAAAAGCTCTTTTGTAATATTTAGCCCAGTGATTAAGGTATGTGCCTGAGATTTGCAACACCCCTCCCCTCCAAGTCACTACAATTTTTCAGTTTTGGTTTGACACAAAATGAATTTTATACCATGATTTTTCAGAACTGACCAGGAGACTGAAAAAAATCAGTTATTCACACACTTCCAGTTGTGAGGCCTAGTGTATATATTTTTATCAAATCTTTCCATTTTCATTTCAAGACCCAGTCCTGTAACCTTTCTAATTGTGAAACTCTACCTAGGATCAGCTCCTTACCTAGTGAGCTGTGTCTGAACAAGGACTACAGAGCTGGATCTCACACCCAGTTTTATATTAGTCTAACTTAGATCATTTCAGAGGTGTTACTCTTGAGTTGGTGTAACTGAGAGCAGGATGGCCCTGCTCACTTTGCTTTTATTAATTCCATGCTGCTGTTTTTAAAACTAATAGAATCAGACTGTCAGTGAAGAAACTCACCAGTCACTTCTGTCACTAGATTGAACTCCTAGATATTTATTCATTCTTTCACAAAATGAGAGAATAGCTCTTTAATTAAGCATATGGAAAACACCAGACTAGCATAGAGTAAGATGGGAAATCAGCCCAGATTATTTAATGACAAGAAAACATTTCTCTCTAAATTGAGACATTTATATTGATCTGAACAATTTACTTTGGGTTCCAAAGCAGCCAGTTAGGAAGAAACCCTGTAGTTATGAGGAACAGGGGTGACTGGTGAAGAAAGGTGCAGTGGAGGCACCAGCCATGAGACTGCCTCCTCCCCACATGACTCCTCCCCACATCCGTGGGGAGGAGGGAAACCATGTCCCCTCTACCTCAGGGCCTGCCCCTGCCCTGCCTCTTCCCCCAGTCTTCCTCTCCCAGTGATGTGGCCCAAGGGATTAACGGGAGTCTGGCGCTGGTCTCTGGGGTCAGGACCACCTGCACTCATCTGCGGCGGCGGGAGGAAAGTGGAGCAATGCAGCTCTGCTCCCTGGCCGCTGGCATGTTGTTCTGCTTTCCACTGCTGAATGTAGGGGGCGATGCTCCCCCGAGTGATGTGCCAGCAGCAGGGGAGCAGAGCCGCATTACTTTGCTCCTCCTCAGGGCTGTCAGTGTGTGTGGGAGAGCCTGACCCCTGCTGCCGGGGTGCCCCCTGCTAGTCCCTTGAGCCACCCAGAGGCTCTGGCCCCTTGCCCCTCTTGCCTGTGGCATTGGGGAGGGGGCACATGGCCACCCAAACCCCTCTCATGCCTTACCAGTGATGAGGAATCTCCTCCACCTGTGTTTTTAAATATTGTGAACCTTACCCTGTAGCTCACTGGGACATTTTGCACAGATTCTAGGGCCAAAAAGGACCAATTTGACCATTTAATCTCACCTCCTATATAACACAGGCCATAAATAATTACTTGAAATAATTCCTCTTTGAACTAGAGGGTGTCTTTTAGAAAAAACATCCAATCTTGATATAAAATTGTCAGTGATGAAGAATCCACCATGACCCTTGGTAAACTGCTCCGGTGGTTAATTACCCTCCCTGTTAAACTTTACACCTTATTTCCAGTCTGAATTTGTCTAACTTCAATTACCAGACACTAGCTTGACGAACCCATTATCAAATATTTATTCCCTGTGTAGGTACTTACATACCACAGTCAAATCACCCTTAGCCTTCTCTTTGTTGAGCTCAATAGATAGGACTCCTCATGTTTAATCACTATAAGGCATTTAAGCATTCACATGTCTTTTCTGTGTACCCTTCCCAATCTTCCCAATTTATCAATATTCTTCTTCAATTGTAGATGGCAGAACTGGACACAGCCTTCAATAGTGGTCATACCATGCCAAATATGTCAGCTCTACTTCTGCTTAAGATTCCCCTGTTTGTGCATCCAAAGATCACATTTGCTCTTTCAGCTATAGCATTACACTGGGAGCTAATGTTCAGTTATTACTCCCATGACTCCAAAGTCTCTCTCAGAATCTCTACTTCTCAGACTAGAACCCGACATCCAGTAAATAAATCCCGAAGAGTCTATGTCTCAAAGCATCAGCTATTCCCATCCTGCCTGACAGATACTAGGCTGCTCAAGTAGTATTGAGTGAAGTGTCTAGGACTGACATTATTCCACCTCTTCCGTGAAAGCAACAAGGAAGTAGGGAGATGGATGAGCTATTGTGGGAAATAGAATTGCAGAAAACTGAAGCATAATTATGAATCAGGTTCTTGACATTGCATTCTAATGGGGCATCAAGGTCTTCCATCAGTGTAGTATGGCATTATCAAGACGACGCGACTGTCACAACAGAACATCTGGAGCTCACACTGCAACTTTATGGTTGTCTTCTATTCCATTTCTGGAGGACATGTCTCTTCAGTTCTGAAAAACTGATTTGATGTATAAGAATTGCTTTGATCGAGGTTTATCAGAACCAGTTGACAGATTGTTGGTTATTATAGGTAATTTAACTGGAAAAATATCACAAGGTGCATTCTGAAAGGAAAGCACATGTTGCTGGATAAGGGCCTATGATGGCATAAGATTACTTTCAAATTGTCATAGACCCTGATCCAACAAACATATGCTTTACTTTTAGCATGCAAGTAGTCTTATTAATTATGGTCGTATACCAATTTCAATGGGACTAGTCACATTAGTAAAATTAAGCATATCCTTAACTATTTTATTCAGAGAAGAAAAACCAAGGCCATATATCAATTAAGGAGCAAATGAAGTAGCATGCCTCAGCACATAAATAGTTTGCTGAAATGCAAATGTTTAAAGGATACTAATTTGAGGTGGATCAAATTGAGACTCTAATGCTGATTCTAAAGTTAAGGGTGTTGCAAAATTTTGGTTTGAGTTCTCTCAATAGCTTCCAGGTCTGCTCCTAAAAGTTTGGGGTGTTGGAATCTTGGGTTTGAAAAATATCTGGAAGTCAATATGCAGTACACTTCAAAAGCTATTAAGAGGAATGTTATGAAAAGGCATGATGGGAAACACGTTTCTTTTTGACAGAGTTGAGGTATATGAAACAGCCTCCACTGGGATACTTCTCCTTGATCTGAAAGATCACTGCCAGGATATGGATGTTGAACCACCAAATAATGAATTTAACTTCACTAGATTGTCTGGAGTTGGAAGTAACAGATTTATACTGAATCAATCTGGCTCTGGAAGAATTGTGGTTAGTTAATTGTTTTATTTTAGGGTGTCTGATTAAGGGATTTTCTAATACCCATGTTTCATTATTTTTTCAGGAAAAATTGTTATTCACATTATATCTATTTAAATGGTTGATTAAATGAATATATGATTTTTTTGTGTGAGAATGGTCTCTAGGGTTTCTAGAGATCATAATCCATAATTATTCTTTATTCTAAAATTGGAAAGAATGTTTCCCCCAGTTTTAACCAGACATAGACTTGTTTGAAATCTTTTTAATGAGGGTGGGAGGCACATAGGAATGAGTTTCAAAGCACTATATTAATATTCATAGTTTAACACTGATATGGAGGCATAAAAGGAGCCACAAGGGAACTCTGGGTCGGATGTATGTGGGTGGGGAGGGCACTGCTGCAGGGAAACTAGCAGCGGTGTGAGAGACCCCCCAGCCTACTGCTCCCTTTCTCTGGCTTCTTCCAAGGGGCCACTGGCAACAGCACACTTCCCTGTGTCCACTGAGAGGCAGTAGGACAGGCGCAGACACACCAGTAGCCCACCTGGGAGCATGCCTGCCTTCCCTATAGTGCGCCCTCGGCCGGCCCAATTAGCCTGTTTGCCTCACCTGGCTGCATACACCGGGGTGCCAATGCCAGCCTCCAGCAGGAGCCCAGCTGGGAGAGCGCACTGCAAGCTGTATTGCTCTAATCAGAGAGCCTCAGACAGCTCTTGCAGGAGCAGTGCACCAGGGCACACCACCTTACTTTCACCTCTGCACCTAGCCAGCTTGTTACACACACTTGGAACTAAAGATCAAAAGGTCAAAGCTTTCTGCTACACACAGCGTAGGCCCCTTACACATTTAGCTAAGGAGAATGAATCCCCACGGCTGTAATGGAGCTAGGAATTACAGCTGGACACCAGTGTGAATTCAGCCCAAGAAGGCAATAGTGCAGGGGTGGGGAACCTCACGCCTGGGACTGCATGCGGCCACCAGCTTGCCTGGATCCGGCCCCTGAGGCTCAGATGTCCCCCGTAGCATTGGGGAGTCCATACTGTCATTCCAGCCCCCTTCCATGCCACTGCAGAGCTGCACACAAAATCTAACAGGCTGGACCCCCCTAGGCTCTGGTGTGCAAGGGGAATGTGAGGAGTTCTCCTTCTCAGTCAGGGACCACATCAGTGAGGGGTGGGTTTTTTGTTGTTGTTTTTTTTGTTTTACTTTTCACTTGTGTGCAGCCCCTGACTGATTTTTCTTTGGGTCAGTGGCCCCCAACCCAAAAAGGGTGCCCCACGCCTGCAATCGTGTGTGTACTTAGCCAGCATATTGACAGAGCACTGGAAATCATTGTTTGCTTGGTGTGTGATATGACTTTATGTAATGAGGGAAATATACACTTTTCTTTTCTTAATCTAGTTGACTGGAGATTTGGATTTTGAAAATCCAGCTAATCTAGCAGTTGAGAAATATGCTTTGACTACTGTGGTGCAAGATATTGCATGGCCTTACTATACTAGCAAGTATCCCTTTTATTTTTCTTTGAGATTTTTTCCTCTGCTGTTACTGCATAGAAGAAGAAATGTTATAAAAATTACATTTACGTTCAGACATTTTCATAACCATACTTAATCATTCATTTATCTTCCATTATGTTTCCAGATAATATCTACATTTACATCAGAATAATGGCGGTAAATGAGTTCTTCCCAGTCTTCAGTAGCTCATCATATGTATTTAATGTTTCAGAAATTACTCGAGGTACAGTAAGTAAAAGCTATCCTATAGGTTTAAGATTGTTACAGTGTAGAATAATCATCTTGGGGCAACATTATATATTAGTTTGTATTACAATAGTGCCACAAAGCCCCAGCCAAGATCAGGGCTCCATTGCACAACCTCAATGTACAGAGTTTACAATGTAAATGGACAAAACAGGCAAAGGTTGGGAGAAAGGATATATTACAGTAGACTTCCGATAATCCGGTGCCTTTGGGACCTAGGTGATGCCGGATTATCGGATATGCCAGAGTATAGGGAGGTACTCCAGCGGGGGGCTGTGACGGGTCTGCTGGGACCCGTACTGTGTCCTGGGGGTGAGCGGGGAATGGCGCGGCAAGGGGCGAACCCTCCACCGTTTTGCAGGAAGACGGGGGAAGCCCCGTGCCGCCGCTGAGAGTTTCCGGGAAGGGAGCGGGCTCCCCACGCCCCAGACTGCAGTAGTTATTGCTGAGCAGGGGGGTGAGGGGCGGCGCTGCGGG
>CM057845.1:23253076-23275592 GCA_030068395.1 Apalone spinifera
TCGTTGCTCTTCTCTGGACCCTCTCCAATTTCTCCACATCTTTCTTGAAATGGGCCCAATCAAAACTATGTCTCTGAATACCTCTCATTTTGGGGAGAGCAGATACTGCTCAGAACTTTGTGATTCAGACTAATTTCTAAAGCCAAGGAATGTCACGTGAGAATTTGAAGTTTCACTTATTTTTATGCAATGTTCCTGCTTCCTCTAGGGTCAGCTCGTTTTTATAAAGGGAACGGCATTATTATTACATTGGCATTGAACTGCATACAATGACGGTGCTTTTTCAGTTTTGCCTTAGATAACTAGAGACTATTACCTCAACACTGGGTATTATTTCCTGTATTTCCATATACTAAGATAGTGAGGTAGAATCTTATTTATTGTGTTTTAAAACATTTTGTAATCTGCCTCGAATATTTTAAATATTTAAAAGGCAAAGTAAAAATATTTTAAATAAATAATAAACAAACAAACAAACAAACAGGTAGATCCTGAAGCCTCTGCCAGTTGATCATGATCCTCAGGTAGGCTGTCTCTTGGAAGTAGCTGGCTGGCTGAGTGCTGGCATGTCTCTGCAGTCCCTTGCCCCCAGCAGCTAACCAAGCAGCTTCCATTGGCCAGGAACCAGCCAACTGGGGGTGGCAGTTGTAGGCATGGGCAGCAGTGCAGCACATGGAGATGCTTTCTTCCAGGGACTGCACACGGAATGTGCCTGCACTCAGCCAGCCAGCCATTTCCAGGAGTGGTATAGGGCCAGCCATAGAGAGCCTACCTGAGCCCCACTGTGCTGCCAACTGGGAGCCACCTGTGGTAAACACCTCCCAGACATAGCCTGCATCCCTATCCCCTGCACCAGCCCTGAACCTGCACCCCGACTCCCTCCCAGCACCCCCATCATTCACTCTCTCCTGCACCCAATGCTTTGCCCCAGCCTAGAGCCCCCTGCTACACCCAAAGCAATGAGGTGCAGCAGTGAGTGGTGCAAGCTTTGAGAGGGAGCCTGGGTTCAGGAGAGAGCTTGAGGCTGGAGGCAAACTCCCTCCCAGAGCTTGTACTCTTCATTCCTGCAGCCTAACACTTTACTCAGCCTGAAGCCCGTTCCTGGACCCTATCCCCTTCCCATAGTCTGTCCCCCTCACCTCCTCCTGAACCCCAACTCCTTGCCCCAGCCAGATGAAAATGAGTGAGCGTGGAGGAGAGTGAGCAATGGAGGGCGGTGGAGTGGGCAAGGCTTTCGGAGAAGGGGATCCTGGGTTGTCCTTAAATTCAAAAGGCGATCTTGGGCATAAAAAGGTTGGAGACCACTGCCCTAAGGCAGTCCAAAGTTTTTAAACACAATCACACCACACATTTTTTAAATAAACCACAGGGACACAATCAGGGACATACTTTCTACACTAGGTATCAACAATGTGTAGAGTTTACAGCATTTAAGCACCTTTTCTATTTTATTTTATTTTATTTTCAAAGCCTGCCATTACACTTCTCATCAGAACAGAAAATGTTTATTCTGACTCAGCTTGGTATGTGCCATTCATCATTTCTATTGGTAGCATGCTACTGCTTGGACTGCTTGGATACCTAGCCTTCCTGCTGGCAAAATATATCCGTACTTACTGTCCATCAAAACCCAAAGCAGATAAAAGACCACTGTAAGTAATAAAAAACCCATGAAAAACTCACTCTCTTTCTCAAGAAAACTTGTGACTTGTTACTATTGAAAAATGCCTGCTACTCATACTATGTGAAGCTTGGAGAGTTAATGGAAATTATACTTTGAACATTTCAGAGCAATATGATATTTGCAGTAATAAATGTTAGTAATTGTTGGAATAGGACTCCTTAAAGTAGGGATCTCAAACTTCTGAGTCCACAGCCCACCCCACTCAACACAGATCTTTCTGTGGACCACCAGTCAACGACACATAATGACAAAATGAGTGCAGGACAGGGCTGAGTGTGTGCGCGGGGGGTGGGGTTGGGAGTGAGGGTGAATGCAGGAGTGGGCTGAGTGTGTGGGAATCTGGATAGGAGGGAGGGTGCAGGAGTGGGGTGGTGAGAGTCTCGCTGGGAGGTTGGGTACATGAGTGGACTAAGGGTCACGGGTCTTGAAGGGAGGAAGCATGCAGGAGTGGGGTGGGTGTGTAAGGTCATGGTGGGGGTGAGCTGGAGTGCCAGCGTAGACTCCCTGCTGCACAGGGGGATAAGTCCCAAGCCTGTGGCACACCTGCAAGATGGGTCCATGGGCCACACTTTGGGTATGTTTACACTGCCCCCAGAGCTCGAAATAAGCAACGCAATTTGAGCTATGAAAATTGAATAGCTTGTTTCAAGTGTATTTTGAATTAGAGCGCTATTCCAAAATGTCCCTTAATGCTTGTGGAACGAAGTTTATAGGAACGTCTGAATAGTGAGCCCGTAATTTTGAAAGCTATTTAAAAATAACGGACTTGTTTAAAAGACGCGGAATAGCTATTTTGGGATATCGGAAGTATCCCAAAATAGCGCCCTTGTCTAGACACAGTCTTTGAAAACCACTACCTCAAAGGGACTATAGTCAAATCAAAATGACATAGAAACTCTTGGTGGAGTTACTGATAAGTTAGTCAAATGCTTTAACTGAACATCACTAGCAGAAAAAACAACTATTGTTACCATCAGAAAGATCATGGCCCAGTTGTGTCAAGATCTTTCAGAACGAGAGAGAACATGTGGACTGCAGGTTATTGTTATTATTCTAGAGGGGTGTGCAAGAGCAATTTGTGGTAGAAATGACAAATGGATATGGTGGCATATAATCTAGCTATTAACTGGCGCCAATGAGTCATCGAGATTTATGACCTCATGTTAAAAAGCAATCCTGATATTTTCAAGTCACATTTTAAACCTTTCAAACATTTTAAAAGGTATTAATTTCAGCCCTAGATTTGGATGGGGAGTGTAAAATTTTTTTAAAGTGTAATTTTGGGGGATAGCATAACTCTACTCTGTTGTTACTGATAAGATTAAAAAATATATAGCCATTCTTTTGGGAGCTGCAACAACTATATTCAGGGCTGTTTTATTGCTTCTGGTAGCTCAAAAGCAGTAGTTAATAATGCTGAGGTGCAGCAAAACAAACATGCCCAAACTAAACAAACCACAAAAGCTCAAAGGAAATATCCTGTTTGCCAAATGAAAAAGAACAGATTTGTTAGGGCTATATATATATAACATTATTTTTTTGTAGGCAAGGGTATTGCATATATTAACTATATTGATAACTTTGTATTTTTATTACAGGATGAACACACCAGGTATGTACCTTTTTTATGCTTTCACTACTTAAGAACAAGCACACCATGTAGTAAGCTACATCTCTATTAGGATTGAAAATATCAAACCCACTTCCAAAACAGAATTTTGCTTAATTGGGTTTGCAACACTTTCCAGTTTGGTTTCCATGAACTTGCAAGTTCACAAGTTTTACAAATACAAATACTCATGAAAGCTACAATTTGTTCAAATATTCTCTAAGGCTACGTCTACAATGCAGCTTTTGTCGGCAGAGACAATGCAAATGAAGCACTCATTAGCATTTCTCACACTCTCATTTGCATAGTCTCTTCTGATCCATTTTGTGGAAGAGATTTTTGCGCAAAAACCCCCGCAGTGTGGATGGGGCAAAAACCCCTTTTGCGCAAGATCCTGTATACCTACTTTTTTGAGGAATAAGGGTTCTTGCGCAAAAAGGGTTTTTTTGCACAAAATGGCCCCATCTACCCTGCGATTTTTTGTGCAAAAACCTCTTCCGCAAAACGGATCGGAAGAGACTATGCAAATGAGAGTGCGAGAAATGCTAATGAGTGCTTCATTTGCATTGTCTTTGCCGACAAAGGCTGCAGTGAAGACTTAGCCTCAAAATAAAATTTACTCTCCTGTAGAGGGCTAGTGCAAGGGCTTTTCTGCAACTGAATCCTCAGAATATGGCTTGAGTGGGAGTTAAGTTGTTGCATAGCTCAACTGCTGGCTGTCTGCACATCCCCAAAGCAAATTTCAGATGTAAAATTCCAAAACTGAATGACATGCAGGCCAAGGAATAAAAGTGTAAATAATTTTGAATAAAAAATACATGTGAATTTCTAAATCTTCTCAATCAATAGAAAGTAAAATCCACTGAGGAATTTAATTTGTGGCAAACTATTCACCTCTACTTCTAGGGCAAGACTGGAAAATGTGATTAGCAAATTTGGATGCCCAACTTGAAACAGCTGAAGGGGGTCTAATTTTTAAAAAGCTCTGAAAACTAGTTCTGTGAAAGGCATTTCAAAAGTTGGACACGCAAACTCACTAGTCACTCTTGAAAATCTTGACTGTAATGTGTAACCCTGCTGCCAGATGGAGCCTGCAGCAACCAGGGCCGAGTTCACGGTCTAGCAGTTCCTTTCCATCGATACAACACAGAACCAGCTTGAGCCCCCGTCCAGTAACTTGGGAAATTTATACCCCTGGGCATCTCTGAAAGCATAGAGTCTGAGTATAGAAACAAAATGTTTAATGAAGAGGAGGGAAGTAACTTGGTGTTAATTTGGGAAAATAAACTTACTCGCACCGCTGCTCAGGCATTCACTCACCACCCCTCTCTGCCAAGCCACCCTGATGGCTGTTCCCACTAGTCACTTGCTCACTGCTCTTGCTGCATTTTTACATCAGCTACCCTGCTGGCTGCTCATCGTGCTTCTCCAACACCACCCTGCTGGTTGCCTGCCCATTGCTCTTGCCATGCCTCTCCATCAGCTGCCCTGCTGGCCATTCACTACACCTCTCCACCTCACTAGCCACTTGTTCATCAGCTGGCTGTCAGTTGCCTTCTCCTACCACCTACCTCTCTGCTTTGACCTCTGCACATCAATCTCTTAGTAATTTTCAACTCTTTACAGGCTGGGCACAAACTGCCCCATCTGAAATGATATTAGCTTCAGTGATTTCCAGCTCTGGGCAGGCAGTGCAGAAGACACAGTCCTGCCCCCATTGATTTCAGCTCTGATTGAACATTTAACATAACAAAGAGGCTCCTAATAAAGCCTAGTTAGCTCTTATTTTGAACAGTGTAGGGGAAGGGGTAAAAGGTCAAATCAGTCCAGGCAGAATCCTTGGGAAGTGTTTGAAGCCTCCTGCCTGGAACATGTGTCTCCACCCCTCTTACTTTCACAGGGCCCTGGCATTCAAGCCCCTGGTTTAATGAAGTTTTTTCAACTGAGGGTGTCCCCCTCATTTGGGAGAGATTAAGCACAGTCCTACTTCCCTATAATAATTACAACATTGGTAACCATATTTCACTACCCCTTCATTCAATACTACAATGATTTGTAACCCAACACCAGCCAAAGTTGATCACTTTGACTGTCTAAGCAGAGAAGGAACAAAGTGTATTTACACAAACACATGGAAAGTCTCTCCTCCTCCCAGCTAGCTGTAGGGAAGCATTCAACCAGACCCTGTTTACAAATGTATACTTTTTACAGTCAGAAAAATCTGATTCCTTAGAATGTGCATTTTCTTTTCAGCAGAAAAGAAGAAAGTTAAGAAAGAAGTGGTTCTGGTGAGTGCTCTAAGTCACAAACTAAAGCAAGTGTTTGGCCCAAACCAATTCTGCAGCATGGTCATGGAACCTGTGGAACTTTTGGATAAGACCAATGAGAGGGATTGCAAGTTGGAATTCTTGGCATAGTTTGTTTCTGCCGCTCAACATGTTTCCTATGTAACTGTACAAATCTGCTATCTCAAATATTGAATGGCGTTATTTTTTAAATTTAGATAGATCAGAGAGAGTTTTTTTCATAGATATGTAATGAAGATTGGAAGCTATCACTAGAAATACCAACGGGAATTTTAGTAAGTGGATCAATAACCCCGTGTTAGAAATTGGTCCCATTAGATATTATGAGGCAATGAGAATCTGATTTAAACAAAGACGGTGGGCTTATTTTTCACGTAACAGTAATACTCAGGTATTCCAGCTCAGACTGATGCCCTGCTGTGCTATGTCCTGTACGTATATACAAGTGAAAATCCCTCCATAAAGAGATAAGACAGGCAATAAGTAGGAAGGGAAACAGATAGAAGTGATTTGCCCAAGGTCACCCAGTAGATGAGTGGCAGAGATTATTATAGGACCCAGGTCCTGATTCCCAGCCTGGTGCCCCATCTACTAACCATGAAGCTCCTTATCCAACAACATTGTTTTACTGACAAGGGGCGAAATCCAGGCTTGATTAATGTCAATGGCAAAACTTCCATTGAGTTCAGTGGCATATCTCCCAGATCCCTGTCTGAACCTATTTACATTCCAGACAGACACATAAAATACAATGAGAGTAACAGGATGCAGCGTGAAGCAGTGTGACTGAATAGTGACACTTACCAGGACTTGTTAGGCCCATCATGTCATTGTGGGCCTTTAAGGTAAGGCTTTTCAACTGTCTAGCTTGTTTCCCTTTGACCTGTGGAGAGGACTATGGCGAAAGACATTTTTGAAGAAGTGCAATTTATGGAGGGAGTGAATGAGGAGATGGAGATGAGGTGAACCAAGTCAGGATTCTTATTTAGTAACACTGGAAAAACTCTTTCATAAATCTGGCCCAGTGTCTGATATCAAATGCTGAGAAAGCAGGCATTGAAAATAAGGAATCATGAGCTATTCAGACCACACAAGGCTGGCATTAGGGATGGTCAACATTTTTTCTTTCAAAGCTGTTTTAGAATGGAAAATTAGATTTTCAACTCACCAAATTTTTTCATGAACACTGTTTGCTTTCTGTGATATGTTTTGATTTTTCATCATAAAACCAAACACCCATATATCAAAATGTTTTCAGCCAAAACCTGAACATTTTCTATTCAGAAATTCCACCACAGTGCCTCATGGGAGGTGTTGTTCAGGTGCATCATGCCCCCATTCACCTCTGCAGACTGGCTAAATTTCTCATCCTCCATACATCAGATCAAAGAGTCCAGGAGGTCATAAAAGAGACTATTTGAAGGCCAAACAGAAGCAGTGCCCTATTTCTCCACTCAAACCAATTTTACATGGTGTAACTTCATTGACTTCAACAGCATTACTCTTGACCAGCAGCAGTGTAACTGAGAGGAGAATCAGCCTTTAAATCTTTTAGTTCTGATCACTCTGATGCAGCAAAATGACATGATTAATTCCGGCATAATAGAGGCTTGTTTACTTCTAAACACAAAGTAGGCAAGGTCCCTTTCTTTTTAAAAATGATAAAGGCTTAAAGTTTGTTAAATGTCTTTCAATATCATGCTCCCACTCCATGGGACAGATCATCAGAAAGGAATTGGTAGTAAGAAAATAATATCAAGTTTTTATATAGGGAATTCCTAAACCCCTTCCCTACTGGAGATGACTCTTTTGTGGCTGCACATTTAGAGTCATTTAGCATGTCAGACCCCATTAATTCTCCTTTGAACATTTGGTAGCAATACCCTATGCCACAACGGCTTTTTTTTTAACAGTTCTGATTAAACTCACCCTAAAACAACATGCAGGTCATACAAATTTATTTCAATACCTGTAGGTAAAAATTTCCAAGTGACTGCTCCTCCTTGTTTAATTATTTCACAGGCTTGATTTCACATTGTGTATCTCTTCATAGGAAATGACCAAGATAAACACTGTCTTTGATGGAGAAGCTAGAGACCCAGGTAAAGAAAAATTAAAAGTAAATTTAAATGTTTGGCTTGAAATACACTGCGTTGGTTACCTTAACTCTAGCTAGATATTTGCATTTCATATTTAAAGCTTGTTGTTTCCAAGGAGAATGGGAGTTACATTTCAAGTCAATTTTGATAAATGCACAGTAATGCAAACTGGAAAATATAAACCCAGCTATACACATAAAATGATAGGGTCTTCTAAAATTAACCGTTACCACTCAAGAAAGATATCTTGGAATCTTTGTGGAAAATTCTTTGAAAACATCTGCTTAATGTGCAGCAGCAGTCAATAAAGCTAACAATGCTAGGAACCAATAAGAAAGGGATACCTAACAAGACAAAATATCATGTGATACAATAGAGGTCTAATAAAATTATGCATGATGACGAGAAAGTGAATAAGAAAGTGTTATTACTTCTTCACATAAATACAGGAGCAAAGAGTCACCCAATGAAATTACTATTCAGCAGATTTAAAACAAACATAAGGAAGAACTTCATACAACACCCAATAGCACCGCCATCTGGCCCAGCTACCCCTTCATCTGTACAGAGTGTGAGCAGGGTGTACTGTAGAGTGCCCCCAACACCTCCCCCCCAGTCTTAGATTTCCCTCCAGAAATGTATGTCCTATATTGCCCATTCCTCTCCTGGACAATAAATGTTATATTAAGTTTCTCTCTTTAAAAGGAATACTATGCACACATCTTGTCATCCCAAATGGAGTTCCACAGACACTTCAATTTAAAACACACTGGATTTGATAAAATAATAAACTTGTTTTATTAACTACAAAAGATGTTAAGTGAGTACAAGTAATGAGGTATAAAACACTACTTGTGCCTAACTTAAAACTATGTTCAATTCAAAGCAAAAACTTTTCTCTCCATATTCTTTCAGCAGTCTTGCTGACTAAATTTCTCAGGTCAGATCCCTTTTCTCGGTGCCCAATGAATGCTTTCTTTACTACTTCAGGTGCCGTGAATGCAATGGGTGTGGAAAGAAAGGGGTGCCTTTGCATGTTTGTCCCTCCTTTTTATAGTTTCAGTCCCCTTTTTGAAAAACATTGGAAGGATGTTCCCTGTTGCTTTTTTCCTCCTTACTTTATTTGAGCTTTCTTTCTTCCCTTCTTGTTTGAGAACTCTGTTTACTGCTAAAATGCACATTAGGAATGAGTGCTCTGTTTTTGTTTAATACAGACCTGTTTGTCAACCGCAGTTTGGGCAATGATCTGGGTTTTGGAACATATTAATAATAACATTGAGGGAAATCTTATAATCCACATACAATGTTGCTACCACATTTTATCAGGACAATAATGACCAGCAAATTATGATTTTTTTTCAAATGACACTTTACAAAGCATGCTTTGTACAAAGATTATTACAATAGTGTAGGCTGTGAATATTGGGGTACGTTCTGTCATGCCATCATTAGAGGTTTTAAGGAAGAGGTTAGACAAACACCAGTCATGAATGATCTAGATAATACATAGGACATGTCTAGACTATGGAGCAGGTCGATGCTGTGGTGGTCAATCTTCTGGCATTTGATTTAGTGGGTCTAGTAAAGACCCATTAAATTGAACGCTGAGGGCAACCCCGTTGACACTGGAACTCCTACTCACGAGGAGTAAGAGAAGTCAATGGGAGAATTTCTCCCATCGGCCTCCCACTAAGAGGACAGCGCTGAAACTTGGCTTAAGGTACAAGTGGGCCAGTTTTTTACATAGCTGGAATTGCGTACCTTAAGTGGACCTTTGGCTGTAGTGTAGACCTGGCCTTAGTCTTCCCTCAGTGCAAGTTGACTGGTCAATTTCCCTTCCAGTCCTACATTTCTATAAGTGTGTGCTAATACTGCTCAGTATTACAGCTCACAACTCTAGAGCTAATAGTTGAGAGAAATATGTTGGCAAAGGGAAAAGCCACCAGAAGATGTTATAAACACTAAAAATTTAACAGTGGGTCTGTAATATGTCCAGAAGAATGCACACTAGTGATTAGGCACCTATAAGAGCAACTTTCCAAGTGTTCTCCTCCAGGAGAGCATACATTTTGTCATGGAATATTAAACCATATTATACCATTGTAGCCCATAAGACTAACCAGCTGGCTTGTCTGTAGATATATTTTCTTATAGATTTCTTATAGAGTTCCTATATTGTGAGTGTTGCAACTGTACATAGGGTTCCCAACTATAGAAAAATCTGGAAATTCATAAGTAGTCTACAGCAGCAGTTCCCAACCATCAGTCCTTGGACCAGTGCTGGGCCGTTAACCACTGACTGCTGGGCTGTGGTGACTCCGGAGGCCAGGGCTAGGGTACACCACCCAGTGCTTCTCCTCCTACAGTGGCTATTGGGAGAGGCGTGTCCTGCCCCACCTCTCAGCCAATCAGTGCTGGGAAGGGGCAGGGTCTCCTCCAGGACATGGAAGAGCAGTTTGCTGTGTGGCAGAAGGGCTGCATGGAGCCTGGCACAGCAGCCTTAGAGAAGCCATGACCCGGGCAGCAGAGCTCAGCTGGCAGCTGGGAGCACTGCAGGACTAGGTGAAGGGGGTGCGGCAGGTACTGGGGATTCTAAGGGTGGGCTAGTGTTGGGGGATCTAAGAGGCAGGGGGCTGGAACTGGTGGGCTCTGGGGGGTTGGGTGCAGTGGGGCTCGAAACAGGAGGCTGGCACTGGGGGTTTGGTGGTGGGGGCTCTAAGGGGTGGGGGGCTAGCACTGAAGTATTTGAGATAGGGGACTGGCACTAGGGGAGAGCGGAGGGCGGGAGGCTGGCACAGGGGGTTGGGTGCAGGGGACTCTGGGTCAGTGGCTGGCATTGGGGGTTGATAGAGGACTGGGGTCTCTAGGGATTAGGGCTGGCACTGCGGGGCTCTGGGCACCAGGCTTTTGGAGGGTTGTTATCATTTTATTTGCATATTCATTATCTACATTATGAACATTCAAACAAATGTTACCAGTCCACCAAAAGTTTGTGAATGGGTTTGCCGGTCTGTGGTATAAAAAAGGTTGGGAACCACTGCTCTGTAGAATTAATACATAATCAAAAGATCAGGCAACACTATTCAGCCAGTAGGTGGCATCATGAGTAACATCTCTCATGTGTCTGTCTGGGGTTGAAGCTCTACAGCCAGTCCATATTTGGTACAAGAGCCTGACCTGCTAGTAGAAGCTGTGCAACCTACTGTGTACAAATACTTGACATGTTCTTTACATGTTCTTTCCTGCCTGCCTTAGATCTCAAGCAAAAAATTGGTGAGGTGGTATTTTTTATTGGACCAACTTCTGTCACTGAGACAAGCTTTCAAGCTACAAAGAACTCTTCCTCTTCCTCAATAGCTCGCAAGTGTCTCTCACCAATTTCTGTTGGTCCAATAAAAGTTATCACTTTACCTACCTAGTCTTTTTTATATCTTGGCACTGTCATGGCTCCCAGAACAATGTCTACCAACATTAGAGCTAAAGGTGACAAATACAAAAATCTGGAGGCTCAGATTCATTAGAGCCTACAGAGTTCAGCTGATCTGAAATGCACCACCATGTGATGACATTTATGCCATGACCTAAGTGGCATGCTGCAGTACGATGTTGCAGGGGCGATAAAGATGTGCATATACCCTAAAAGTGCATTCCTGTAGCCTTGAGTAGGTTGACTATATGGGGACATTAATATCTTAAGAGTTTTGGAAAATCATCTTCCAAGCATGGGCTACCGTATGCTGGCTGAGAACAAGAATGGCCATGAAAACTAGGGTTATTTCCCCTGAAATGAGAACATCCTGGGGCCAGTGCCACAACATCCCACTTCTCAGACTTGGATTAATAAATGCTCAGTTCAGCAGACTCAAGCGGAGCTGGATCAGGTGTCCTCCAAACTTGCTGGAGGGCATGCAGACATCCACATTTTCAGGCTATACCCTCTGCAATAGCCTTTTGTGCTGATAGCTACACAAAGGGCTATTAGATGTTCCTTATTCTTTTATATTCCAAAAGTACGTAATCTGTAAGTAGCCATACAAATCTGTGAGGAGAGATCCAATTTTATTTTTTATTGCGCAAATTACACTAATCTGCCAGGAGCCATTAATCCTGATACTAACTCTAGCATAGAACCTTCACTTCTCTGGTCAATCTTTAAAGGTATTTTTCTTTTTTTTTGGTCTCACTACCTGATAAAAATAATGTTTAACTGACAATAGGAAATGCCCCTAGTTCTCCATTTCCCTCATCCACTTAACAAGTATGGAGTAATTTAGACACAGGGGTAATTATATTCAACACCAGGAAATTTCTCTACATATCTATGGAACATAAATGAGCTGTAATGGAGATGCGTTTCCAGTGCACAAGGGAAGAGTTGCTATTAAAGTCTACAGAGGGCTATAGGCACTTTCTAATGAAACACTAGCATAGTGTGCTAAAGTACCAAAAGATTTGAGACTGTAGGCTCTGTAATGATGAGCTCCTACCCCAGCATGTGGACAGAGAGAACACATCATTCCATTATCTTTCACTACAGTATAGAGCATCTGTCAGGGGACAAGAATTCTGGGCAAATAAGAAGTCAATAAATAGTCCAGATCATTTGGGATGCCTGATCTCTAAGCCTGGGGTCCACTTGAAGCAACCAATCTGAGTTTAAAGGTGTTAAGTGAGGTCTACAATAGCTGCCATATGGGGTTTCAAATTGTTTTTACAAATAATAAGCTACTTGGAGGTAGCAAACCTATCACACACAGGGTCTTTCCCAGTCTAGATAGCAATGTGTTTCAGGACTGGTCTACACTAGATCATTACACAAGGATATCTATATCAATTATGAGTGTGGATTTTAAAAAAAAGTACAAGAAGCCCTAATGTGATACAGCTATACCCTTATAAAGGTGCCTTACACTGTTATAGCTTATTCATCTTCCTGAAGCAGGATAATCTCATCCACACCTCTATAACTGCATCCACAGTAGAAGAGTTTTGCTGCCTTATAACAGTATAGTTAAAATAGCAAATCTAGGAGTTAGATGAAGAAATTGGGCTTGCCAAACTGACTGGAGTTTCCAGACCTTTTAATGAGATTTAATCCTTGCTAACCGAGAGCAACTGACTCCCATTCGTCTGCTAAAAGGAGAAATAGTTTAACTGTTTGTCTTTTTCCCTCTAACCAGTCACTGGCAAAATGTATGAATTCAATTCAAAATCTGGTGCCCGAAGATGGAAAGATACAAAGCAGCCTATTGAGCCAGGAATAAAGAATACAGTTGCATGGGTAATTTCAGCTGCTCCAGCAAACAGGAGAGAAGACAAAGACAGAACAGGGACTCCAAGCAAGCAAGAAGCTGGAATGAATGTCCGAGAGCTGACAACAGAGAATAACATGGCAACAAAGCCCTTGAAAGGAAAGGCAGAAACGTCTAGCCAGGATGGCCTGAAATCACAAAAACCAAAAGAAGGTGTTGGGGCCAGGGATTCAGCCTCATCAGGCAAGTCACCAGTCCCCTCTCTCAAATTATACTCTCAGTTACAGACAAAGCCAGTCTCAGAGAATGTGGTGTAAAACTTTTGGGAGTCATCTCAGCTGTGTATTATGGGAAAACCTTCACTCCAGCACTACAATATCAACAGATTCAACAGATAAGAGGATTTACGCTTCTTACTCAGCACCAGCTACAGGGAACAGTACCATGTAAATTGCACCCAATGTAGGACCAGGTTTTCGCCACAGCTGTATGGATCAAATCATAAATGCAATCCTCAAGTTCCCCATAACACAGAGACTGTTGGCTAATGTGGCTAGAAGCATGAGCTACCCCAGTTAAGGTGGTCAAGAGTTGAGGCCATGACCACAGAATGGATACATGATACACTTCTTTAAAAAGTATAGCAGCTGGCACAGTAAGAAAGAGAGATCCAGGAAGTGTTGTGCCTCCATTCCTGCCTCAAAGGCAAAACTGCACCCTTAGATTGTATTAAAATAATGGGGGGAGGGGTATGTAAATGTGAACAAGGGTTTTCGCAAGTTATTATGCTTTAGAGTGGAAACGAATGTGTGTCTTGATTGAAACTTTCTCTGCCATAGCCCTGCGCTCTTCTAAAAATGCTGGAAAAGCAAAGTGAAGCTGATTATTTAACACAAAAACAAACACTAAGAAACTGAAAGGGTTTCTTTCATAAAAGAAAATAATAATTCAGAAAGGCATGTAAATTAGAATTTACAAATTCAATTTAAATAGTCTAGTGTTTTGTTAGTAACAGTTAAGTGTTTGTCACACCATTTTTATCTGGACCTTTGTGATTTAGGAATGAATTTATTTTGCAAATGTTTTTGAATGGAAAAATCCCTAGCTTCATTTGTTATTTTAGGTCCTCCTCTTAAAGTTTATAGTTTATTTTGCTTTCGTAACTTTATTACTGTTCAACTTCATCGCCTTATGCGCTTTTTCTGAAGCTTTTGTATTTGGCAAAATCAAGTTGAATATGCCCAGAAGAAAAATGATTTCACAACATATATTACAATACAACTTGTCTAGTTTGATAATGTATGAAGTTTATGCTGTGTAGAAGACTGAAGCAGGAAAGGGGTGTTTGCATCATTGCAAGAAACTGCTAGTTTGAAAACAAAAATATTTATGAATAGGGCATTAAATTTCAGAAATCTTCTGCTTTTTTTTTTCTTGTGTACAATGAGAATGATCTAATAAGCCCAAACATTTTATGCTGTCTCAGAATTTAAGATTCTTGCTGAATTTCAGCTCTAATTTTATTTTCATGTCAGCTGGCACCATGTTACACGGGCACTACACGTATTTCAGGCCCAAATCTAGTAACAGCAGTCTGATTTTCCAGAACTGAGAAGGAAAGCACACAAGACTTGATTCCATTCCTTAGCAATGGGAGACCTGGTCAAGTTCATTGTTTAGGTTCCTACTAATTGTAGGGATGTCCTTTGTGGTGTTACATTAGCATGCTGCTTCTAAGGACCTGGGAGCAGTTTGGCTCATGAACTGTTTTACTAGGAAACGCCAACTGCAATTGGAAAAGAAGAAAGCAGGGGAAACTCTTCAGTCATGGCAACATTGCACTTGGCAATTAGAAACCCAATTTGTCTTTTAACACCACAATACTAGAGATAGGAAAGAGTGATTCACTGCCTTTGCTCCGTCTGGGCATGTTACCAGTTACTGTATCTGTGCTGGTTGTTATAGTGTTGCTTGATCCTTGAGCACCAACTGTACTACCTATTCAGAGTTGCAGTCCATGATTGTTTGTAGTGGTTTCATGTAAATAAAATACATCCCATTTCTGCATAAGTGGTTTTCCAGTATAATGAGAAGTGCTGCAGTGACTGGTACTGGTTTTGTAACTGTTATCTTCTCATCAGCATGGTTCAGAGAAATCACAGGTACACCTGTCATTGGTAAAGAAAATTCATCATCATCATGCAAAGAAATGAATTGCATTATAGTTATGATAAAGAGACAGCAATCACTTTTCTGTTTACCTTGGTTGGTGTTCCTATGGTGCTCACTGCAATAGTTTCTGAATGCCCCACATATCACCTCTGAAAGTCCCTTCAGGAGCTAAGTTTCACTTCAGAAGCATCAATCTCATACAAGGGGGACAGAGCTTTTTCCAGAAGCTGGCCATGGGCTATGAAACTCCCTCCCTGCTAGGTCTCACTTTCAGAAAAAAAAATGGAAAAATCCAGTTCTTTAGCCTGTCTTTGCCACAGCAGAAGGCCTAAGGCTAAGACGCATACACATTAATAATATACAATACAGTATGCCACATTCTGGGGAGGAGGAAGACCTGATGGACTAATCCTTGCATTTGTTCTGATTGCAAAGCATTCAGATATCACAGAGCCAACCGTTGGAAGCTAAAGCTAGACAAACTGAAACTAGGATTAAAATATAAGTTTTTAAACACAGAGGTTAATTAATGATTGGAACAATTTATCTTGGGATGTGGCAGATTTTTTATCACTTGAAGTCTTTAAATCAAGAATGGCCATCTCTTTCTAGAAGATACACTCTAGCTCAATCACAAGCTATGGGCTTGCTGTACATGAAATTCCATGGCCTGTGCTCTGCAGGATGTCAATTTTGAGGATTGTAATTGCCTCTTTTGGCCTTAAAAATCTACTGATATACACAGTAATGGATACTGTATAAAAGGGAAGATTCTAGTACAATTTATCTCTAACAGATACCATTGATTGCAGCTATAAGATGTAGTGAGAAGAGGGATCTGATGTCTAGAGTAGCGGGGAAAAGGGAGTCAGAACTCTTGACCAGTGACTTGTTATGCAATCATGTACAAGGCTTGATTGAACACCCATTGAAATCAATGGGAGTCTTACCATGCATAACAATAATTTTGCATTGGGCCCCACCACTCATTACTGTTTCCTGATCTCCAAGTTATGTATGGCAATCTCTCACAGGCTCCTATGTGGTTTCAGATAGATTTCTGAACGGCTCTGAGAACTTCGAATTTCACTTGTTATATAAGTTGGAAATGTTATTATAGTAAAAGCACAAATCAATTCTTCTGACTAGGATTTACAGTTCTTCAACATAGTTTGTGGTCACATTAGCAGATTTTTTTTTGTTTTTTCTCTTGAGGGAAAAAAAGTTTTATAACCCACAAATACTTTGCTTTTGTGGTTATTGCAAATACTATTTATAATACAAACATTGTAAGTCTCAGCTTGCCACTGGAATGCAAAAATGCCTTTACTGTGTTTGTTCATGGTCTCTTTGAAATCTGTCTGGCCATAATAGTCTACTCAGAAGTGACCTTTTGGGCCTCAGAGCTAGTGTTATTTATTTGCTGATCTTAAAAAAAATATTTTTTTCACAGTAACCACCTTGCCCACTTGTCACAGTACTCCCAGCCAATTCTGGGAACCACAGTTTAGGAAAGATGTGGACAATTTTGAGATAGTCCTGAGGGGAGCAACAAAAATGTTAAGAGCTCTAGAAAACCTGCCCTGTGAGGAAAGTTTGAAAAAGACTGGGTATATTTAGTCTTCAGAAAAAAAGATTGTGGGGAGACCTGATAACATATTAAGCGATGTTATAAAAGGACAATGATCAATTGTCTATCATGTCCACTGAAGATAAAACAAGTATTAATGGGGTATAATTGCAACAAGGGAGATTTAGGAGCTGCTAAGGAAAAACTTTCTAACTAGAAGACTAGGTAAGCTCTGCAAAAGGCTTCAAAGGGATGTTGTGAAACCCCTGTCAAAGGATGATTTTAAAAACCAAGATGGACAAACTGTCAGGGTGGCCAAGTGGTGTAAGGTGCTAGACTTAAGAGCATGTCCTTTTGCCAATTAGGGTACAGCTTGCTCAGGAAGGATAGGCAGGGAAAAAAGTGAGGCAGTGTTGTCTTATATATTAAAAATGAATACACTTGGACTCAGGTGGAGATGAACATAGAAGACAGACTTGCTGAGAGTTTCTGGGTTAGATTAAAAGGGGTAAAAAACAAGGGTGATGTCATGCTAGGGGTCTACTACAGTCCACCTACCCTGGCAGAAGAGGTGGATGAGGCTTTTTTTAAACAACTAACAAAATAATCCAAAATACAGGATTTGGTGGTGGTGGTGGGGACTTCAACTATCCAGACATCTGTTGGGAAACTAACACAGCAGGGCACAGATTACCCATTAAATTCTTGGATTGCATAGGAGACAATTTTTTATTTCAGAAGACTGAGAAATTTATTAGGAGGGAAACTGTTCTTGATTTGATTTCAACCAATAGTGAGGAACTGGTTGAAAATTTGAAAGTGGAAGGCAGCTTCTATGAAAATGATCATGAAATCATAGCGAACACAATTCTAAGGAATGGTAGAAGGGAGAACAGCAAAATAGAGACAATGGATTTCATTCAGAAAGGCAGATTTTAGTAAACTCAGAGAGCTGGTAGGTAAGGTCCAATGGGAAGCAAGACTAAGAGAAAAAACAACTGAAGAGAGTTGACAGGTTTTTAAAGGGACATTATTAAGGGCCCAAAAGCAAACTATTCTGCTACATAGGAAAGATAGAAAGTATTGCAGGAGACCATCTTGGATCAACTGGGAGATTTTATATGATCTAAAAAATCAAAAGGAGTTGTATAAAAAGTGGAAACTAGGTAAAATTACAAAGGATGAATAAAAGCAAACAACATAGCTATGCAGGGGCAAGATTAGAAAAGCAAAGGCACAAAACAAGCTAAATCTAGCTAGAGGCATAAAAGGTAACAAGAAGATGTTTTACAAGTATATTAGGAACAAGAGGAAGACCAAGGACAGGGTAGACCCACTGCTCAGTGAGGAGGGAGAAACAGTAACAGGAAACTTGGAAATGGCAGAGGTGCTTAATGACTTCTTGGTTTCAGTTTTCACCAAACTGAAGTTTGATGGTGGTGGGATGCCTAACATAGTGAATGCTAATGGAAATGGGATAGGTTTAGAAGTTAAAATAAAAGAACAAGTTAAAAATTACTTAGAAAGATTAAATGTCTGCCAGTCAACAGGACCTGTTGAAATGCATCCTAGAATACTCAAGGAGCTGATAGAGGAGGTATCTGAGCCTTTAGCTATCATCTTTGGAAAATCATGGAAGCTGGGAGAGATTCCAGAAGACTGGAAAAGGGCAAGTATAGTGCCCATCTATAAAAAGGGAAATAAGAACAACCCAGGAAACTACAGACCAGTTTAACTTCCATGTCAGGGAAGATAATGGAGCAAATAATTAAGGAATCCATCTGCAAACATCTGGAAGATAGTAAGGTGATAGGGAACAGCCAGCATGGATTTGTAAAGAACAAATCATACCAAACCAATCTGATAGCTTTCTTTGATAATGTATCAAACCTTGCGGATAAGGGAGAACCGGTGGATGTGGTATTCCTAGATTTAAGAAGGTCTATCAAGTGCGAGACTGTGTCAAATACTAATCAATAAACTACGGCAGTGTTTCCCAAATGGTGCTCCGCGGAACCCTGGGGTTCCACGAAGTGAAAGAAAGTGTATTTAAAGAGGAACACTGCACTCTCCCTAAAAGGAAAAAAAAGTCACACCCAAACAAATACTAAAACCACATTCCGCCACTGAAACAATACATTTCTGACTTGCTTGTATCTATTATAGCGCAAAATGGTATCACTATAAGCCCTGTTAAAATTATATGAATGTGCATGCTGTATCAATGTACTCCTGTAGCCTCATTTATATTCCTCAGTGGTTATTTTAAATGCTAATGAGAAGATTTCCAATGTTATACATGGCTCAGTGAAGTAATGCAAATGATGTTTGGAAGCTTACATAGTCCTATACTTAATATCTGGCACTGCTATAGCACCCATCACCTGAGGACCTCAATGTTCTTTACAAGCTTTTGTTAAATCAGTTACAGAAATTTGTGATAATGACGCTACTGGCCAGCCCATTGCCTTCATTGCTAAACTACACAAAACCATGGCTGCATTATTGTTACCTCATCCTTCCCCAGGCCCAGCACGTACGTTTGTTTCATCCACTTTTTATATCCTATCTTAACAGAGATTATAAACTTGGAGGGGCAGAGATGGTCTTTTTCTGAATGTTTGCATGGCACCTAGCACAAAGAAGCCTAAATCCCCGATTGAGGCTTTTGGTTACCTCTGAAATACAAATATTAATGAGAACCATGAGGTAGGTTAGTGTCATGCACTGTATATTACAGTGCCCCAACTTGTCAGGGTTTACTGTCCTAGAAGAGTCAAGTGCAAAATTAAACAAACGGTGTGAATGGAAGAGGTTTCAAATATCCTGCTAGTTTAGGCCAAGATTTTCAAAGCCAGATGAGGCTTTTGGGAAATTAATGGGAATTGGACATCTCTAGCCCCTTGGTGGCTTTGACAATCTCAAGGGGCCAGATTCCACCAGTGGATTTTTGGCAGAAGGCCCCCAGTGGAGGAAAGTGTACTTGAGGATGTGTTGCAGTACCAACCTTGTAACAATGTCTTCCAGGGTGAACTCCCAGCTCCTAATGGAGCTGTCCTTGGATGCACTGAAGTGCAAACTACAAATCACACGTGTGTACCCAGTGTAGGGTGGGGATTCAAGCCTTAAGGTTTTAGTAACACAGGAAAGTTTAATTCACCTCTGTGCAGAGCTCCAGCCCAAAATCCATACACAATTAAGTATCACTCCACATCTCAACATATGGAGCCTGGGCCTTGGGCTGGTCCTTTGTACAGGGCTGAGTTTCATCTACAAAATACTACTTTCTCCAAAACCAGATTTTTATTTCCTTCCCTCTTAATCATGTCCCTTTTCTCATACCCTTTTCCACATACCCTTTTCCACACCATGACACTATGTCCTGGAATCTTTTGCACTGTTTCAGCCACATGCACACACACACACAGGCCCCCTGGCAAGGGGGATAAAGGGGTAGTTGTTCCAGAGCCCAGCGATTCAAAGGGGCTTGAGGTTCCCAGCTGCCACTGCTGCTACTGCAGGAGTGATGGTGGCTGGAGCCCCAAGTCCTTTAAATCATCACTGGAGCACCATGCCATGCACTTTGTGCAGTTCTGAGGGCTGGAGGGGAACACACCACACTCCAAGTGGCACAGAGGGCTGGCTGCTCCTGGCCCTGACCCTTCCACAAGCACAGAGCTGGCCCCCTGCACACCTTGCTCGGGGGCCCTGCAGGCTGTCGGCTCCCCTGCACACATAGGCCACCTTCAATTTCTTAAACTTTTGAGGGAAGTATTGCCCCACAGCCTTGGGGGAGCAGGCCTTGTTAAAGTTTTGGTCTGATCCTAAAGCATTCTGAGCTTTCTTTGTGGTCAGTGGGAGCTCCAGTTGCGTACTAGGTCTTTTCAGGATCAGGGTCTTTTTCTGTGATCCACTGATAGGTTCCAATCCCCACATTGTAAGGTTTGTCTTCCACATTCTTGTGCCAAGTAGGAGATTGACAGCTCTGAGTGAATTTGTAAAGAAAAAAGTCTTGTTATTTAGACAGCAGAGGCTTTAAATGTCACAGCAGCATCACCTAGTAAAGTAGGGTTACAGATGAGAGCCTGGAAGGATGTGCCTCACTCTATACATCAGTGTAAAAGCTCATTTATCCTGCAGCATCTAAGGAGGCAGCAAATGCTTCACGTCTGTCCTACCCAAGAACCTCGGGGCTCAGAGAAAGCAGGTTAACATTACCAGCACATTGATCTCACCCTGCAAGCATTGCTGCTTTCATACCCTTCTGGAGAATGTACTGTTTATGAAATGGGGAGAAAATAGAATGTTCTTTATTACTTTCAAGTGAAATAACTCTGTGGTTTGAGACATAGAATTTCTCAGGAATTAACAATTCGTAGCCCAACCATTCTTATGGCATTGGTAGAGCTATGAGAAGCGCGGATGGAAAAGGACTGGCAAGAGCTCACAAATACTGGCTGGGTTTTAAGTTTTATGGAACAATTGCGACCCCCAGTGGTATTACAGGTTAATGATGGAAGAAACTGTTCATTTTTCTATTTAAAAAAGTGGATAGTGCAGATGTAAAATTGCATATGGAAGGCATGTCAAGTGTAACACATTCCCTCAAAAGGTAATCTGACAGAAGAGAGAAAGAGAGATCAAGGTTTGCATGTGGTGGTGAAAGGGGGCAGTAAATGCTGAATATTTAGGCTCACCTAACTTTCCATTGCTGTCTTGTAAGCTGAAATCTCTAGACTTATGCTCTGAAAAAAGTCTAGGAAAATGAAGGTGTTTTTAATATCATGATGTGGCAGATTCTTTTCCTTCTGTGAATAAGTAATCCCAGTAGATACCCCAGAATAAATTGAGTTACATTCCCTAATGTGATATAGCAAATGTTTATATTTCTCTCAACTTTTAATTAAGCATTCCAGTTAATCAGACCTAATCAAATCCTTTCTTAAGTCATATATAGAGGTATGTATGTAGGTCTGATTTCTTCCTATATTCCACCAATTAATTTATCATGTGTGCAAAGTTGCTGTAAAACTCTCCTGGACCAGCATGGAAGTATTCCACAATCAATTTTCACAGAGTGAAAAGACTAAGGCCTTGTCTTCACTACACAGTTTTGTCAACAAAAGTTATGTTGCTTTAATTAATTATGATCCATGTTCACACTGTGCTCATTGTGTCAGCAGAGCACATCTACATTAGCAGCTCTTGCATCAATATAGAGAAGTGCTTTTGTAGGTAGCTATCCCATAGTGAAGGCCAAGACAAGAATAGGATAGAGAAGTTCATGGAGGATAAGTCCACCAATGGCCATTAGCCAGGATGGGTAGGGATGAGGTCCCTACCCTCTGTTTGCCAGAAGTTGGGAAGGGGTGACAGGGGATAGATCACTTGATGATTATGTGTTCTGTTCATTCCCTCTAGGGCGCCTGGCATTGGAAGACAATATACTGGGCTAGATGGACCTTTGGTCTGACCCCATATGGCCATTCTTATGTTCTTATAGTGCAGCTAGCCACAGGCTGCTTTGGGAAGAATTTACAATGCCTATGGGCATCCTACCAGATTGCCAGCTGAAATGAAGTATATGGGGAAGACAAAGAGGGTTAGACTGAAGCTACGTCTACACTGGCAGCTTCTTGCGGAAGAACAGCCGTTCTTCCGCAAAAACTTGCCGGGTGTCTACACTGCACGAGCGTTCTTCCAGAAGTAAATTTGTAAAACAGGGCTTCTTCCAGAAGAGTTATTCCTCTCCCCACGAGGAATAAGTCACCTTGTGCAAGAGCTCTTCCAGAAGAGGGCAGTGTAGACAGGCAACATGAATTTC
>CM057845.1:23299065-23317135 GCA_030068395.1 Apalone spinifera
TGAGTGTATTGTATGGTTGTTGGGATATGTAAAAATTAATAAGGGTCCAGAAAGGTAGGGATTGGACAGAGGTCTGGCCAGAGCAGGCATTGTCCTTTGAACGTGTTTTTTTCCCTACATCTTTGCAGCCTAGAAAAATAGTTGCACTAAATAGTCTCTTCTTTGTTTTGTCTTCTCACTTGCTCTGCAAAAATACTTTCATCCTTGTATTCTCTGTAATTTGCTAATTCAAAAAGTATGTAATGTAAAAAAGATCTAATTGAAAATCCTGTAAACAGAAAACCGGGGCAAGTATAATAAGATTCATAATCTGCCTATTCATATTCATTGTATAAAAGTTAACATTACTAAATAAGGGTTTAAGGGAAGTAGTAATAAAAATGTAAATTAGCATACTAAAATAAATTTTAAAAAGTGTAACTGGTGCCAAATCATTGCTCACTCAGAACGTTGTGTTGAGAGTATGAGGGGAACAAGTATCTGCAATAAAGAGGTCCGTTTACTCCATTTGCACTTGGCTCTCTTGTTTCTTCTCTAACAATGGTTACCTATATTGCATTTAATTCTGGTTCTTTTACTGCCCTCATTGTAGTAGTATCTGTGTTTCTTTAACAAGGGACAAGGTATGAGGTAATGGCTGTTATTGTACCAGCTTCTGTTGAGAGAGAGCGAGAGAGGCAAACTTTCCAGCTACACAAAGTTCTTTTTCAGGTCTCAGAGCTCTGTAGCACAAAAGCTCTCTCTCTCACCAACAGCAGTTGGTCCAATCAATGATATTGCTTCACCCATCTTTTCTCTCTACAATTCTGGGATTGACACAACTACTACACCACTACATATTAAGCAATATGACTAACATTGATCTCAGATGATTTGTACTTCCTCTCCTCACTCCAGAACAGAAGAGAATGTGCTATGCAGGATTTTATTCCAGTGGAATTTGTTTGTTTTTCAGGCACATGTAGTGTCTGAGTTTGTGTTAGAGAAGACAAGGTTAAGGAAGAGCATGTTGCATTGGAGCAGAAGGTACTGAAGGGTTTGATGTTCCTTAGTTCCTCAGAGAGTCTTTCTACATCCCCAGACTGACCCCGAGGAAGCAGAGTCTCTTACATAAACAAGCTACACCACTATAATAGAAAGTTGCATTGTATCTGAGAATCAGAGTTACAAGTTCCAACCTTCAACCCAGAGCTTTAGCTGATTTTTTAGATTCACTGGGGTGAGATCATTGTGCACCTTGAAGATAAGGACTATGACCTTGACTCTGTATTCTGGGGAAGATAGTCCTTGTTTAGAATTACCTCCATACCAAAATCAACCCTTGCTAAAATCAATGGAGTTAAACCATGGACAAATGTAGCCTTATGGGAACAAATGCACAGCAGGAGCCTGAGTCTCTTTGGAGCCGTCTACATGGCCAAATCAACACAATAATCCCTGTGTAACAATAGCTCTGTTTGGTTTTGCCAGTTTAGATGGGAATAAACTGTATTCATTCCCATGTTATGGAACTATGTTGCAGCCTGTATGCTCTGTAAAGGTTCTAAAGAGAGCCTGTAGGGCAGAAGCAAGTGTTGCCTCTTTACAAGCAACCTCAGCCCCGCTCCCCCTGCCCCCATCAGAAAAAGTATTAATCAATTTATGTAGAATCTGAATCTTCTAAGAATTTATCACAATCCAACCTACAGCTTCGGACACCTTCATAAACCTTCAGTTAGATAAACAGTATCTGAAACACATGGACCTTTCCTATGAAAGAGTATCTATGCCCTCTTGTGGCTACATAGCACATTAAACCTACGAAGAAAAAATCCTGGGCTGCGTCTAGACCGGCATGTTTTTTTGCAAAAGCAGTCGCTTTTGCGGAAAAACTTGCCAGCTGTCTACACTGGCCACTTGAATTTGCACAAGAACACTGATGATCTAATGTAAGATTGTCAGTGTTCTTGCACAAATACTATGCTGCTCCCGTTCGGAAAAAGCCCTCTTGCGCAAATGTATTTGTGCAAGAGGGCCAGTTTAGACAGCTCAGGACTGTTTTGCGCAAAAAAGCTCCGATGGCGTCAATGGCGATTGGGGCTTTATTGCGCAAAACCGTGTCTAGGTTGGCACAGACTCTTTTCTGCAAAAAGTGCTTTTCTGTTAAACTTTTCCGTTAAAAGCATTTGCGGAAAATCATGCCAGTCTAGACGTGGCCCTGGAGATGCACTGCTGTGAATTCAGAGTCTCTCTGAAATATTAAAGCTAAATGACCTCTATGTTTAATGAGTGAAGCAGAAGTATAAAAAGTAAAGAGAGTTTTATTTGGACATTTTGTTCATCCCCTGCCCCAGGCCAATGCAGGGCTGTTCTGAATGTATGCTGAATATAAAGCAGGGGTGTGTGATAATTTTCAGAGGGGGGCCTTTCCAAAAATTTGGTAAGTGATTATGGGCTACACTTTTCTACTATATTAATGGAGGGAGTGCAGAATTTGAGATGGTGTTTGGGTGCAGGAGGGGATTGTAACTTGGGGTGACATCTGGGGTACAGGAGTTGGTGCAGGCTCTGGGAGGGAGTTTGGGTGCAGGAGAGGGTTGCAATGTGGGGCAGGGGGTTGGGATGCTCTTGGCTGGTGGCCCAGTGAACTCTCAGGCAGGCTGCCTGCCTGTTGTGGCCCTATACACCACTCAAAGTGGATGGCTGCTGGGGCAAACATGTCTCTGTGTGTCCACTGGGGAAGGAAGGGCAACGGGACTCCATGAACTGCTTATGAAGCTGCCATTGGCTGGAAACCAACCAATGGAGAGCTGTGAGGATGGATCTGGGAGGGAGGAAGCAGCATATGGAGACCTGCTTTTTCCCTCCCCTGAAGAGGTCTGCAGTCAGAGGCACTTATCTCAGTAACCAGCTGCTTTGAGTGGCATGTGGAACTGTGGGAGGCAGGGAGCCTGCCTGAGCACCCTGCTAGAACACTGGACATTACCAGACCTGAGAGTTATAGCGGATTGGATCCAAATGTTTGGCAGGCTGGATCTGGCCCACGGGCTGTATTTTGCAAACCAGATATAAAGTCTTATTCTTGTTTTAATTACTCAAGCAATGGAGCATCTCTCACTTGCTTCAGAAGCCTAGTAGTCATTTCTGCTAGAAAATTTTCCTTCACTCATTTTCATCCCAAAACTTCTAATTGGACCTCACTAAACAATTCATCTCCCTTCTCCTTTCCCTTTACCCTCCTAATTGTCATTTAGCTAACAAGGACATAATATTTTAAGATTTCTTCAAAATAGATATTTTCAGCCTTTAATTCATTTTGTTGTTCTTCCCTGAGGACCTTCCAAGTGGCTGAGATCTTGAGACACCCAGGAATGCACGCAGTTTTCTAGAGCTGTAGTTCTCAAATTTTTTGGCCTGTGGTCCACCTGGCTCAATGTAAATCTTTCCGTGGACCACTAATTGCTACTGGAAACTCGCCATTAATTATATAATTACGCCTGAGCCATTTTGCTAGTGCTGAGGTTAGGGAGGATGGTTTAATTTAACCAGTAAGAAAGGAAATATTAATTTAAATTATTAAACAGATAATTTAATAATTATAATAAAAAATAAGTACTTTAATGTTCTCTTGTTTATCAAACTTCATTTTAAATAAAGTAAAATATTAATTTATGTCCAACACAAAAGGTTCTCATATTTTCTTTATTGATGGCAGGGGCGGGGAACCTTTTTTGGGTCGGGGCCACTGACTCACAGAAAAATCAGTTGGGGTATGTCCTCATTCCAGGAGGAATAACAGGTAGTTTGAACTAGGGCTTTATTTTGAACTACTGGGTCCCTGCTGTGTGTAGATGCGGGCAGTTAGTCCGGACTTGTAAATTAAAAAAAATATATATATGGCGACCGGCCGGGAAGATGCAAATCAAGCGCGGGATATTTAAATCCCGGGCTTGATTTGCAACTTCGAATGCCTACATTAGCCTCCCTAGTTCGAACTAGGGGACTAGTGTAGACATACCCTTGGGGACCACACAAGTGAGAGGCAAAAAACCCAAACCCCTCCAAAATCCCCCAACCCTCACTGATGTGGTCCCCAACTGAGACACTTCACTCCTCTGGCACTCCAGCCCCATTGGGGGAGGGACAGGGAGGACTGAGGTTCAGTGCTTCACAAAGGCCAGATTTACTCTTCAAGGGCTCAGGAGATAGTGGATTTTGTGGACCCTTTAGGCTCTGGGGTTAGGAAAAATGGGGGATTCAGTGTGCAGGACAGGGCTGCCAGCAAGAGGAATGGGGGTACAGGATCTGGCCAGAGGGAGGGTGCAGGAGTGGGCTGGGAGCAGGGTGTCTATCCAGGGGAGAGGATGCAGGAACAGGCTGGGGATAGGGTATTTGGCCGGGGGGAGGATGCAGGAGCAGGCTGGGGGTGCAGGGTCTCGGCCAGGGGAGCGCATGAGGGAGCTAGGAGTGTGGAGTTCTGGGCATGAGGGGGTGGAAGGCACTTACTTGCCTACTTATGGCTTCCTGCTGCTCCCATTAGCTGGATTCTGGCCAATGGGAGCAGTGGGGAAAGTCTCCAGGCAGCACGGCCATGTGCTGCTGTTACCCTAGCCACAGGAGGGGAAGGGGGGACACTCCTTCCCTGTGAGTCAGATCCCGCAGTGAGGCTCAGGGATTTCTCTCTTCCCCCCTTCCCCTGCAGCAGGAAGACGGTACTGGCACTCCAATCTTGAGCGCAAGCCAGGAATCATCTGGAAGGTCATCGCGTACCACTAGTGGTCTGTGGACCACAGTTTGACAACCACTGTTTTAGAGGTAGACTCATAAATTCAAAATAGAGACAAATTACCATTTCCCTAATCCATGATATCTTGCCTCTCCATATACAGCTGAAAAGTACATCAGAATTTTTTATATTTTTTGCTACCATATTCAAGTGCCTAAAAGGGTGTCACAAGAAGGAGAGAGAAAAATTATTCTCCTTAACCACAGGCGGTAGGACAAGAAGCAATGGGTTTAAATTGCAGCAAGGGAGGTTTAGGTTGGACATTGGGAAGAACTTCCTAACTGTCAGGGCGGTTAAACATGGGAATAAATTACCTAGGGAGGTTGTGAAATCTCCATAATCTATCTATATATTTTAGAAATGTGCATCTGTCTGTCTGTCTGTGAGTCTGTTTGTTCACGAATTCCTTCTAAATGGTAAAAACTAGGACCACCACATTTGGTATGCAACTTCCTCTTATCTTATCTTAAAGCAAGGTAATGGTTTGGATGTGTCAAGAAAATGGGAAGTGCTGGGATTGGGGCTGTTTTCCGTAACATGGAAAGGGAGGGGCACAAAGAGGAGGGACAAGATACTGAGGTGGCCACTGGGAGCAGTGAGCTCACAGGGGAGAGCTATATGCAGAGATACCACTGGGGGCAGCTGTACCACCAAGAGGGCTGGGGCTCTGCTATCAGACCTGGTAAGTAGCTCCCCAACTCAAACTCTATCCTCCCCAGCCCTTGGCCACAGCACGGGACGGGGAGGGGGAAGGGCAGGAAGGGACATAGAAGACCTCTGGCAGCCAGGGTGCTGAGGGGAAAGAAAAGGCCCATGCTGGTTGGAAGGCTGGGGAGAGAAAAGGCCCCACCAGATGGTGGGGAGAGAAAGCCCCACCAGATGAGATACCCCACCTGGAGCCCCTCCTCACCCTCCACCCTCACTCTCACATTGCCCCCACCCTCCTGCCCTTCCCTCCCCCACACTTCCAAGGCCCTGCCCTGACTCCTGCACCCACCAGCCCCCTGCCCTAAAGGACCCAGACAATGCCCGATACGTCTTCTAGTTGGAGATATTTAAGAGCAGGTTAGACAAACATCTGTCAGGGATGATCTATAGATGTTGCTTGATCCTGCTGTGAGTGCAGGGGACTGGACTTGATGATCTCCCAAGGTCTCGTCTAGTTCTAATATTCTATGAGTCCATGATTTAGAGTTACCATACATCCAGGTTTTCTTCTACACGCCCTCTTTTTTGAGCGTGTTGAATATTTGTATTGTGGATAATTTCCCCAGGTTTATTAGCTTGATATTTTTCTCTCAATTTGTTATTTTTCTGCCCATCTTTCCAGTATCTTTACATTTCTTTTTATTATTTGTGTCCACTCTGATGTTTTCAACCACCTCCCACTTTAGAAATACTTGTGTATTTAACATTCTGTTTACTCTTTTTCTGGATCACTATAGTGATGCTAAGTAAGTTTGTACTTAACCCTGAGCCCATGGCATTGCCTTTGGCCACTTTTCCCAGGCTCCAGAAATTGCTCTGACATTGGCATTTGCTGACAGCTTGGGAGACAATTTTCAATCCATGTGATGTTACTTTGTCTTATTGAATTTTATTTAGTTAATTTGAGTTGATTTTGTGAGACATTGTATCAAACATTTTAATAAACTCTGGGCATGTTATGCCTATTGCTTTCCCTTCATCCACCAAAAGAAGCTCATTAGATGAGCCATTTTAGAATAACTGTCTCATTTATTAATATGCCTACTTTCTCTCTAATGTTAATTTCTCCTTATATAGTTGCAGAAGCTCTTCTTGTTCCTCTGGGCCCACTTGATAAGCATTACCTAATTCTGCTTGCCTTTATCCTTCCTTGCAAGTCTTACCTCATTATATATTTTTGTTTGGTTTCCTTTTCTCATCCACTTCTAGTAAAGTCCTCGTTTCAAAGAGGCTAGTAGCAAATCCAGACAAATAAAAACAGAAAAATCAACTAAACAAAGAGAAAACTTATCAGGACATTTAAAAGCCACATAAGTTTGAGAAGGAGGTGTGGCACATTAGGCCTCCTTAAGAATGTCCTTTGAAATTTTGCGAATGCAAGATCCGTCTGAGACGAAATGTGTTCAGACTTTGATCACTGCATCATGCTCACAGATGGGGATTTTTATGAGGGAGATAAGAGGCAAATTCATGTCTGAATTAGGACAGCATTGAGATTTGTCATGTTTCTATAATATATATGGACTGGCTACAGAGTTTGCTTATACATTCAAAGATGATCATAATAAGATTCTTTAATGAACCCTCAGGCTGAGGTTTGTTTTAAATAAGGTATTGAACTGTTTAATACCATTTAGCATTTTATTACATCTCCCCCTATACATTCTACATTCCCACCATTTACAATATTACATGATCTTTAAAGTTCAATGTTATCAGTTTGTTAAGTGTGTTTGCATCATACTGGCTTTCTAATTACACGACATGAGCATATAACACTTGGTCATCTGTCCATTGGCTGCAATGACTGGCTAAGGTTGGTTTGAAAGTCTTCTTCTTGTGGACTTTGCCCTGTTGATTGTTGTTTCTGAGAAACAAATTATAGATTCTTGGCAGTCTCTATTGAACTCTCCACTTTTGATCTCAATCACATACAATCTGAGCACTGAATTAATTTTCTTTATGACAAGTGGAGTTGTACATTCTTTTTCTTCATCCAATTTGACATGAATATGGTCACCAGGCTCTAAATGAGGCAGTCTCTGTGTGACGTCTGTTGCAAAAGTGCTCATAAGCTCTTTTACCCTTTTTATCTGATTTGGCTGTTCTGTTCACGTCTGGCCATTTTGGGAATAGAAAGACAACTCAAATTCCTTTCCAAGCTGGAGCACTAGATCTACCAAGAGTTGGACTTCATCCAGACACTCCTGTTGGTGCTGATGTGTAACTCATAAGAGCAAGACATGGATTTTCCTGCTGTAGGATTTCTTGGCTGCCTGTACAGTTCTCTCAGACTCTCTATTTTCTTGTGGATAATGTGGGCTGCTAATAATATGATCAAAATAATATTTTGTTCTGAATGACCTAAATTCTGTTTCAGTAAATTGTGGTCTATCACTAGTTGTTCTGGAATACAGAAGTGAGCAAAGTGCACTTCAGTTTCTTGGCAACACTATGACATATTATGTCTTTCAAATATATTATTTCTACATATCTGGAAAATAGTCCAAAGTGCCAAGGTAATGATGTCCGCTGAATTCACATAAATCTGCAGCTAGTCTCTTCCAAGGGCTGTCTGGTAGAAGTGTTTGCATACTATATGCTTCAGTATTGTGTCTTAAGTCGATTGGTACTGGATCTTCTCTCAAAAGTCCAGTATTATCAAATCCTCCATTGAGTTCTTCTTCCACCTTTTTCACTATGCCCCTCATGGCTGCCACTCTGTGGTTGAAAAGGAAGTCAGCCTTTAATCTTTTGGTGTCAGATTGTTTACAATCTGTTAGTAGTAATTTTATTGTCTTCGGGAGAGTAATCCTTGTTTTGGATAATTTCAAAACAGTATGACATAGAGGGATAAAAAAAACCCCAAGATATTCCAGAACACACAGGACTATAATTAACATATAAAAATACTCTTAAAGCACTACTGCACTTAAAAAAGAAGAACATTTTAAGGCCCAAGACCAATTATCTTGAATCAATATCTAAATACTGAATGTTATGTTAAAAAACCTCATCAACTTGAGGTATAAATAGAGTGTGTAGTTCAAATAGTCTTGACAGATTGTTGGCAATGCAAGTGACTGGAGTGTGCTAAATATAGTCTTCTAAAATACATACTGATATTTTAAAAACAGTTCAATTTGTAGTAGAAGTGTAGGGACGTATCTTGAGTATGAAATGTCATATTCCTGATTTTAAAAAGCTGCAAGGTTTTAAGGATGATGAAGTTATATATACCCATAATGGTATATACACCATAATGTTGGATGTTGGCTGTATGATGGACTTTAGTTGTAGAAATGGTCAAATTATTAATTGTGGATAATATTAGCTACTAGTTTATCCTTGTAACAATAACGACTGGAATCAGTGGATACTGACTTTTGCCCTGTAACAGGATTATAACCTTTTATAACTCTAACTCATGTCTTGGGGCTGAGTTAAAAAACAAAGACTAATCTCTGCTACTAATCTTCAGAAATACCCTTTCTGAAGATTTTAAAATAGTGGGAAATTAAGTTTCATATACTTGTGTTGAAGAGCAGTCTACAAGTGCAAATGATCAATGGATGCGTTGTTTGTCTACAGATCAAGATGCACTGAGTATTCTTAAATAATCTGATGAGTTGTTTAAAGGAATGGGATGCACTGAAGATAGTACAATATATTGTATTCATATAGGTCCAGTTTGCAATAATTAAAGTCCCAATAGTACTAAGAAATAAAGCAAAATCTGAACAGAACAGAACAATAAAATTAGATGTTTTGCGAATTCAGATGTTATCTGACTGGATTTAAAGTATAGTCACCAGGGAGAAAAAAACAACCAAGAATAAAAAACTCCCTCTAAGTTGCATAGACCTAAGAAATAGGGCTATTAAACATAAGTGCTACCCCATGACAACTGTTCAGGAGGTCCTGTCTAGTCCTCAAAATGCAAGAGTATTTTCAGAGGTTGACATGGAAACTTGATATAGAAAGCAAAGATCATACTTTTGGCTCCCCTTTTGGTAGATATAAGCTACTGATTTCCCTTCAGGATTGCTTCAGCCCCTGTTGTGTGTAATAGTAGACAGTGGAATCCTGGCCATGTGACTAGGTAGACCCTTTTAAAATGTGACTCACATCTTGTCATCAGCGCTAGGAAACCAAAATCAGTCATTTTCCAGCATTCCTTTGTGTCACACATGTTATGGGAAGAAAACAAAACCTTTTGACAAAATGGAGCAAACAAGGCTACCTGAGCTGGGAAAGAAATCTGGCAGGACACCAAAGAAGCAAGCAATGTTGTGAAGGAATTGGAGAGGGAAACTCTTCCATACAGCTGCCTGCCAGGCCCAAATCCTCTAATGGTTGTGTTAAATAATAAGTTCAGCGTCCTTGGAAGTTTTTTTGTACAGAAATAACTCCAGCTTAACAAAGTTTTGTGTCTGAGAATCTTCTTAGTTCTAAAATGTTTATGCTCCCTCAGGCCCCAGCAGAGATCCAGAGCTGTCCCAGGAAAAAGCAGGTATGTGAGAAAGGGGTTCTTCATTCTGCAAGGCCTGCCTGATGGCTGCTGCGTAGCATCATTATATAGCAAGGAGAAAAGGGAAAGGGTCATTGTTTCCTAGGACCTTCTCCTTACCCTCCCTGCCAATTATTCTTCAGCTTCCAGGGGAACCCACATTGGGTATGACCATCATGACAGATCTGATTTCCCTCCAGTCAATAGTTTTCTGTTAACTTCCTTCTTGCATCTCACTGCCCAACTCTACCCACCAGATTCCGTTCTCCAACCTTTCTCTTCTCATCTCTTTCTCCCCCACTTCTTCCTAGAGAATCTTCCCTTTCCCCCCATTCTATGGTACTGGAGAACTTTACAGTCATTCAGAAATAGCTAATAGTAGTAAACAGGTAGGACCAGTGTTCCCTCTAAGATTTTCCAACCATGAAAGGAATGAGTTTTGGATTGTGCACCAATGACCTATTGCCGGCCGCCAGAGCAGACCCCCACCCCCATGCAGCAGGACCCATTCCTAACCCCAGCCACAGCAGGTCCCGGCCTCCACTCCTCCCGTGCCCCAGCAGCTCCGTCACCATGCCATCTCAGCCCGCTCTACCTGCCAGAGCAGCCACCTGCCACACAAGGCAGAATTTTTTGTATGCAGTTGCTTAGCAGAAACTATGGATAGGACACTTCCTAGGCTAATGAAGCAGTCTTTATCTGCCCAACCCGTTCCTACTTTATGGTGCAGTCCATAAAGAGGAAGATACTGAAATAATTATAGCCTGGAAAATCTTCAATGTGTTAAAACTGCTCCATTCATGAGACTCAAAGAACTGCCTCTGAGTGGGATGGCTGGAGTTATAGAAACTTCTCACCAAGGAGAATCCGGAGGCCACTCAGTGTAAACCATGAAGTAAGGATTTAGTATACATGCGATTTTAGAGTAAGAAGCAGCACCTTTAATGCAATGCTGTCCAAATTCTCAGAATAAAACCTCCTGTAAGCATCCCACTGTGCAAACCATTTCACTAGTGACTGATCAGTGATTCTGTACAAACAAACCCACTTTTCCAGTAAAAAGTCAGAGGGGAATAAAAAACGGGGCTTATCCATAGATTCCTCTGTGGTTATTAGTTCTGCCATTGACTTGCAGCACAACTGTGAGAAAGTGTCTGCAGCTTAGTGTCATCTGTACACTGGGGATTATGATACTTCCTTTTGTAAAATGCTCTGAGATCTCTGAATGAAGAGGGTTGTAAGTGACAAGTAGTAGCTCTCACGTGCCCATTACCACAGGAACTAGATGCCCAAGATAAAATTAAAAACAAAGGGTCAGATTCTCAGCCCTTCTAAAGCACTCCAGCAATGCGAAGGGGCCATGACTGACCTCCAGAGGATTTCCCCAGGTGGCACACAGCTGGCATAGCAATTTTTCACCACCCTTTCTGGCACCAGCAGCATTCCCAGGGAACAGTGGCAATAGCTGAAACATAGCTGTGCTCTGGCCATCCTCTAGTGCAGGGATCAGCAGCCTTTCTGAAGTGGCATGTCAAGAATTAATCCTCCTGCCCTGGGCCATGCTACTCTCCCAGGTGAGGCAGGGGCTCTTTCCACCATGCACCCCACTTGGTCTCCTGCCCTGGTCTCTGCTCTGGCTTTTCCTGTGAAAAGGGAAGGAGCAGTGTGTGTGCACTTCCCCACAAGCCAGTTGCAGTGCAGAGCCTCGAGACAGGAAGCCAGTGCTGGCCCAGTCTTGCAGGGTCACCAGCATGGACTGGAGTGAGTGGCTTGGGAGGATTCAGGGAAATGGACAAGGTAGAGGTGGGAGGGTGGCTGACCCTGGAGTGTGCAGCCCTGCTGGGGGAGGGGTTTCCTGGGAGTCCGGTCCATGGCGCCTTCGCCTTCCTGCCAGAGACCCAAGCACCTCGGGGCCAACATGGCTTTGTGGCAGGGGGACCCCCCACATGTTTTCCTCTTCCCTCAGCTGCCCCTGCTGCTGCCCAGCCCTGGAATTGCAGCCCAGGCAGTACTCACCCTTTAGTGGGGGAGCAGCGATAGCAGTGCTGGCAGTTGGCATAACTTCTGCACCATCTTTAGCCTGCTTGCTAGGGGCACCGCGAGGCAGAAAGGGGGACAAGTGGAGCGGGGAGTGCTGAGGTTGCAGGGCTGGAGCTGATTAACTGGGTAGAGAGTGGCGGGCTGGAGGACACGGGGACGGGACTCGCAGGTGAAGGTAGTGGAGAGGCTGGAAGGCAGCTCAGCACCCCTCCGCCCTCCTCCAAAGCAGGAACACAGTACCCCAGAGTGAGCCCCCTTCCACCCTGCAGCTGCCGCACCCCAGCCTGACTTCAGCCTGCCCCCCAAGTCCCATGTGGCCTAGCCACCCCTGGAGCAGTCCTGGCCCCTGAAGCAGCCACCCGCCATCCAGCCCTGCTGCCTTGGCCGTGTGGCTGCCACGGAGCAGGAACAGGGGCCATGGTGAGGCTGTCCGAGCAGGAACAGGCTGCTGGAGGAGCAGCTCATGTGGATCAAGCCTGGCCGCTGGAGGAGCTTACCCAGCTGAGCCCCTACGCACCCACCAGCAGCAGCAGCAGCTCATCTGCTTCCATTGGCTCACTGCTATTTCCACCGGCCCACCGCTGCTTCCACCAGCCTGCTGCTGCTTCCACCGGCCCACTGCTTCTTCCACCAGGTCGCTGCTGCTTTCACCGGCCCTCTGCTGCTTCCACTGGTCCGCTGCTGCTTTCACCGGCCCGCTGCCGCAACTGAGTTGGGCGGGTGGAGAAGTGGGAGAGTACCAGCCGCTTGTGCATAGCCCAATCTGCAGCCTCTCCGCCTGCCCCCCAGAGCTGGTGCTGCAGCTGCACACTGGTCACGGGGGTCAACGGGCAGTGCAGGCTCCCTGCTGCATGGGGGAGGAGGGACGGGGCTGAGCTCTCGACATGTGTGCCACTGAAAATTGGCTCATATGCCACTTATAGTACACATGCCATAGGTGGCCAACCGCTGCTCTAGTGGCTGGAACAGCCCCCTGAGGTCACAAGCAACCAGGTGCACCACAGAAGAGCCCTAAGACTACTGTGGTTTGACTAGCTCTGCAAAGTTAGCATAAAGCCGCCTTTGTTCCCTCGCCTCAGTCCTTTACTGAGGGCAGGTCAGCTGGATCTAAGAATCTGGGCCTAATTTCCATGTGGAAATGCCATGCTTTCTACATTCTCCCTTGTTACTTTTAACATTCTCATTTAAATGTGAGGCCCAACCAGCTGTGATGAAGACTTCTGCAGATTTCTCCTGTCAGTCATCTCCTCTGGGATGAAAATGTAACAATCTCTATGTCACATACTATGGGCCGGCCCAAAGTTTTTTCCTGCTAGCACTGAATGTGCCATGTCCTTTCTCACTTACAGAACCCTGACATTCCTCTCTCAGAGGAGCTCTGCATTCTTGGCATGTGTCCTTCTTCTAAATTTCCAGTGGTACACATTCAGTGGCTGTTAGCTTTGGCAGATGCAAGAAAAACATTTCGTAACACTAGAAGAATCTCTCCAAGATTCCAACCTCAGATGTCTGTTCAACAACATGCTCCTCCAGGGGTATTTATTAATTGATACATTTCAGAGGAGTAAACAAAATCCCAGAGCAAATTAGAGGGAGAAGGTAAGGAAGAAGGAAAGATCAAGCAACATTGTTTAGATCACTCCATTGTAGAAACCTTAAACCCAGACATTCCAAAACCAAGAACCAGCCTTCCTCCCACCCCACCCCTCCCTACAAAAACAAAACAAAACAAAACAAAACAAAAAAACAAAACAAAAACCCAACTCAACCTCATGAAATTTTAACAATGACACGTTTCAGGTTCCTTTTTTGGTTGTTGATCCTTTGGGATTCTCATTTTCAAGCTTTTTTTTTTTGCAGCTATGAGGACTGGAGGAAATGTACTTTCCTTTTAAATGAAAGCTGATATCCTCACATACTCCCATGACACCAGCAGCTGGGACTCTGAAAAGAACCTCAGATATCATAAGGGTTATGATCAAAAGAATTGGCAACAGGGCCAGTGTGTGGTGTGTGCAGTCGGTTCCCCCGCACATAGCACCACACTTTATTATTGGCCCCGCCTGCCCGGGTAGCACATCTTATCTTAGGTGTGACCTGTAGTTGTGGAGGCCACAGCAGGAGAAGAGGAGGAGGCTGTCATGGGTTCTGGTGGTGAGGGCGCTCCATGTGGCCCAGCTCCCCTGCCTCCGTGCTAGTGGCCTGGGAGATCTTTGTGTTGCTGGGAGAGCAACCACCGGAGCCCTGTGCAGGCAGAGCTGGAGCCCTAGGCCCAGTGTGCATCTACCAGCAGCCCAGGCCACAGCACCCCATTTTAACCAGGCCCTGCAAATAATCACACCAGACCTGGTTGGTGACATTGCGGTGATTGCTCAAGGAAGCTCAGTCCTGGAAGGACTGATTCCCCAGAGAGGATGGAAGAGGTCCCAGATGAAGTGGAGGAACATGTAGAGAGCCAACATAAAACCTGCACATTACTTGAGTGTGTAAATATTACTTGAGACTTAGGCCTGGTCTTCGCCTAAAATTTAGGTCAACATAGCTATTGTGTTCAGGGTATGAAAATTCTGCAGCGCTGAGCTCTATAGCTATGCCAATCTAACTCCTGAGGGTATGTCTAGACTGCGAGGATCTATCGGAAAAAGATATGCAAAATGTGCTCCTCATTTTGCTTATCTTTTCTCAATACTTTTGTTGGGAAAACCTCCTTTTTCGAAAGTCCCCTTCTTCCTTATGGAATGAGGAATACAGAGGCTTATGAAAGAGCGCGTTTGCTTTTCCGCAAAAAAAAGCGGCAGAGCAAATGCATTCCCTGGACATGGCGGAGTTTTTTGGGATGCCTCCAGTATCCCCAAAAAACCCCGCAATCTACCCGGACTCTGAGACTGATATAATTGCAGCCAGGTCAATTTAGCTACTGTTGCTTAAGGAGGTGGCATTTTGACAGCAGCAGAAAACCCACTTTGGTTGCTATATACAGATGGTGCTTGGTCCTTGGTAGGACCCTCTTGAGGTCCCATCTAATTCTAATATTCTATGATTTCATGATCTACTCTACTTAGTTACATTGGCATAACTATGGCATCAGAGCTAGGCTTCTGTAGTGCAGATGTGGCCTTACATAGGCAGTGCTAAAGCTCTTGTGCTGACCTTCCACATAGACGTGAGTTTCATTGTAAATGAATTCAGAATAGCTAATCACTGCAGCAAGGCTGAGAAAGTAAAACCAAATACAGGCACTGGCTTTGGGCTGACATTACAAAGAGTTTTCTATGGGACTCCACAAAGCAAGGGTTCTGCTAGATAGTGGCTCCCCCTGCCCAACGGCACTGCAAAATCATTAGAGTGAGTTGTTTCTGCAAGAGTTGTTTCATTGTATAGAAGCCAAGGTCAAATTCTATCCTGTTTGAACTGGTGCAAGGGCGCACTGATTTTTACTTTCCATTCTTTTAAAAGTTGGCAGTTGGTGGCTGTGAGATTCGCATGCAATGGGCAGTAACATGTTTTTTACAATCTTGTGTTTATTTAAAATGTGATAGCTGCACATGCTTAAAGCAGCATACAAGACAAGGCAGACAACCAAATTCCACTTCTTCTGGAACATGACACAGCCCACTTGCCTTATTATAAAACTCTAGAGAGAGAGAGTGTACGGGTAAGCAACTTAATGAGCTTGGCCCCTAATGCTAGTAAATGAATAGTTAAGCAGCCAAGGGAGTTGCTTTTCATTATCAGAGGACATGGAGCAAATCCTGGGTGGAAACTGTGCCGAAAATTATATTGCTGGCCTCTGTTTAATGTTGTAAGGTTTTTGGGGGCAGGGACCTTATTGTCATACTTGTCTGTAAGACACCTAACATACTGGTGATGCTATTCTAATCTACTATATATTTGAGAGAGTTTGTCTTCTGTTCATTTGCAAATTTGACACTATCAGTCTAGGATTAAACAAAGACTGTGAATGGCTAGCCAACTACAAAAGCAGTTTCTCTTCTCTTGGTGTTCAGACCTTCACATTGGCTGCTAGAAGTAGGCCACATCCTCCCTGACTGAATTGACCTCGTTATGTCTGGCCTTCCTCATGATTGGTACTCCCTTCTTTTCACGTGCCTGTATATTTATACCTGCCCCTGGAATTTCTACTACATGCATCTGACGAAGTGGGTCTTTGCCCACGAAAGCTTATGTTCCAATAAATCTATTAGTCTATAAGGTGCCACAGGACTTCTCGTTGTTTCTGTCTGTTCGTCTGTTTGTGTGTTTGTCTGTTTGTTCAAGGACTCCTCCTAAAGAGCTAGGACCACCAAATTCAGTATACAGCTTCCTCTTATTATAACTTAAAGCAAGCTAGGGGTTTGGTTGTGCCAGGACAATGGGTTGTGCCTGGAATGAGATTATGTCTCATAAAACCACGCAGAAAAGAGACCAGGCAAGTGAAAGGGGCTGGTTGGAGCCAGGCGACCCTTAGGGAGTGTGGCAGGGTCTGAAGCTTCCCCCAGTGCATATGAGGACATTGCTGGCTGTTCCCCATCATCAGGGAATGAGGAGAAAGTGCAGTCTGCTGCATTCCTCACTCTGGCTGGCGATCACAGGGGGCAGACAAATCTGGACCTGCCTCAACGGGGGGACATGCACCCCTCCCCCAGCTGTGTCCACTGGAACTGCAGTGGCCATGGAGGGATACTTCTCACCTGGGCAAGCTGCTAGGTGAGAGAGGGCTGGGGTGGTCTGCTCTCCCCAGGGTAGCCTGCACACTGAATCCCGCATCCCCAACCCCAAACCAGAACAATGATTTAAGTGAAGCATGTACATTTTCATTTTATTTTCCAAAAAACATAAAATTATTTGAGTTAGAACAAACCCTTGCCCTCACGGAAACAATTTGGAGGGAACTCCAAGAGATCATCTTGTTGAATTTTCCTCCTTCTCTGCTTCCACCCTGCTTTGACCATTGGTTTTCCTTTGGCATGGTACATTTGGGAAAACAGTTACCGCTCTGGGTGGGGCTCAGTGAGTAGCTACAGCATAGCACAGTTATAAAGTGCAGAGCAATGGAAACATATTTTAATGGGAAATAACTTATTTCCTTGCAGTTTTGCTGCAACAATAATGTTGATGTTGGAACCTCTTCTGGTTGTCAGAAAAAAATGTGAACTCAATGAAACTAGCTTCAGTGCCATCCTTTATTTCACTCTGAAGGGTAACACTTTACAATCACTTTGCACGAGTGTAAATATCCACACTAGGGATGTAATAGTGTAATTGATTAACCGATAAGAAAAAGCTTATAGGTTAATGCTATAGACTACATGCATTTCTTCCCCGCACTTTGCCAATAAATTTTTTAGCAGGCTGGCCAGCAGCCTGACTCAGTCTTGATTCATGCCAGGTCTAGGACCTATCCCTGCTGCATTTAAAGTGTACCAGGAGCCAGGCGGGCAGGCAGTCCAGCTCAACTCCAGCTCGCTTGGGGTCTGGGAGCTCATCCCCACCCCACCCCATGGACAGAGGCTGCTGCCACCCCACACTGTGCAGCAGTGCAGGGTGACAGGCAGCTGGTCTGCAAGGGCAACTGGTTTTTAAACTGGCTCCCCTCATGGACCAGCTCCCACCTGGCACCCCATGCTGCTGCCTCTGATACAGAGGCAGCCACATGGTGTGGCAGGGGGCACTTCGGGAGTGGGGATGGAATGCATTGACTGCCAGCCTCGTCCCCGGGGACTATAGAATAGTCGACTAATTGATAAAAATTCATGAGGTTAATCAACTATTCAATTATCTGATATTTAACATCTCTAATCCACACAAGGTGCAAGGCACTAGAGAATCAAGCTCTACAAATATCTAGCTTCTTATCTACAAAATGCACAGTTCTGAATAGAAAATTAGTCATTGAATTCCCTTCCTGTTCAACTTAGAAAGAAACCAATAGGGATTTTCCAGCAACAGGGTCGGCCTTAGGCCCCGTGCCCCTGAACCCAGAAGTGTCAGTGTTACAATTCAGAGCCGGGGCCCTGCTCCACCAATATGTGGAGCTGGGTCTCTCC
>CM057845.1:23317235-23333025 GCA_030068395.1 Apalone spinifera
GATATACATTTTGATCAGATTTACTTCTGATGTGATATTTGTGTGTGGTTGTGGGGCGTGGGTGGTTGTATTTGTGTGTGGTTGTGGGGCGTGGGTGGGTTTTTTTTTTTTTTTGCTCAACAAAAAATCCTGGGTGATGGGGGGGCCCCGCCAAAACTGTTCGAATTGGGCCCCGCACTTCCTAAAGCCGGCCCCGTCCAGCAATACACTAGCAGATGTAAAGCACTTGCAGTTTCAGTGCTGCTCACAGAGCACATTAGTGAAACCACAGTTAGGTGCCAGCACAATAGCATGAACCCACTTGTGGCACTTGGAGCAACAATCAGAGTGGTGCACTCTCAGCAGCTATCCCGGCATAGAGCACCTCTTCCTCTTCTGCTGCTTAGGCCTGTTACCATGAGAAGGTGGTGTGGGGGATTGCAGGGCATCCTAGGTCCTGTTCCAATGCCCTGTGGTGCATCACTTTGCATTCCAGCAATCCCAGTGCTTCTGTATGCATTTGGCACCATATTCAATGGCTTTTGTACCACATGCTCTGCCTCCTCAGTCTATGGGAATGGATCCCAAACTATTAAAGAAAATGCTAAAAGGTCTCACTAATACATCTGTCACAGCTCAGTTCCCCAACCTGGCACCTTGAGTGTAGATATGGGGGCTGGCTAGCAGAATAAACTCTGTAAGAACCTGTCTCTGAAACTCCCAGAGACAAACTTGTCTGGTCTCAGTTGCCCTGAGACCCCAAAAGAAAGATGATAAGTCGCTGCCACCATGAAGTGTAAATAAAAAATATAAAATAAGCCTTTTTCCAGGGAAGAAATCACTTGAACTCCCCTCCCTGAGGCAAAGCTTTCCCTCTCTGTCCCAACCTCCATTTTGCTTGGAGTTGGGAAAACAAACAGAGGTAATCCACGGAGAACAATGGGGCTCTGCTTCTCCCGGGTAATGTAGCGCATAGGTTTAAGGACACACACACAAAAATTCAACCAATATTGGTTAACCAAAACAAAAAGAAAACACTTTTATTATTAAAACAAGACTACTGTTGCAAGCATAGTAAATGACTGGATGTTAAAAGCCATGGATTGAAATAGGTTTAGGGAGAATCCCTGGGCTGTAATCCATAGTTACAAAAGAGAAAAACAATTAACCAGCTCAGAGGTGATTTCCAAACCCCCAAACAAGGAAAACAATAAAACCTGACAGACTACCTAAAATTTTCTCTACTTACACATTTCAAGGAGTCTGTTCCTTGGAGAGCCTGTCTCTCCTGCTATCTGGGGACAGACTGCTCTGATCTAAAACAAAGGAAAAGAGAGAGAGAAAAAAAACCCTCTATTGGTTTGAAATTTCTATCTGCATTTCATTGGCTGAATGCCTAAAGCTCCCTCCCTTAGGTGCCTCTCCAGAGTTGCTTGACCCTTTCCTCACTCTGCAGGTAAGTCAGAGTCTCCTTAGCAGCTCCTATTCATGATGTCATAAATGGCAGTCAATTTATTCCTTCAGATACAAAGTGATGAGGAGCAGTCAAACACTGACGAGATTTCTTATAGCATTCACAGAGGTGCTGACCCCAGTGGAATGTTACTTTTGGGCTCAGGAAACAAGTACTGAGGAAACTTCATCATCATGAAAATTTGGAATGACGAGCAGGTACTGCAAAACTTTCTGATGAGGAAAGCCACTTTCGTGGGATTGTGTGATGAGCCCATCGCTACATTGCGGCACAAGGACATGAAAATAGGAGCTGCCTGCTGGTGGAGAGCGTGTGGTGTTTGAACTGTGGAAGCTTGCTACTCCAGACAGCTACTAATCCATCGCCAGTCAGTTTGGAGTGGAGAAGTCGACTATTGGACTTGTGCTGATGGAAGTGTGCAGGGCTATCAATCGCATCTTGTTCCATGTTAACACTGCTCCTGGGTAACATGCATAAAATGGTGGATGGCTTTGCACAGATGGGCTTTCCTAACTGGGGAGGGGTGAAAGATGGCATGCATATTCCAGTTCTGGCACCAGACCACCTAGCTTCTGAGTACAATAATTGGAAAGGCTATATCTCCATGGGTCTCCAGACTCTTGTGGATCCCTGTGGGGATTTCATGGACATTAACATAGGCTGATCTGGAAAAGTGCATGATACACAAATTTTCCAAAACACTGGCCTGTTCAGTCAAAATGTCCATTATGATCTTGAGGGGACCCTCCCCCCTGCTTCCACATACACACACCATAATGCCTTGGCTGTGAAGCCATACACTGGGGCTATGTCTACACTGCGGCTATGTCTACACTGCAGGCTTCTTGCGCAAGAACTGTTTTGCACAGGAGGTCTTGCGTAAAAGGTCTTGCTCAAGAGCACGTCTACGCTGTCATGTGCTTTTGTGCAAGAGATGTGCTTTTGTGCAAGAGCGCCGATGGCAGTGTGGATGCTCTCTTGTGCAAGAAAGCTCTGATAGACATTTTAGCCAGAGGGGTTTCTTGCGCAAGAAACCCCTGTTGCCTGTCCACACTGCCTTCTTGTGCAAGAGCTCTTGCGCAAGAGGGCTTATTCCTCATGAGGCGAGGAATAACTCTTGCACAAGAAGCCCTCTGTTCTGACACTTTACTGTAAATTTACTTGCGCAAGAAGCCTGCAGTGTAGACGTCGCCTCGCAGCCTTGACAGAAGCAAGGAACAGTTCAACAATAGGTTGAGCAGGTACAGAGTGACTGTGGGGTGTGGTTTTGGCTATTTAAAAGCCCTCTGGCAATGTTTGTATGGGAAGTCAGACTTCGCCGATGACAACATCCATATGCTTATAGTCAGGGCTCGCCAAGCGGTGGCAAGCCCCACTCGCCAGCTGTGTGGAACCGCACGCTGCGCATGCACTGACGCTAGGCTAAAATCTACTCGCCGTGGGCGAGTAGATTACATTAATTGTCGAGCCCTGCTTATAGTCATGGGTGTACCTCTATAATATTTGCAAAGAAAAGGGTGGAAACTCCACTCAAGGCTGGATCGCTGAGGCTCAGCACCTGGAGGTTGAGTTTGAACAGTCTGAGACCAGGGCTATTGGAGGAGCACAGTACGGGGCTGTAAGGATCAAGGATGTCTTGAGGCAGCAATTTGATGCTGAAAGTCAGTAATATTTGTTGCAATGCACGAGAGTGCAGTGGCTGCCATGCTAGTGGGGAACTGCGATTGGTTGGTACAATGCACTTAATACAAAAGTGCCTGTTCCTTTGGTGGAGTGTGCTTGCTTGCTTGCATGTTATGGAATAAAGATTGCTTTCCAACCAAAGACTTTCATTTATTAAAAATAACAAATGTAGAACACACACAGAGCATGACACATCTGAACTTTGTGGGAGGGAGGAGAGGAAGAAAGGTGGTGAAGTCCTGGCCTGGTTACAGATTTGTGCATGTCTGGGTATCATATGCAGCACAGTCGTCTGATATGCTGTACAATGGTGCTGCAGTTCAGCAGGGCTAAACTGCACGGAGTGTGTGCGTGCAGGGGTAGGAGGGATGTGTGTGTTTGAGTGTATTGGATGCCTAGGGGAGTCTTTAGGGTTGGATTATGAAGGGATGGGTGTGGAGTGCAGCGAGTGCCAACTGGTGACAGTTTGGTGGTCACTTAGGCTATGTCTAGACTACATTCCCCTTTCGAAAGAGGAATGTAAATGAGGCAAATGGAAAGTGCTAATGAAGCGCGGATTTAAATATCCTGCACTTCATTGCATATTTGCGTCCGAGTGCTGTTTTGAAAAAGGGTTTTTTGAAAGTGAAAGTGCAGTCTAGACGGGGTTCTTTTAAAAAAAACCCTTTTTTGGAAGAACCTGTTCTCCTGAAAAAATGAGGAGCACAGGTTCTTTCAAAAAAGGAACCCTGCCACTCCCCCCCCCTTTGCACGCTACCACAGGCTCCCAGTGCTGATCGTGACCCTGCCTCCCAGCCATTCCCCCCATTCCCACCAGGTTTCCGTCCAGTGCCCAGCCAGAAAAAACCGGACATTGCACATGTCCGGTATTTTCTGGATTTTTTTTTTACCGGACAGAGGGCGCAAATACCGGACTGTCCAGTAGAATACCGGACACCTGGCAACCCTAAGTCCGGCTCCATCTGGCTGCCAGGGAGAGGTAGAGCCTGATGGATAGGGCTGCTATGTAGCAGCCCAGCTTTCCCCGGCTCCTGGGGATTGAAGGAGCCATGGTGCCACAGCCTGGCTTTCCCCAGCTGCCAGGGAGGGCTGGGCTGAGGCCACAGTATGGCAGCCCTGGCTCTCCACATGGCCCCGGGTGTGGCCTAAGGTGGAAGGGGCTGGGCCTTGGACGGAAGGAACAGGCTGGGGATTGCCTTCCCCAGCTGGTCTTTCACTCTACGCCCATGCCCAAGCCTGCTTTCTGAAGCCCGCCCACACCCAACAATTCTCTTCAGAACTTCCAAAACAATCAAAGCCACTTACCAAGCATATCCTCTGCTGTTTGTGCTTCCCCAACCTCCAACTGTTGCAACTGGCTAGCCTCCTCCAGAGTAGAAAATAGCTCCTGGGTGCATGCATCTATGGACTCTGAGTCCTCCTCTGGCTCTGGGTCCCCCTCCTCTTGGCACACTAGTCCACAATTTCCTCATCCTGGCTCAGCCCACTCTGGGATGGCCCCTGAAGCCCTGAAATATCTACAGGGGTTTTTGGAATGGAGGTGGGGTCACTCCCAAGTATGTTATCCAGCTCTTTGTAGAACTGGCAGGTTATGGGCACAGTACCGGAGTGGCGGTTTGCCTCCTATGTCTGGTGGCAGGTGTTCCTCAGCTCCTTCACTTTGACCTTGCACTGCAGTGCGTCCCAGTCATGGACCAGCCTTCTCTCCCCAAGTGCTGATAACGTCTAGTACATCAGCATGGCTCCAGTAGGAGATCGCCTGGTGCATGGAGCAAACATGGTCACCTGGAAAGATGAATTGAGAGCATTCCATGTGTTGCCAAGCAAACAGGAAGTGGACTTTCAAAATTCCAAAGGAATGTAAAGCGTGAGTCTGGGGGTTGGTCACCTGAGTGCAGGGCAATAGAATTCAAACTGATGACCAGAGAGGTGATAACAGGCATTATGGGATAGATACTGGAGGCTAGCTCTACACCTCTTGTTGAGGTGGTTTACCTGTAGAATGCAGCAACTGTGGAGACAGTGCATGCTAAATGCCTCGCTAGTGTGGACACCTCAAGAATTACAGCACTGGGAGCTGATTTACTGCTGTAACTTGCCAGTTAGACAAGGCCTTAGTTTCATTTCTAGTGTTGGAGACAGAAATACAAAGTTCCATCACATGGCAGCAGCTGCTTGGAGTCTTAAATCCCAGTGGAGCCTTCTGGAAAGTCAGAGTAAGATACTGTTGGACAAAAACTACTTTTGGCAGTAAATTTTGGAAAGCCGAATGTTTTCCTGGTACTGGGATTGGCTCAGTTTTTGTTTCTCTTCACAATCTTCCTGTTTACTCAGTGGAAGATGTAGCCTCTTATGGGTGCGCTCTCTCTCTCTCTCAATTTGTCCTATTGGCAAGGATGGAGCACTTGTTTATTTCATTTTTGTTATGGTTTACTTTCATTTGGTGGGGGGGGGGGGGGGGGGGGGGGGGGGAGCGGGAGAAGGGCCCAATGTTTAGTCAAAACTTTCTCCAATACTCTAAGCAAGTTTTAATTTTTGTACAAAGTCAGAAGCAGGAAAAAATTGCTAAGTATCTTGTAGCAATTGACTGCAGAGTCAAATCAATGTTTCCCACCAAAACAACTCAATATCTTGTTTACATCAGTGGTTTTGTTTCCAGATATTGTTTTCCTATAGTAATATTTCCAGTTGTCATTGTTAATGTCAATTTTTTTCTGCAAATATTTCAGCTTGTTATGTTACAGGCACAAGTTCATACAATCTCTTCTATAAGAGAAGGGAATTGCTAGGGGCATTTAATAGTGCATTATTGATTGTGAGCTGTTGACAGAGACAAAAAAGAGAGATACAAGGGCCTGATTCTCTTTTTACAGTAAAGTAACTCTGTTGGCTTCAGTAAAGTTGCTTTTGATTTACACTGATCTACGTGAGAATTCTTATTTACAGAATGTTCACCATAATGAGTAGTATTGCCAATCCGAAACAGTCAAAAGTCATGAGATTGATTTAATCATGAAAATTAAACAAAAAAATTGGGAGTTCTGTGTATTTGTCTTTTAAGTTTTGAACTGTTAAGGTGCACTGAGGACAGTTTCTCTATGAGGGCTAGGAACATTTTTGAAAGTCTTTTTTTAAAATGATAGTCTCATACAATCAAAGGATTCCAGAAGCTGGCGCTGCTTCTTTGAGCAGGTGTTAGTGTGGATCTCACTGTAGACATTCATGTGCCTTTTGTATGAGCTCTTTATGTATTGAATAACATTGTCAGTTTAGGGTGTGACAGCTTAAAGTATGTTTTTGTACCTCCCCTACGAAAGCACAAATGGCAGCACCAATCTCCCATCAGTTCCCTTTTACTGCCCATGACAGTAAGCTACAAATGCAGTGCCCGACCTCCTAGCCTTTAGCATTACTGATTGCCAGTTAGCAGTTGTTTATCTACACTTAGAGAATCCTATTCAAACCGGTTTGTTAATTTGGAACATTAAAAGACAAACCATATGCACCACTGTGAGAGGTGTTTTGGGCCACTATTACACCTCATGGCAGACTCTAAGGATGTGTCTAGACTACATCCCTCTTTCGACAGAGGGATGTAAATTAGACACTTCGAAATTGCAAATGAAGTGGGGATTTAAATATCCCACACTTCATTTGCATAATCGCATAATGGCGCTCTTTTGAAAAAGCACCATTTCAAAAGTAAAACTGCGGTCTAGGTACGGTTCTGTTGAAAACGGCAAGCTTTTTCAAAAGATCCTGTACTTTCCCACTTCATTTGCAATTTCGAAGTGTCTAATTTACATCCCTTAGTCTAGACACAGCCTAATTGCCTCAGCTTCAGACCCTGGCCATGCTGCTACAGTCTTGTTGCAAAGCCAAATTACAGTTTTCAAGCTCTCTCCAGAAATAGGGTTAAAAGAGCTTGAGGTACCACACTGGAAGGAATTCCCAAGAGCACCTTCCTGGGTTTTCAAAGGGGTTGTGCATTTGAGTGGCAGCAATACTAATCCAAAGCCAGGGAATCTGACCTTGGGGAGTTTTAACAAAGGCTTTAGCGGGAAGAGATTTTTAAAGTTTCTTGCAGGCCTTCACCTTCTACATTCAGAGTGCCAGAATAGGGAATAGCCTTGACATAATCCTTTCCCCATCCCTCTTCAAGACTTCTTACAAGAGCCACCTGAAAACAAAAACAATAACAACCCCTTTATTTCATCTAGGATCCATAGAGAAGCTACCTCAGGAGTACAAGGCAAAAGATTTCCATTCCCAGTATTTCCTTTTCCCCAAAAAAGAGAGGGGCTTTTTTTTAAAACTTAGTGCCAGATTAGAAGGGTGAAAAACCCCCAGTTATTTTCTAAAGAGAAGCCACAAATTCCAGTCAAAGGTCCAAACATAAGACTGTTTGCAAGAGCAGCCTGGAAAGAGAAAGAGTAATTTTTGTGTTTTCTGGTTTCAGATAGGGATAAGACTCATCATACATCCAGACAAGGGATGATCGACAGGGTTGCGTTGATTATATGCTACCTGGCTAGTTTTAAAATAGCAGTGTTTTGTAAATGTGTTGTTTCCCAGATCTGAAGAAGAGCTCTGTGTAAGCTCCAAAGCTTGTCTCTCCAACCAGCAGAAATTGGTCCAGTAAAAGATATTACCTTACCCATATCGTCTGTTTAGATTTAAAATGTCATTTCAGCCAGAGAACAAAAATCAACACCAGCCATTCTCACTAACAATAACAAAAGGAAGTCTTATCATGAGCTGGGCAGGAAAAGACCTTAGCATTTTCTCCAGCAGCCAAAAAACCCAGCACATTAATTTGTTACTTACAAATTTGAATAGACGATCCCACCTGCATACAGCCTGCTCTGTTATCACTTCTGATAGGGGAGGAAAGGTGAATGTGAGTCATGTCAATTGTTTTTGTGGCCATAAGATAGAAGCAAGGGTGCTTTAATGAGCCATTGATTCATATCTTGGGTATGCTGTGAGGTGCAATGCCAAAGGCTAAGCAAGATCAACCAGCTGAGACACGCATTAGTGGCTTAATTGTGCAAGCTCTGGAGAGCCTTATTACAAGATGACTCCTTGGGCATTTTAGAAAAACACATTTTTCACAATTAGTTCAGTGTAAGTGTTTGTATGTGTTTTCTTGGTGTGAAAACCCCTTCACAGTAAAGAACAGGAAAAAGTACTAAGAAAAGCCACCCTTTAATTTAAAGTATAATTGTCATAGGGTTTGCTAGGTCTTAAAAGATGTGCGTAGTCTAGCAAGTTTTTTACTAATTTCAGCCCAAATATCCTCTTCCTAAAGGATATCAGTACCAGGAATGTGATAGGCCTGTGGCCTGCATTAGAAGCATTTATTTTCCAAAGTTTAAGGCTTTTTGGATTGTCCACTATTTTCTGGAATCAGCAGAGTTTTCAATAATGTCACTTTGAATTCTTATTTTTTATTAGGAAATAAATTAAAATGGAAACTTCAAACAGCTGCTGATCTGGACATTTTTTTTAAATTTATAATTAAAAAGTGTATTTGAAACTGGGAAGTGTTTCCAGAGCAAGAATTAGAAAATCTGAAAACAACAAAAAAGGTCTGTTGGATTCAGGCTCCAAGATCTAGGAACATGCTGTATAGGTACTACACATTAAAATGCTTGCGGGGGAGGGGGAGCATCAAAATGAGTTGGAAATGAGTGATACGCAAAAATATTCATTATGTCATTTACTGCACTATTTTTAGTTATATTCAAATACCTATGTATATCATATGTCTTATGAAGAAGCTATTAAGCAGATATTACTTCCCCAAAAGAAAATCAAAATTCATGTCTTTCCACTATTTTGCTGAAGACATCTACAGGAATAAATAACTATTAAGGCATAATATACCAATCTATTCTGGAATATGCAGATGAAGATGAACCATCAACATGAATACTGGTCTCCTTGCAACCCCATTGCCAGAGCTGGATAAGAAACAATTTTCCAATCCCATGAGTGTTTTTGGATTTTGAAACTTTATCAAAATTGGGCCAAAAAGTCAAACTTTCAAAAAAGTTCCCCAACTAATATTCAAAATAAAAGCAATCAGATGAGGTCAATTGAAATATTTTATTTTAATAATTTCAAAATGCTTCATTTTGATTTCAACCATTTTTTATTTTAATCTTTTAAATGTAAATGAACTAGCATTTCTAAATGTAAAGTTGTTTCAAAGCAAAAAACAAACAAACAAGCAAACAAACAAAAACAAAAAAACCCCCAAAATAAAAAACAAAAAACCCAACCCTTTTTATTTAAAAAATGTCAAAATGAAACATTTTAATAATTTTGAAAAATTTTCTTAAACTTTTTTTAAGAATTTGGAGATTTGTCAAAACCAACACTTTTCCCCAGTTTTGTTTTTGGCAAAAAATAGCTATGTCAGAAACTTCCTGACCAATGCCACTCACTGGCTAAATTATTTTTATAATAACTGCTACTGCAAACCACAAATTTAGTTTATTTTCCCTGGAGAGAAAACAGTTTAAAAATTAAAACAAAACAAACAAACAAACAAAAGAAAAAACCTTTTTTCCCCTGATAAAAATACTGATAGCCTTTCTAAAACTTTATACTGTACAAACAGTAAGTGATCAGATTAACCAATATCATAACTGGATGGCTCACAATGCATTGTGCTGGTCAAACCAATTCTCTGAAAAATATAAATCTCTGAATGGTGAGAACACCAGATGTATCTGATTTTTAAAATGGCACTGCTGCTCAAGACTTATGATGTTTTATATTGCACTGCTTATAAAGTTTTACTGGTATATTATTATATTTTATTAAACAATCAGCCAAAGAAAGTTGCACTTTCTGGAAATAAGAAGTTACACTCTGTATCAAACATACTATGGAATTTGAGGTCAAGTTCATGAATTGAAGCTTACCTTAAAACTCTGATATTGATATGTAAAGAAAAACAACCTTCTCCCCCTTCCCTCCCCTCCCCATTTTATAATTAAGTTTCAAAGTAAGATGTATATTTTCATAGTAGAACTGTGTCTCAGAAAATGAACTTAAGGATCATAGAGATAACCGACTAAACACATGCTTCCAGTGTGGTACGTTGGAAAAGGGGACTAGCACAAGCCTTGGATATATAAACAGGGAAATATTGAATAGAAGTAGGAGATGTACATGACATTGGAGATCCACTGCATACAGTTCAGATGTCCACATTTTTGAAACAGATGTAAAACTGGAGATGGTTCTGAGGAGAGATCCAAGAACAATTCAATCTCTGAACAACTCTTTACACTGGGAAAATGAAGGAGCTCAGTTGGGTTAAGAAACAACTGGATTGTGGTTTAGAAGTAACTACACAGAGAGAAGATACACAGTGCTAGAGAGAAGTCCTTAATTTAGCAGACAAAGGCTGAATCCCATGGCTGTAAGGTGCCACTAGAAAAACATCAAATTTAAAATAAGTAACACATTTTAGCAGTGAGTTAATTAAGTTGTATTAGTTTGCCAAGTGCCATAAGTTAAAATTCTAGAGTACAGAAGACAAATTGTGTTTTGTCTCATGTTAAACTGGGTGAAAAAAAACTCTGGGGTTGTATAGGCAGGTATAATCTCTACTTAACTGCTGTCCAATTAATTATTATGAATTGTTCTTTGTTTATATTACAGAAGTATCCAGGGGTATCAGCCAGGATCCTATTGTTCTGTACAAATATAAAGTAAATGTCCCCATTCAAACAAAGTATATAGATTGTGATTTAGCACCAGGGGCTCATAGCCAAAGCAAAGTAATTAGAGTCTGAGAAGCTTTTCACATCATTGAATGAGTTATTTATACTTGTATTTATTCATACAAGTCTAAAAAGTCGGACAGAATTGTGATATAAGAGTTCCTTAATGCCAATTGGCAAGGGGGTTAAAAGGAAAGTCCCGAGTCTGGTATGTACACTGTGGTTAACTAAAGACTATCATGTGAGGTATTAAATGAAAGCCAAAGGTCAGTCTGGTCATTAATAGCCCTGTGGCATATATGTGCAGAGTTAGGTAAGGAGTTATGTATATATACCAAAAATGCATTTTAAAGCCTATATCTGAGTAGACTGAAAAATAAGTTTTCATCTAGACAGGAGGCTCTTTGTAGATTAAGTATTGCAAGCTAACACAGTGGATGCCCATTGACATCTGAAGTAAGAAGTTATCAATGAGATGTGCAGTCAGCAAGGAAACAGCACACAGGAACAACAGTGGTTGTCATGACTTTGCAAAGACAATGAGCTTGTGGGTTATATCTGTGAGGCAAAACCAATGCCCCAATTATTCTGGATCTTGCAAGTAAATGGTTGATGACACTGCAGAAAACTTTGGGTAAGGTAAGCTTCTTGCAACAAGCGAACAACTTGTTTGTTAAGTTCAAGCTCTAGAAAGAATGGTCTGATTTTTGTTTTATGTGTAATCTTTGGTTTCTATTAATCCTTACTCACTATTTCCTGGAAAACCTTAAAAAAACAATGAGTAGTCTAGCAGCACCTTAAAGACTAACAAAACATGTAGATGGTTTCATGAGTGCAACCCACTTCCTGTATCTTTAGTCTTTGATAATAAATTATATTTGCAGTGCCCCGTAACTAGCTAATTTTGCGCCTGAGGCAAGAATATAAAATTGCGCCCCTTCGTGTATATATTCATAGTAGTTATTTTGTAGAAAAAGGGAAAATATATAAACAACAATAATAAATAATAATAATAATACACAACATTTATTTATTTATTTATTTATTATAGTTATGAGATATTCATAAACAATCAATTAATACATATATACATATAATTATAAAATATCACCATGTCAGGTACAATTAGGTATTTATTTATAATTGTACTTTGCATGCTTTTAATGAGACAAACTCATCAATAATTGCATTGAAATTAATATTATTTGCTACCCCGACCCATAGAACCCAGGGATCGTAGCTCCCAGACCCCCAGCTCTAATCACATACCCCTAAGACCTAGAGTCACTCCCCTGGCAGAGGTGAGACAAGACCCAGGAGTCCTGGCTCCCAGCCTGACACCCCCACCTCATTCCTTGCACCTCTGCCTCAGTGCAGGGCAATCTGAGCCCCCTCTCCCCCGGCCCCACACCTGGGAACTGCGCTAGAGCACCTTAAGGCGGCGCTTGGCGCGGCTGAGCCGGTGCCCATGTTATGCTTAAACAAGCACATGAGATCTTTTATGGGGGAAAAGGCAGTATGCCACATTTATTGAGAATACAACAATTGCATATGCTTTTCAAACACACACATACACACAAAACATCATGCATACACAATTCTGCCAGATGATATAGTTACCAGTCCAGAGTCTGTGTCAATCTAGTAGCTAGCTAGATTGAGCATGGGGGGAGCAGGGCCTTGTTGGTCGATCGATCCGATACTCCTCTCCAGATAGTGTGGCAGACGAATCCAAAGTCCCATAGCAAAACACCCTGCTTTATATATTCCTTCTTCTCTGTTAAAATCCATGGATCCCACTCTGTCAGCTTGTGACCAGAATGTTATCTTTTGATGTGAGTGTTCTCAAAACATCTCTTGAAGGTTCATCCTGAAATTAATCGTCCTTTCAGGGTGCTTGTTCCGCTTCAAGGCTCATCAATCTGCCAATTTCCAATCTCCTTGTGAGTAGGGGTACGCATTGATGGTTATAGATGACTCCTCTGCAGTCAGGTTGTCTTGTCCTCCAGCCTTCGCCCGCACTCGCTCAACCCTCTTTTGACCATCTGGTTCTAAAGCCATATAACTTTGCATCTTATCTCAACACATTCACACTCCTTACATACACAAGTCTCTGGGGGTTACAGATCTGCATGGCAAAGCAAAAGCATTGTAAATTAACAGTTAAGGTTTGGTCTTCAACGTTCGCAGAATTCCTCTAATCTTGTTAACACAGCTAAAATACCCAGAACTGTTTTTCTACTTCAAAACAAAGAAAATAGACCTTCAACTGAAAGGACTTGATTTGTAAAATATGAAATGTATGTTAATATATATATATGCCTTATATTGCTATATTATTGCTACATTACTACTATATTATTATACCTAAAATAAGAAATATAAAAAGAATGAAACTTTCAATCTTAACACCTGGTTTCCCGCACTGCTTGGAAGCAGCTGACATGCTGGATGGCCACCAGGACTGGTAACTGTTGGATCTCAGAGTGGCAATGTACAGCCTGACATGTAAACTGTGGGACGGCTGATGCTAATGGGCTGGGGAGGGAAGCGGCACTGTCTTAAAGTAAGTAGCTGTCTTAAAATAATTAGTTTTCTATATTATTCTTCTGTGCCCCCTCAGCTATGTGCCCAAGGCAAGTGCCTCATTCGCCTCACCCTTGTTACGGTCCCGTATTTTTGTTCTACTAAAAATACATTGAAATACTATGAGACTAAGCAAAATGCTCACCCTGAGCTGGCTCACACAGGTTAGGGTGAACCTTGTACCGTTGTAGCCAGTGACAGGGGCTGGATTACACAGGGGAAGGCCTCAAAGAGACTCAGGTGCACCTGCTCTGCCCTGGAAGGCAAAGTAAGGGTTAGTATTGCCCAGAGGACAGCTTTTGAGAGGCCAACAGGCTGGTGGTGTCAGAGAGCTGGCTCCTAGCCAAGCACAAGCATGACTCCTTATCTGTGGAGGCAGGGGTAAAAAAGTGACTCTCACTCTGGGTACTTGGGGAACCATTACGCAAGTGTCACTGAATTGTTTCATGTTTTCATTCCTTCCCAATGCTATTTGTTCTAGGTTAGTGTGACTGGCAGATAAGCCCCGCACTAAAGGTGAGGGGGCTAAGTCTCTCTGGGAAGAGGAAGTCCCGCCCTTCTGCCCAGACTGGGCATGTTCTAATTGCTGGAGCCATATTAAAGCCCGGGGAGCAGCTCAGTCTGGGTGGACGGCAAGCAGAGTTGGAGCTCAGGCTGGAGCTCCTGAACAGCCACAGCTGCCCCAGCCACAGCAGCCCCTGGAGTTGCAGCCCCAGCAGCCGCCGCTGCCGCCGCCTCTGCGACAGCCTCGACACCAGGGGTGGCAGGAAGTAGCCCAGGTTTGTTTACCCGCAAGCTCAGTGCGTTTCGACGGGACGCCCCGCTGAGCAGGCAGTGGAAGTGTCCATTGCCAACAGGGCCCTGGGCTGGGACCCAGAGGAGCGGGAGGGCCTGGGTCCCCCAACCTCCCTGCCCTGCAACGCTCGCTTCCCTGAGAGCCAGGGAGATTCACCAGAGGCGCCGGCCTCCAGGCCAGAGACGCCTTTCAGAGGGAGACCACAGAACCATATTTCCCCTGAGTAAGGGGCACTGAACCGTCAGACTAGGCCTGTGGGCCATATTTCCCCGGAGGGAGGGAGTTCTGCTCCAGTCCCAGGGCTGACCCCCTGACAGTTAGCAACTTTCAAAGTCACACAAACAATGTTACCATTTTAGAATATAGGAAACCCTCGCTGTTCATGGTAGATGTGTTCCTGCAACCACTGCAGAGTCACACATACAGGGAGTCACAGCTCTCCGCTCCTGTGGTGAGCTCCCTAGAGATCCCAAACTCACAGTGGGGGCTGAGCGCCACAGGGAACTCATTGCAGCTGCCAGGAGCAGCAGGGAACTCACCGTGGGGGCTGGGAGCTGCAGGGAACTGACCGCAGCCCTGGGAAACTCACTAAAGCTGCTGGGAACTGCAGGGAATTCACCGTGGGGGCTGGGAGCTATGGTAAATTCCCTCCATCTCCTGCCCACCACCTCCAGGTCTCTCCAAGTCAGGAGAGGAGACCCACAAATACACAGAACCATGAATAGCAATTCCATGTATTGTGAGAATCTCCTGTATTCATATCCTCCTATCTGTGCTCATCAGGCCTGGGAGTGTTTTGCCCACCAGACTGTCACTATACATTTCACTATGTGATGGTTCTGTATTCACTAACAAGGCTAAATCTCCCCAAAAAAATACAAACATGCTGGGCTCTTTAGGTTTGTTAATTTTCCCTGTTCGCCCATGATTTTAGTTTCTGGGCACTCTACAGAACTAAGACATATTGTTACCCCGCTAAATGGGAGAGCTCCCTTCTTCTCTGACAGTTACAGCCACTACATTAAAGAGGTCGGCTCCCAGCAGCCAGCTTCCAAGAAGAGACCCTAGACAGGGCAACTTATGTCATAGTCAATTAGAAATGCCAAAGAGCATGCCATCTGCTCTACATGTGGAAATACTTGGACTCAGCATGATCTCAAGCTGTAGTGAGCTCCATTAACTTGGTTCCCTCACCAAAAATGCCCTGTGAGTTTTAAGGATCATACTCACTCTCTCTTGACTATTACAGTGGCACAAACCCTTTGCATTCCTGCCATACACTGCATGGGCTACTGCTCCATAAGCCCATCCCAATAAACTAGCTGTGGGTATATCTACACTACAGCGCTAACTTATTTTGAATTAGTTAATTCGAAATAAGCTAAATTGAAATAACGCATCTAGACCCAAAAACTAATTCAAATTAGTGTTTTGTTAATTCAAAATAGCGCGTCCACACTGATTGGATGCTGGGTCGCATTTAAGGCAGCTGAAACCGGTTCCAGCAGGGCATCAGGTCAGTAGTTGCTT
>CM057845.1:23365797-23384200 GCA_030068395.1 Apalone spinifera
CCCCCCCCCCCCCCCCCAGAGTGAAGCCGGGAGTGGGGTCAGGCCGTCATGGCAGCTACCAAGGCTCGTGGTCCAGATTGCGGTCCACCTTTACAATAAAGCACCCATCCCCAGAAATTCCCGTGTATGGGTGCAAACACATGTGCGCACCACCTCTCCTCTCCCCAAACCCCTTTCTCCTCACGATGGTTGGAAAGCAGCAGCTGTGGATGTAGCAGGATGACCATGGAGCAATGAGACTGGGAAACCAACATTATGTGATGATGCTGCCTGCCCTGTGTGGCATTGCAAACCCTGCCCAAAGCACTCTATGGCCAGTTGCACAGTGGGCTAGTTACCACAACGCACTGCTCTCTGTGGTGTTGCAAGAGCTACTAATGTAGACATGCTCCACTGTCACAAGCAGCAGTGTGGACACACAACAGCGTTTTCCCTGCTGCTCTCTGTGAGCAATGCTGCAACTTCCAGCACTTTACATCCACCAGTGTAGACATAGCCTCAATGGGGATGGCAAGGCAGGGAAAGGAGGCTGATTCTGCAGCCCTTCTGCTCAGCACCCCTATCACAGAGACCAGCAATAGATTCAGTTCTTCTTTTAGGAGCCAAGAGGATAGAGGGCAGGAAGGATAACTTTAAAAAACTGCTGGTGGAGAAAGAGGAGACACTGCCTTCCCACTGATCAAAGACTGGATCCCTAAACTCAAACCTTCTGACAAATGGGAGAATATCCCGTACCATAGAGTGAAAAATATCAATAAAAAGTATATTAAAAACCAGCTATTGGACATGAAAGATCATTTTAATCTGTGGTGTTGAAAAAACCATCCAGCTGGACAGAAGCCTCACTAATTGCATTCCCAGTTATTTTAAGCTATTCAGGGCTCATATGCTGCAGAACCCAGGATGCCTTTCAGTGGAAGACCCAGTCACAGAAGAAATACTCTTCCCCAGCAGGTTTTTCTCTGCTTTATTTGTAGTATTATAAAAAGAACAGATAGTGTCTGAGAACTCCAGATACTGGGGATGATGGGTCACTTAAAAATCACTAACTGAGGTTAATTGTGCTGTCAGTAAGGCAAGGAAAAGGACTGAACAGAATGCTTAGAATCCACAACTGCAACTGCAGTAAATTTGACCTCGTGATACCTTTAGCCTCATTCCTCTTACAAGGGAATATTTAGTTTGTTGCTATGCGCCTCAGGAGACAGGCAATTCTGTAAGCACAATGTTTCCCTTATAGGGATTCTATCCATTCTCTTGGGGCAAAGACATGGTCTTTCAGGAGACATTCAGAGAGAAGGCAGAATAGCATCTCCAGCTGGAGAGGCAGCATTCACAGCTTCAATACAGATTTTATATCCCCCAGGAAATGACCAGCCCACACATGGCTAATGCTTGATCCCCCATGTTGGCAGCCCTATCAGTAGGAGCTGGCTGCACTGCTGTAGCAGAACTTTACTGCCCCTTTTGCCCAGGAACAGAAAGGGTACTGATGTTAAAGTGCTGCCACAGCAATGCTGTCAGACCAGGGGTGAGCAAATACTGGCCCACAGGCCAGACCGGCTCTGCCTGTTCCTGGCAGGTCCCCAGCCTGTGGTATTTACCTCTGACTCCACAGGTATGGGGGATTTCAGCTTCTGTTTCCCACAGATCATGATTTCCGATTAATGGGAGCTGTGATTGCCTGTACCTGTGGAGGTGCAGGTAAATATAGCAGCAGCAAACCCCTCATGGGTTAACCCTGGTGAACTCCCGCCATTTTGTTTCTCACCCCTGTGTCAGACCCTATGGCAAGGTTGCTGATAAGGGTGGAGCAAAAAGGGGCAGCTGCCCCAGGGCCCAGTGATCTAAAAGGGTTTGGGCCTCTTGGCCACCCTGGTAATGGTTGAGAACCTGGGTCCTTCAAATCACCACCAGAGCCCACAGCACTGCAGTCCCAGTGCTGCTGGCTATGAAGGACTGGCTAGGGTGTCTGGGCTCACACTCAGAGCTACCCTTCCCTCCACTTGTTAAGGACACCAGATTTGGTGCACAGTGCACCAGTAAGTCCTTGCATCTATTTTCACCCCTGTTTACAAGGAAGCCAAGCGTAGTCAACTAACTGGGGACACATACGGCAGGCAGTTCATCCTGAATGAGTTTAAGCAAACAAGAGGCAGGAAACTGAAATGAGGGAGAAAACAAGGCTGGGTAAATAACTGCACTGCACTGACACCAATGTAAAACCCCACAATGACCCATCTCCCTGTCCCCCAAACACCTGCATGAATTGGAGCCTCCTTGCACAGAGAGTAACTCTAATAACTATTTGTTAGCTAGCATTACAATAAACTCAACTGAGTCAAAAAAATGCTAGTAGCCCTGTAAACAACAGAGGCTGTTCCTACAAGTGTGGGACATGACACAGGAATAGGGAGATCTTTCGGGAAGTCTGTGCTAAGGCAGCTATTCAGTTTTAGACAGTTGTAAGCTGTTACCCAGATCTACTTATTTCCTCCTTCTTGATTAAAGCTACAAATCAATTTCTTATGTTCCAGTCTCCTCTTTCTTGCACCATGGCTGGTCTCTGGCCTGGTGTTTTCCTCAATGTCTTCACAGGCAAAAAAGAGGCTCTTTGGTTGCTTTTATCAACTGCACAGCCAAGAACTTGCCATGGATACGCTGAGAACAGTGTCTGAGCCACCCCATTTCCACAGGAGCTTCCACTGCTGCCTTCACATCAGCCTTGCTCCTATCGGAAAATTGCTCCTGGCTTGATTCAGACACTGCTTTTTGCTCTAGTACTGAAGCCACCAAGTGATCCAGCCTGAAGGCTTTGGGGGTCTAGTTTTGGTTCTTAAGTCACTGTTGAAATGTGTTTTCTCTGTAAGCTGTGCACTTGGGTGGCCTCTAAGGAGAATCAAATGCTGCCCAGCTGATTAGTAAAGCACCCTATAGCTGGCAGCATGTTTTTATTGGTGGTGCACATCTGTAAATGCTTGGTGCAAATAAAAATTTATTCCACGTGAGCAGAAAAAAAATGGAGGCAATACATTTACATGAGCCTCTCTGGCTCTGCAAGCATCACAAAAACACAGGGACTAGAGAAAACCCAACTATCTCTGTTCTTAAAGCCATGAAGATCATAACAAAAGTTGTTTACTTTAACATTGGTTTAATGCCCCTATAGCTCAATTGACCCCCTCCAATAATTGCTCCATACAAAAAAGGGAAGGTATAAATCAGAGCGACTCAACTGATTTGTGCTACCATTTATACCCTCTGGTGTGTATAACACTACATGTAATGGACAGTTTGACAAACATGCAAGGTCCCTTAAACAGTTCAATCTAGTTACTATTTTATGTCAGGGCTGGTGAGGGGCGGGGCAGGGCAAGGAAGCAGGCATGGGGGGAAGAACATAACCATTTTCAGGGCTATTTTATCTGGGAAGTTTGCTGAGAGTCACTATAGGAGGGAGAATCACAAGCTACTTTATGAGGACTCCACACAAAGCCCACTTTGCATACCTGGCAACAAGCAATAACTTAACTCTCCAAAATTGGGCCGATGGAATCCGAAGCCTGGAACATTGTAATGGGGTCACTAAACTAGCTTAGCAAGACAGTTGGCTGTACAGTCCTACCCATAAGTATATATTCTTTTGAGAAACCCTGTTCAGAAGACTGAAATGTCTGACTATAAGAATCCCACTACTGTAGGCCACAGAAGTCACTAAGATCAGGGCTGCTCTTGTTCAAATTTTTGTAGAGCCTCATTAAGATAGCTTGTATTCAGAGGGGGGTATGCTCATCGGTTCTTTAGGCGTCAGCAGGTTGGGCACATGGGATTGCAAATTGGCATTTTCTTTCATTTTTATTAAAATGTTCTGCTTGCACATTTAATTTCTGGTCTGGCAATTAGCATTTTGCCCCATAAAATGCATGACTTTTTGATGGAGATGATTAATGTGCTTCTGAGCAGCTTTATTCTGCAACTGTCAACACCCAAGGAGAGCAAGCATTCACTTGACTCAGAATTGAGTGAAACAAAGAGTAATAATATAAGCCCTTGGTTTTTATATTTAAGTGTTCTGGTGGCTGTAAGAGGTCTAGTTTCAAGTACATCTAAAACCTGTAAGTGGTATAAGGGGCTACAGTAGGGATTTTCTCAAGTCCTATAACAAACATGGGATGCATATAACCCACCCCAACTGTTAGACCAGGACTAAATCCTGCTTATTGGGGGACAGGTTCTACACCTACACGGTATCTGTATCACGGTATGTTAATCAAGTCAAACAAAAATAGCTAAAGCAATAACTGGTTTATTTAACAAAATACTAAACTTAGAAAGCAAACATAAGATCCAGTTGTCACAAATGAAGCCTAGCGTGAGGCCAGAACCCCAAACAAACAGTCCTAAAACTGCCTCGATGTCTGGAGAAAAGAGATAGGTGAACATCTCCAGGCTGAGAGAAAGGAACAAGCAGACAGGACAGAGTTGCAGAGGCCCAGGTAAGCGAACAATCTTACTTCGGGTCTTCTTTCTTCCATACTTGACACGCCATCCTGTGTGCGGTGTGTGAACTGGAGAACGTGCATATACGTGTGCATACGACACGCCCTGCTGCAGATTCCTAACTAAAACAAATGCTAAGCTGGCGTTTGTTACAGGTATGAAAACTAGATTGCTGTACCACAAAGGGCCATCAGCAACCAGGCTGGCTTTTGCCCAGACACCCTACAAGGCGAAACAGCCTGCAAACTGTCGCCCTAGTACTGCTGGTTTATGTTGATATGCACACAGAGGCTCTGAGGGGCGGGTGAACTCCCCTTATGAATCCTCTGGTTACCTGGCAGATTAGGGTTATGTAACCCATTTTCCCTCCTTTCCTGACAGGAGATGGTGACCAGAAGGCTGGCTACCATCTTGAAGAGGAAAATAAAATGGAAGAATTAAAAAAAAAAACAAAAACACCACACCACCAGGCACTCCTCCCCCAACCACAACTCCCTCTAGAACTGTGTATGTCTACTAGCGCTATTTCAAAATAATGTAGTCTTCATCTACATAGCAGGCAGTTATTTCAAAAGTGTCAAAATACTATCAAGCTGGAGGACTTCCCACTGATTCCTGTAACCCTCATTGTACAAGGAATAAAAAGTCAGAGGAAGCGTGCACTATTTTGAAATAAGTGCTGTGTGGACTCTCCCTATTTTGAAATAAGATTTGTAATTATCAATTGTTTAACACCACAGTAAAAGCATCCAGATGATTAAATCAGTGTTTTAAAAAATACACTGTAAATGGCCAGAGACACATTAAAGAGCTCCTTATGAGCCTGTTTGAGTATCACTTACAAAGTAAAGTTTACGGTTCTCCTATATCATGGGTGGGCAATGATTTTGAAAGGGAGGCCACTTCACAAATTTTGGAAATGGCTGCAGGTTGACCCGGAACGGGGCAGGGCCTCAAGCAGAAGGGAGTGGGGTTGAGAACTACCCTGCTGAGTACAGTGACCTTATTTTCTGAACGAGCTGCAGCTAATAAGAACCGTTTAATTTAAATTATGAAACAGGTTAAACTTTTTAATTCTCTCATGTTAGTTTATCAAACTTCATTTTAAATAACGTAAAGTGTTATATCCAGCACAAAAGGTTTAAAAGTTTTATTTATGGCAGGGGTGAGGAGCCCTTTTTGGGTTGGAGGTCACTGACAAAAAACAAACAAACCAGTTGGGGACCACAAGTGAGAAGCAAACACATTCCTCTAAAACCTCCCAACACTCATGCATGAGGTCCCAACTGAGACACCTCACTCCTCTGGTGCCCCAACCTCACGGGCTGAGGGAAAGGGAAGTGCTTCCCATAGACCAGATTTACTTTTCTGGGGTTCTAGAGGTAGTGGATTTATGGACCCCCTTAGACTCAGGGGTAGGGACAAAAATGAGGGGTACAGTGCACAAGACAGGGCTACCAGCAAGTAGGATAGGGATGGGATGCAGAAACAGGCTGGGAGACAGAAAATGCTGCTGCTGCAGCCACACAGTCCAGGGCTGGCCCCAAGGCCCCGTAGGCACAGGCCGTCCCAGAACCCAGAGGTGCCATTGCCTCTGGGGTGACCTGGGGATACATGGCCAAGGTGCCTCCGGGGCTGGCCCCAGGCCAAGTAACCAAGGCACCATTTAGGAGCCTCAGCCCCAGCGTTGCCTCTTCTCCAGTGGCTGTGCAGGGGGAGATGGGGAGCAGCTGAGCTCTTTCCCCCGTGGTGCATGCCCATTAGAGGGCGGGGCCTAGAGTTGCCTCATGGGCTGGATCCAGCCTACTGAGTGGCTTTTGCCCACCCCTGTCCTATATAGTAGATTATCATGGCACCTCAGTTTCACTCTATCCAAACTACTGGAAATAGGTACAGGACTTCTCGTGTCCAACATCACGGGTTTAAAACAAAGTCAAATGGCTATTTGGTGTTTCACTACCAGAACTAAACTTTATTTCCATTTTGTTACATATTTGTATTTCATGTTGAGTACATTTAACATAAGATTTAAGTGAAGAAGATTTACTCTCCACTAAACAAGTTAAGGAGGAATGTAAAACTAGAAAAAAATTGTTTAAACTTTAACGTTGTGAATTCTGGCAAATAAAACAATAAATATTTCTCTATTTTTCTCCTCAGATCTTCTAAGATGGATCTCATTACAAAAGGATTTAACATCAGTTCAATAGCCATGCATCTCAGGAAAAAATAGTCATATAAAATCCATTTCTTATGCTAAATACTGGTTACAAATAAATTATTTAGAGTTAACACAACTTTCAATTCCTATTTTTAAATACAAACACTGTACTATAATTAAATGGGAATAATTAAAATATATCAATGGCTAAAAATCTAATTATTTAAAGCAAACCCAAACATGCTGTTTGCTTCTGTATGGAAGAATTAGGATATCGTAAGGTTCAAGCATGGTAGTAGGTTATATATGACATCACTATCAACCGTTTGGCCCCTAGGATGTCAATTGCCAAACACTTGGTGGCAAGAGTGGAGGATTGACTAGCACCAGATGGTTAAAGTTACTGACAATTTTAAAACAAATGACACAGCTTTCTGAAAGTGACATGCGCAGCTTAGGGAATCCCAAATACACTGCAATGTAGATACAATATCAAACAGTCACTTGCGTAATTCATGGTAGACAGAAAGGAAAAAAAAAAAAAAGAGTGCTTTCACAGCATATCCCCAGCTCTTCATTACAAAAATATCAGTTATGGGTAGTCAATAGTTATCAAAATCTTTATTGGTACAGGATGAAAGCAGCTTTTTTTAAACCATACATCATAAAATTTTCTAATACACATTGTGTGGAAGAGTTAAAGTCTCTATACTATTTAACTGTTATTAATCCGATTTCTGGAGGTAAAATCTTTCCTGACCAAGTATGAACAATATGGGTAACAACAATAAAAGGTAAAACCAGGGTGTGAAAGGTCAGTGTTTACCATCTTACTAAAACTGTAGTTTTTGAAATGATACATCACTGAAGTGTATGATCACATACATTAAGAGTGAAACCTCATTTTATTAAGCAAGTGAAACACTATTTCAACTGGGCTTAAGTGTTTAAACTGCAAATTCCAGAAACATTACAAGTTCTTTTATGTGGCCCTTTTTGGTGTAACAGTAAGAACAATAAAGTATGGCTTTTCAAGCTCCCCCTTCCCCCCAAAAAAGTATTTGTATGTCTAGTTAATCTACATTGTTTGAGCTCTTCTAAACGATTTGCCCTGTAACATCACTTGTGAATACGCGCAACCCAGAACCAACTGCAACACCTGTACAATGATCAGTGTCTTAGTTGCTCTTTAGCATGGATAACATTACAGAAACCACTGCTTTTCTAAAAAGGATGGATTCATTTTCCCATAAGAGCCACCCTAAAATACAGACAAACATCAGAAAACTTGCTATGGTTTGTCAAACAAAATTGACAGTTTTGTTCTGCAGCAGTAATTCAAGCAATCATCTGCAGAGCGTAAATAAAATCAAGCGCAGTCAACTAAAGTACCTTTCATACCTTTTTCCCCCCATAGTTATCCTCTGTGTCATGTCCCCCGGGGGGGGATCTGTGTAAAAGGAGTTTGACTAGCATAATATTTTATTAAAGTTGTTTAACAAAAAATAGTTAAACATATTTATACAATTTAACATCCAGTTTGATAAAAGGCAAATCAATGAAAAAAATACAAAAAGTAAAAAAAGTGCACTACCCAGTCCAGTATTTCACTTTAAAGTCATGTCACTTACAATATATGAAAAATAAACCCAGAAGTATAATTACTTTAAAATACACCACTTCCATATTTATCAGTATTTTACACATATATTCTGTAGTGGAAGAGGATCTCTCTTAAAAACTTTACTCTTAAAATATTGAGGTGCATATGCCAAGTGGACTATACTGCAGCTTGTCTCTTGTCAAGAATTCTTTCAAATTTGGCATTCCAAGTACATACCTACACTGCTAGCAAGGTCTATATGTTTATAGTACCTAAAGAGTCCAACAAGAACAGTAATTTTCTTTAATGTAGAACTACTACTACAGATAGCTACAAGGAACAGTGAGGTCAGCAATTCTATGGGTCTTAAGTAGGTACAAGTCCTGATTTAACCTTCAAATGGTACAATGTCACAAGAAACTTTAAGGCCATTTTTATTTGCTGATTAATGGACAAAAGGCAATGATTTTTTCTTCCAAAATATTTTCTCTAAAGTCTGTGCTCATAAAAATCATGAGAAATTGGAAAGACTTAATTATTGAAACTTTAAATATATTTTACACAATCTTGTTTGTACAAAAATACAAGTTAAATATAAACATAAAATAATGATAATTTTATGTAAATCCATGTTGTGATATTCTGTTTTGTATAAAAGTGTTTCTCTGCTGTGTCTCATTTGTGAAAAGATCAATACCAGATTGAATCACTACTGGCAAAGGGCCCTAAAAAGCACACTTCAGCATTAAACAGATTTTACACTGTAAGTACCATTTCCTAATTTCATCTTTTCTAAAAACTGGATCAAAAAGAAAGAAAAAAAGGCAGTATGTCCATAAACCAACAAATAATTTGGCTATAATGTATCATAAAACACAAACACACAGATCTGTACAATAAACTCATTAGCTATGCAGTACATAATCATTACACAGAGACACAGGGAATTCAACTTAATGAGGTGCCACTTCTAGTTCACTGTCCTTCAGGCTGGCATTTTTCCTTACTTCGTCAAATGAGTAAGACTTGGTTACCTTTCCATTCTTGAAGACGGTATGAAGGAGATCCTGTAACAGACAACACTGTTTCAGTGAATGAGAAGCAAGATATCTTTCCAGAAGAGATGCTGAACACACATGTACAGTAGTTATATTGTTAGATGTAAATTTTATATCATCCCACAAACACTTGTGCAAATGCTTAACTTTAAATGTCCACAGCAGTGTTTCTCAACCTTTTTTTTTATATAAAGTACTCCTTTAAAAAAATTATAAGTATCCCCAGTACCTACAGTTTTCAGACATACAAACTTTTTTTTTCTACCATTGCAATGCATTTGTTTGAACTTAATCATAGCTAGGTGGGTGATGAAATTTTTGGGTGTAAAAAAGTACAAAAAATAATAAAACACTGTAAAAAAACAAAAATTCAGTTCTCCAAATTTCAGTTTTGTTGATGTACCCCCCAGACTTCTCTTGAGTACTCCTAAGGGTACTCATACCACTGGTTGAGAAACACTGGTCTATAAGACTACTCATTAAATGTGACTTACTGATATGTAAAAGTGAGCACCCACAAAGTGTTTGCAAGACTGGGGCCTTAGCTGCAAAGACTAATTTTTGTATTTCTCTCTGTAACATTAACTCTATTAGACTATTAAAAATATTTCTGCTATTTTATGCATACTTACAGTGCTTACAATACAAAGTTGTGCCAGGCCACCACTGAAAGCCTATAAACTAAGAGTGGGGAAATATTTTCTACTCTCTGCTAGAGCAATTAATAGGAAAGGTAAAACTCACTGAGCAACACCTGAGTGTAATTCGGATATTAGCACTATGGGTGCTATCTGACAATCACTTCACTCAGTGTATAGAAAGATCAAAACATTTCCTCACTCTGGAGTGGCAAGTGGAAAAAAAACCCTTTGTTTTCAGCACCTCACAAAAATCTTCTGTGCACACATCCTTGTATCAAACAGAGCATCACCAAGCACAGAAGCTGTAAGCTAGTTGGATTTTGTTACACTTCTATCTAGTGTTAATACCAACAAGTGTAGCTGCAATCACAGGGACCCTGCAATTGGAGTCAACCAGGCCTAGGAAGCAATGAATACTTCGTATTCAGCTTCCATTTAGTGACATCATTGAATAAGACACTTCAACACAGTAGGCAGCCAATATTTCCCCCCTACCCCCCACCCATTGTGCTTGCTAAAAATGGGAAGACCACATTTTGCCTGATTTTGAAGAGAGCTAAAGCCTTGGGATCCTGAATTGTGTTGTGATGAGGCCTACCTCCTATGCCTGAAGAACAAAGATTCTTGTGCATGAATACTGCTTTGGAATTTTCCTGTACACAGGCACTTTACTGGGAGACAGTTAATTGACCCAAATAGGCCAAATAATCCCACAATTTCTCCAATCTCTCCTTGGTGCTCCCTCTTAAAAAAACTGCACTGCCATGCATTGTAGTGCCCTGCCAGACCTCATGTGCTGAGACAATTGACCCCTTTATAAATACCTCTACTATTTGTACACAACTGCTTCTAAGGGTTTTCTTTAGAATGTGCTAGCATCTGTTGTGATCACCTACAGAAGGCATAACATGTCTAGTAACTCATGTGTCAACTGTTCCCTCAACACTGGGTTAACACTGAACATGGTCACTGGGCTCAAATGGCTGCAAAGACAGGAATGGTAACTCCCTCTCAAAGGAAAATGCCTTTTCTCAGTATGAAATCAAAATACAATAATCTGATGTTTCTTTGCCAACCAAGCACAATTAAGAGAACCTCAGCAGCAGCTGATAGTATACATCTTTGGCACCACTCTGCTCTCCGATTTAGAGCTGCAAGCAAATGTTTCCTTTTCTTCTCTTTCATGTAAAGCCCCTTCCCCATCTCAAATTCAGGAGCCCATTATAATGTCAAGGCAATGCAGAGCTCTCAGTAGTTTCCTCCTGAACTCAACTCTTCACTTATCCTATCCTAGCCAATCTTATCCACTTTTGACTTGTGTCCTCTCTTTGCTGCACCCTACATTTGAAACTGCTTCTCTTGGCACTAGATCTTCCCTGTCCTTCAAATCTACTGGGCCTATTGCTACTTAACTACGGCTACCTGTTTTCACTCTAACACTAAACACCAATTAGGTGCATGTGAACACAACTCAGAGTTCCAACAGGCAGTGGACTTTTAAATTCTCATGAAGTATTATGTATATAAGCAGTGCAATGAAGTGACCAGAACCAGGAGTGTTGGATCTAGTCTCTGATTTGCCCAATACTTTCCCCCCAAAGTGCTGAACTAAGTAATTCAATTTCTGCTTTCCTCCATCTGAAAAGTAGAGAAATACCAACTGGCAGAAGCATTACAAGGCTAGTTTATAAGTCCTTGTATGGAAATCATTCTACTGGTAAACTGGTCACTGACAACACATTGGATTTATGTTGAGGAGAGGGGAGGAAATCAGTGAATAAGATGTACTGACTGTATCAAACAGTCTGTGGCCTACAGAGCAGAATCAAGGAATTACTCAAAAGTTCATGGCACAGTTAAAGTTTTGAGTATAAGTTTTTAGCAGACTTTAAGCAGTTTTGAAGGCTATGCTCAGTGGTACAATATGTAATGCCACACAGCAAATAGGGCATCATAGACAGAAGCTATAAAAGGTTTGAGAACAGGACAAGAACAGCAGCTTGGCTTTTATGACTATACCAGAAAAAAAATATTTTTGAAAAAGGAAATACATGAGAATACGCTCTCCGAAGGTTCTTTACCAGAAATTGGATTTTAAAAAATCCCTTTAAAAAAAGACTCCAATTGATAAAAGACATTTAAATAATTTAACCTGAAGGAGTATTATGCAGGTTGCATTGTAAGAGCATTCTACGCTTCAACACACTGTTCAATTCTGGAAAAAGACAAATTCCTCTTTCCTATCCTCCAATCCCAAATGAAAATACTAGAGCATAAAACTAAGTAACCAGAGTGCTGTTTATACTAAATTTGCTACAGTTGGAGCTTTTGGGATTATTTAGTTGAGAATATTAGCTGAACAAAAACACTGAAAACAAATTTCAAAATCAATCTTACTAAACAACGAGACGTCCTATGGCACTTTATAGACTAACAGATTTATTGGAGTATAAACCTTTGTGGGCAGAAACCCACTTCGTCAGATGCATGCAGTGGAAATTCCAGAGGCAGGTATAAATATACAGGCATATGAAAAGAGTACCAATCAAGTGTAAGGCTAGAGATAACGAGGTCAATTCAGTCAGGGAGGAAGAAACCCACTTCTAGCAGCTGATGTAAAGGTGTGAACACCAAGAGAGGAGAAACTGCTTTTGTAGTTGGCTAGCCATTCACAGTCTTTGTTTAATCCTAAACTTAGTGTCAAATTTGCAAATGAATTGTAGCTCTGCAGTTTCTATTTGAAGTCTGTTTTTGAAGTTTTTTTTGTTGCAGGATGGCTACTTTTATATCTGCTACTGTGTATCCAGGGAGACTGAAGTGTTCTCCTACAGGTTTTTGTATGTTACCATTCCTGATACCTGATTTGTGTCCGCTTAGTCTTTTACATAGGGACTGTCTAGTTTGGTCAATGTAAATGGCAGAGGGGCATTGCTGGCATATATCACATTGGTAGATGGGCAGGTGAATGAGCCTGTGATGGTGTGGATGATATAGCTAGGTCCTGTGATGGTGTCGCTGGTGTAGATATGTGGGCAGAGTTGGCACCGATGTATGTTGTAGGGATTGATTCCTGACTTAAGAATTACTGTGGTGTGGTGTGGTGTATAGTTGCTGGTGATAATTTGCTTCAGGTTGGCAGGCTATCTGTGGGCAAGGACTGGCCTGCTGCAAAATCAATCTTAATGATCTATGCCACTTTTACTCAGCTTAGGTTAGCATTGGGAATTATTTCATCTACTTTTGGTGAAGTGATATCAGAATACATACATGACCATATTCTTCAAGATCCCCTTTGCCTTCTTCTAATGTAACAAAATCTCCACTGGGAGTCCTATGTAAAGAGAGTCGACCTTTCTTTGACCTTTTGTTAGGATCTGCTACTGGATCCTTAAAGACATTCACCTGGAAATCAAAGCAAGATGTTAGTATGGTTGAAATGTGAAGCAATACAAATAAAATTGAACTTCAAAGATACAGAAGGGTAGCCATGTTAGTCTGTAACTGAAAAAACTTAAATAGTTCTACAGCACCTTAGAGACTAACTGTGACGGGGCAGCACTGCCCTGCACCGAAGCTAAGGGAGTTCACCTGGCCCCGGGAGTGGAGCAGACCCTGCCCTTGCAGCTCTGCTGTGCATGGTCAAGAGTGAGGCCTGAGATAAAAGCTGAGGAAGCAGGCAGTCAGGGGAGGTAGCCAAAGGGGCAGGAGCACAGGGAAGAGATCCTGGGCTGCCCCAGCCGTCCCTGAAGCCAGGTCGACCAGATTGCCACCTGAGGAGCTAGGCCTGTGGACACGACTGTCTAGGAGCTGCAACCCTAACCACCTGGGACGGAGCCTCAGTCGGGGAAGAGGTAGGAAGCAGCCCAGGGCGAAGGAAGGACCTATGGGAGGTCAGCGTGGTCCAGCAGGCATCCCCGCTGACCAGGCAATGGACACTTTCACTGCCAATAGGGCTCTGAGCTGCGACCTGGTGGAGTGGGAGGGCCTAGGTCTCCCTACCTCCCCGAAAACCCCCGTAACCCGGCCTCCAGGACTGGGAAACAGGCTGAACTTTATGGACCAGGCCGGTGGGCCGTATTTCCCCTGAGGGAGGGACATGGAACTTTGGTGGACTGGCCAAAAGGGTTGTGTGTTCCCAGAGCCAAGGTGAATCTGCTCCAGGACTGGGGCCTACCCCATCACACGAACAAAAAATGTAAATGGTATCATGAGCTTTCGTGGGCACAACCCACTTCTTCAGATTCATCTGAAGAATTGGGCTGTGCCTCCGAAAGCTCATGATACCATTTACATTTTTGATAGTTCTGCAGCACCTTAGACTATTGGCTGTTTTTTCAAAGATACAAACACCAGACTCAAGGACTGACTGGTGACTAGTCAGACACCACATGAAACAAGATGTAATAAATGAGGTAGCTGTGGAGACAAAAAAAGTAAACAGTACTGTGCCAGTATTGCATCTTAAAATGCCTGTCTCCATCCCTACGTGCAGGATACCCTCTATCAGCTAGGGACAGAAGATGCTGAAGCTTGTAGGCAAAGCTGGGAACCCCCACTGCCAATCCAAGGCAGCTGGAGGAGTAGGAACAGCACTAAGGGCTGTATTGCTTTTCTGTAAGCTCCAGGTACTGTTTTCACACCCTGCCCCCAGGGCCAGGGATTGGGAGGTGGTTTTCCCGTATGCTCCCCACCTGAGAGGGGGACATGTCTGCCTGGAAAGAAGCTGCTTAGGTGCCTCTGGAACTTTAACTCAGAACATAAACTGTTCGAGCCAGAGCTGCATTTTGTTCAGGGTTACAAACATTTCAGAGTTATGGACAACCTCTATCCCAGAGGAGTCTAACTTGGAGGTTCTACAGTAGTTCCTCTGTGATCAAATGAATGAAAAGAAAAAAAAAAAATCAGAGGACATACCCCAAGGCCATTAGTCACCACATAACTGCATTTGAAGGAACAATTCAAGAGATCCCTAGTTAATTTCTGCAGCAGAGCTCCACCAGATCCAAAGGAAACATTTTCAATACTCCATTTATTCTTCTTCATTCCCTCTACAATCTGATAAGAAAAAGAAACAATAAAGGAATGCATTTTAAACTCTGGTTGATAAGTGCCTTTTTCCTTAATCTTTTATTGCACATTTTGAGAAAATGCTCTTTTACAAAACAGTCAAGTCAGCTAACATGCAGGTACAAGAGAGATGTAAAATATTGTCATTATCTGGCATGCTGTTTGAATTTGAATTGAGACTTTAGTTGGAGATTATAAAATGTTACTGATGGAGAACGATTATCTGCATTGTAACATGCAGTATTAAACACTGACCCCGAGACAAGAGTTACACAGTAATGCAACACTCAGCCACCAAGCCCTAAAGCATATTATTTCTTTGCCTAAACTAAATCCTTCATAGTGGCACTCAGAGCCTTCCAATGGCTGTCAGAATTGTGGGCTAACTTCAGATTTCAAAGAACCTCAAGTTGTAAGATGTATTCTGAAACAAAGTAATAATTTCACCCATGAGAGGGGCTTTGCCTGTCTGAGCAGAACTGCAATAGAGCAATTCTTCCTAAAGATATGCAGCCTAGAATTAGTTGTATTAGAGCAGGGGTTGGCAACCTACGGCTCATGAGCCAAATATGGCTCATTAGGGAGCCAGATATGGTACTTGAAGCTCAAGCCCAGCTCCCCTGCAGCAGGCAGCCCACACTGGCACTACAGCAGGCCTGGGCAAAACATCCTCCATTGGCTGGATCAGGCCCACAGAGGCAGCAGGGAGCCCCCCAGGCAGACTCCCATGCTTGACTCGCCCCTGCATGCCCACACAGAAAAGCCGCTGTGGGGCTGTTTTTCCCCCCTACACAGAGTGTACTGGCAGGGAAAGGGGGAGTAGTGCCTTATGGCTGCTCCTGCCCCCAGCACAATCCCACTGGCTGGTTCTGGCCAATGGAAGCTGTTTGTTTCAAGAGCAGGCAGTGTGGGAAGCAGCCTCCCATCCCCAGGCTCTTAGTCATGGAGCACATGGCCAGGCAGCCTGAGCTGGAAGGCTCCTGTCAGAGAAACGGGCTGAGCTGCAAGTCCCAGTGTCCCAATCAGATTCTGCCTCTGACACTCCAGGCTCACTCCCAGCCCTCTTTTCTCATTATTCCTATCCCACATAACCCAAACCCGCTGCCCCTCCTCCCCCCGAGCACATATCCCCCTCCCAGATACTGCACCACAATCCCCTGCCCTAGGTCACAATCCAAACCCCTGGCCAGATACCTACCAGCACCCTGCTCCAGACATCTCTCGCCTGGCCAGACATCTACTCCCACGTTGCTCCTGCAACCCACCTCCCACCCAGATTCTGCACCCCCATGAGCATTCTTATATGATTCTTTGTTGACCTCTTGTTCTGAATTTTGTTGTAGTTTGGCTCTTTGGTTTGAAAGGTTGCCGACCCCCATATTAGAGATTTCCAGCATGGTATTTAAGTGGTAGAGCATTCGTTTTATCCTCTTCTTCAGCCAAAGTTCTTGAGCGATTCTTACTTGGCATATTCAACTGTTTTGCCAACTTTTTCCTAAGAGTTATCAGTAAAACATTTACTGCAATCCCATCCACAGACAATTTAGACTTACTATTAATATATCTTCTCATAACACAAGAATCCTCTCATTCAGGAGTCATGATTGATGTATAAGCCCTACCCCAGTGGCCAGAGAAGCTGATTGGTCAAAAACCTGTTTTCCTGAAGTACTCCCCCTGTATGACCTTGGAAAGCACCTTATAACCCAAGTCAAGAACTTCCAGTGCTTGGACCTCTAATTACTACTAGCAAGAGAGCAAAAGTTCCAAGTGAGAGGATTCTTCTGCAATGAAAGCACAGTTTAAACATTTAAATTAAATTACAATTATTTACCTCACACAGATAATTCCTAGGCTGAAGTCATGACTGATGAAGTGACAACTAGGCTATTCAGAGACAGGGAAGGGAAGGAGCTAAAAGAAAAGAGATTAGGGGACAATAGGCAGTGTTGCTGTGGCCATGTCTGCCTCAGGATATTAGAGAGAAGGCAAGTGAGGTAATATATTTTATTGGACTTTGTTGAGGAGAGAGATGAGCTTTTCAACTTACACTGAGGTCTTCTTCTGGTCTGGGAAATATGGTGCAAGCATCAAAGCAAAATACAAGGTGGAACAGATGGTTTACCATTACTTAACACATTTCAAGGGACCACTGAAGTGGCCAGTTAACAACTCTAGACATTGGGGGAGAAAGGGGGAAGTAGCTGGGGAAGGTGTTTAATGAGTTAGACTTTTGAATGGTCCCTTGAAATATGTTAATTGATTATGCTAAACAACTTTGTTTTTAACTGACACTTTGAGCATGTTTCCCAGATGTGAAGAAGTTAGTATAAGCTCATCTCTCACCAACTTGGTTCAATAAAATATATTGTCTCTAATTATGGGAGAAAAGCAGACAACGATCTGGCACGCCAAAGCAGCAAGATCTTCAGCAGCATTTTCAGGATATTTATTATGTCCAACTTTCCTCAAATGTGTTGGATACCCTTAACCTATGACACACAAGCCTGTGGGTAGTGAGGTCAGTCTGCAGTGCTGTAGAAGCTCCTTTGAAAAACAGCTCTAACAGGATGAACAGACAATACAACAAGGGGACACACTGGTCAGAGGTAATGTTCAGATAATGGAAGTCTCAGGCCTGGTCTACACTATGAAGTTAGGTTGCTGCAATGCAGCCCATGTTGATCAAGTTGTGCATGTGTCTTCACTTAAATCAGGATACTTCTGTCATAAGCAGTGTGTTGTACCAACTTACCACCACCTCCTTGAGTGGCACAGAGCCAACGGTCATCTGCTTAGGTTGATTTAGTGTTGTCACCAACCCCACCCCCACTGCAGCAGGAAGACAGCACGGAGAAGGGAAGAGAAGACAAAGTGCATGCGCCTCCCCTGCCCACAACAGTGTGCGTGTTTTCTTGTCTTCATTTCCTTCCATGTGCTCCATGGAGGGAGGCGGAGGTGTTGTTAAGATGGTGGCACAAGATCCAGAGCAGCTGGAATTTTATTTTATTTTTAATTTTTTTTAAAAGGCGCCTCATGTGCAATTCATCCAGAGCTACCCACAGATACTGCCCCAGAGATCCTTGTCCCTGGAGACCCCAGGCATCAGGCAAGCTGTCCCCGGTCCAGACCCCATTCAGTACTCTGCCCCGCCTCCTCGCCAGACACCTACCCCCCAGCATGCTCCTGTACCCTATTTTCCACCCAGATTCTGCACCCCACCATCCCTATCTCTCTCACTAACAGACCTGTCCCGCACAGTGGAGCCCTCATTTTTGGCCCCACAAAATCTACTAACCCTGGAACCCTAGAAGAGTTAATCTGGCCTGAAGGCCCTAAATCTCAGTCCTACCCCTCTCCCCCCTCCCCCCCC
>CM057845.1:23386192-23408327 GCA_030068395.1 Apalone spinifera
CCCCCCCCCCTTTTGCTTCACACTTCTGTGACTCCCCACCCCAACTGATTTTTATATGGGTCAGTGGCCACCAACCCAAAAAAAGGTTCCTCATCCTTGAGCTAAAACCATCACTGGAAAAAACAGTGCCAGTATTCAGTGTCATTGCTTTATGCTACTAGAATAGTGCAACCAAACTGTTCCTACCTCATTTCCCCTTCATCTGCTGGGCCATACTGACTAGGGATATACAATCCCCTTTAGTTAACTCAAACATTAAATGGGGCGGGCAGGGGATGCTCCAGCCTGTGCTGGCTGGGAGCCAGCAGCCCTGGGTGGGGCTCTTCCCCAGCTCTTCACCTGTGACTGGCAGTAGGCTACTCCCTAAGTACTTATTAACAGTTACCCGTTAACAATCCTAATACTGACCATGGCTGGTGCTGAGTTGTGCACAAATCACAAGCAGAAGTGAGAATGCTGTGCTTACAACTTTTGGGGAGCAAGTTCAGCATCTTAAGTTTGCTTTCCTTAATGAATGCACTAACAATAGTACCTCTGTTTATTTTATTTGCAGCTGCTGCCATTGTGGCCTTCAGGTTCTCCTCCACAGCCGCAGAATGCCTGAGTCAGACAAGGAGGAGAAAGATGATGTCTCAGGATGACACACTCCAGGAGATCCTGTAAGCCAGTGCAGCACTGAACAATGAGCACAGGGCCTGGAAGATCACCACTGCCTGCCACGTGGAGACAGCTACACTGGCAAAAGATGCAGAAAATGGACAGGGACGTGCAACAGGACATACTGGGACTTATCAGGAAGCAAACAGAGGTGCTGCAGACTCAGGTGGACCTGCTGGTTCAACAATTCCGTGCTCACCTCCCTCTGCAAATTCAATATTGAGACCCCCCCACTCAACATTCCACGTGTTGTCAGGGCTCACTGAAGTACCCCTACCACTCCACCCGGGGGCACAGAAGACAATCATACACCCTGGCCTGTTAAACCCACACACTGTATGTACAGCTGGAACGGACATGACCGTTCTCTTCCCGTAATAAATTGAGAACAGAACTTAACATTTCAAACTTAGTAATTGCCTGTTTTTTGTACAGATTGTTACCGAATGTTCTATTTTTTTTTAGATCATAATTGTTAAGACTGATTTTTTCCACTGAGGTTATAACTTCCAGTGACTGCCAGGAGTTCAATCCACAGCAGCTGGGAGCAGTTGTGTCCCCCGCTGCACCCAGCAAACAGTGGTGAGACCTCAACTGAGCTTCCCATTTTGCTGTGGATATTTTTAAGTAAAAATCATGGCATCTGAATGTCTCTTAGCTGCACAGCTCTGTGTTGAATTCTTCTGATATTCTTACACCTGGCTATTCAAAAAAAATTCAGCAGACTGCCACTCCACCTGCACCCTAGCAAAAACTTTTCTCCCTTTGCTTCACAGATATTATATAGAACACAGGAGGCAGCTATAATCATTGGGATATTTTTCTCACTAAAGTCCAATCTTGTGAGTAAGCACCACTAGCAATCCTTCAAAGGAGCACAGGTACATTCAATTGACATTCTACACCTGCTGAGCTGGTAGCTGAAGTATATGTTGCTCTTCATGTGTCTGGCTTTACAAGCCATAAAAGCAAGGGGATGCTGGGCTCCCAAAGATAACTGTTAGGATTTAAAATGGTGCCAATGGAAATCTGCCGGTGGGGGAAAGAAAACCCTCATTTGCAGCTTTTTGAAGAGTCCTCTGTTCTTAAAGATGTAGGCATCGTGCATCCTCCTTTACCAGCCCACACTGATATCGTTAAAGCATCATCAGTGATTCACCAATGCTTACATTACATAGAAAAGTAGTCCTTTCCTTTGATGTACTCTGTGGCAAGGTGGTCTCATGTCAAAATAGGAATGTGTGTTATCTAACACCCCACTGGAAATGGGTGACAGGAGAGGGATCACAATGATTCCCTGTTGTGTTCCCTCTCTCTGGGGCATCTGGTATTGGCCGCTGTCGGCAGACAGAATACTGAGCTAGACGGATCGCTGGTCTGACCCAGTATGGCCGTTCTTATGTTCACTGCAATTTGGGAATCTCACTGCTGCAAATCCATCTACTATGCCCTGCACATTGCCAACAGTCAGAGTCTTGCATAGCAGAAGGCAATTAATGACCATGCACATACTGTGTGACCACAGCCCCCCATGGTGGATTTCCTGACTCCAAATTGATTTGACTGTCCTGCACAATCACCACTTGCTTTTCCACTGTCCTTACAGCTCTCATTTTGGTGCTACTGTGCTGGAAGGCTAAGGCGAGCTTAGCACACAGATCCAGGTACATGGCCTTATGCATCTGAAAAGTTGAATGTCATGGCTCGTCATCCCAAACCTGCACGAGGAGATCATCCCACCAATCACTGTTAACAGTTTCTCTGGTCCAGAACAAGTGCTCCGGCACCTGCCGCTGCTCCATGAATGCCACCAACTACCTTGAAATGTTTTTCGCTGTCTGCTCACCAAAGCAGCATCACGTCTATTCTTTGGGCTCTGCTAATACTGGAGGATCATGCGTCCCATGTTTGCAACATTCAGGAGAACAGTGCAGAGCTGTGCAGGCTACATTTTTCTATTAGATATGGCCAGAAGCAAGGATGACTGTGGGTGTGTGGGATTTTGAAAATGTGGCACAAAAAATTATGACAGATATTATGGGATGAAGAATAATGCATTATGGGAAGTTGACCCCATGTTCCTAGTTATCCCTGCCCAACTTGTTTTAGCTCCATTGTGCATTGCCAAAAGTTCCTAAAACGCTGCATGCTAGAAGGTGGTGAGTTGCACTGCAGGGTGCCTACCCATGATGCACCATATTCTGCATTTACACAAGTGTGCCTGGTGACCATGCACAGCACTGACACAAGGAGCCAAGCATGCACATACACAAGTGACGTACTAACTCTCTCAACTGTTTACCAACATCATTTGAGTCCACAAAAGGTTGTAGTATAGACGTGGCAACAGTTGAGAAGGGAACCATCCACATAGAAAAGCATTTGAGTTTATCCACATTCTAGACTCACTCTTACAGGATGGCTACATCTACATTGGCAAGATTTTGCGCAAATACTTTTAACGCAAGAGTTTTTGCATTAAAGTATTTGCGCAAGAGAGCGTCTACACTGGCATGTGCTTTTGCGTAAAAGCATAGGTGCCAGTGTAGACGCTCTCTTGTGCAAGAGAGCTCCGATGGCCATTTTAGCCGTTGGGCTTTCTTGTGCAAGAAATTCATGTTGCCTGTCTACACTGGCCTCTTGCGCAAGAACAGTTGCGCAAGAGGGCTTATTCCTGAGTGGGAGCATCATAGTTCTTGCGCAAGAAGCCCTGATTTCACACATTAGAACGTCAGTGTTCTTGCACAAGAACTCCCTGCCAGCGTAGACAGGCAGCAAGTTTTTGCGCAAAAGCGGGTGCTTTTGTGCAAAATCATGCCAATGTAAACTCAGTCGATATGTTTAAGATCTAAAGCCATGACAGGAAAGCCAACAGGAATCAGTATAGGAAAAGGCAGCATAAATAGCATAGTGCCTGAGACATAACTTCAAGGTTACACTGCAGACTTCTTCCCATCAAGTTTTTAGGGGCAACCTCTCTAACATGCATCTCTCTAAAGCATTTCCAGTAGACAGATTCCTCAAACCAACAAGGAGAAAGGAACATCAGACCTCCCTGTAATACTTCCATTGAATGAAATCCGAGGCATCTTGCACATTTCTCTTTTAAAAATCTTACTGATTTTAACAACAAACTTCTTATCCTCTGGCACAAAGGACTACGAAGTAGTGTTCAAATCAGAGTCCCCAAGAAAGGAGTATGAACAGAGGGGAATCTCCTTCCTTGTGGGATAAGTGGCTTTCCTAGAAGCCATTTGTAGAAGGAGAGCCTGAGAAGGATGGCTGGATCTCAATAAGTGTCAGGAATAACTGAAGGAGACAAGAAGAGATGTTCAACAGACTCTCTTCTAGGGATGCAAAATCCCATTTAACCAGTTAAATCAGGGGTGACCAACCATAGCTCTCAAGCAGCATGTGGCTCTTTGCTTAAGAAATGCTGCTCTTGCTGGGTCTGAGCCATGCGCCTGGACTGCTCACGGCCGGCTGCTTTGTGCACATGCCCCAGCACCTGGGAGGGAGAAGTGCGTGGCGGCTGCTCTGGGACCTGGTTTATACTCCTCAAAAAATGAGTACAGGATCTTTCGAAAAAGCCTGCCATTTTCAACAGAACTGTGTCTAGACTGCAGTTTTACTTTCGAAATGGTGCTTGTTCGAAAGAGCACCATTACATGATTATGCAAATGAAGCACGGGATATTTAAATCCCTGTTTCATTTGCAATTTTGAAGTAGTCTAGACACAGCCCTACTGTCTATGGCATCCCTGGCTGGCAAGCCTTCTCATGCTGTGGACACACTCCTTGATTACCTCAGTATGAGCAAAAATCGTTGGGTGAAAAATTGGCTTCTGCCAATCCACTCTCCTATTTTGAGGAACCTCCACTGTTCAGAATGGCTTTGTGTGCGTGCATGTGCAAAAAAGCTCTGATTCTATCACTGACTCTCTTCTGCTGAGTTCCACATTTGGTGCTTGCAGAGAAGAGGAGGAGGGGGAAGGAATTACTTCCATCAAAAACCTCAAGGTTTGCAGCCTTTCCGCAGAGCAATGACACACAGAGGAGTTTCTCATTGTGGTGGAGGCAGCAAGACAAAGGCTACATTGTACTTCCCAGTTCATACAGAGGGACCAATTCAGGTGTCATATTTTGACTAGCGATGGGTTCTCAAACTCCACTGCACTATGACCCAGTTCTGATAGCAAAAATTACATGATGCTTGGGGAGGTGTGGCCAAGGGGAAGGGGAAGGGAAAGGGGAGGAGGTGCCACACAAGGCCTGATCCCTTCCACTTTGGGGTAGGTTGAAGCCAAAGCCTAAACCCCTGTGCCCTTGGGAGGGGGTCAAAGCCAAAAGGCTTCAGCACCAGGTGGGTAGGACTATAACTTGAGCTGCATTATCCAGGTGTTTGGCCCCAAGCATGGAGCTTGAGCTTTGCCTTAAGCCCTAGCAAGTCAAATGCCAGTGGCAACCCCATTAAAACAAGGTCACAAACCACGTGGGGTCCCACAGTTTGAGAGCTGCTGAGCTAATAATTTCTATTGTAGGTGCGGATAATCCATCAGTCATGATCCCAAACTAGAGGATTCTCTAGTATAAGAATTTAAAGATGGCTGGAAATTGAATGCTCAAAGATCATCTCCAGAAGGTCTAGTAGATTTTGCAGTTAGCAGATTGGAATGATTTAAAAGTAAAAATATCAAAATAAGAAGCAAAAAAAACAAAAAAAAGTTCCTTACCTGGGCTAGCAGTACTCCCTATTAAAACAGAATTTTAAAGAATAGTTTACACTTTCTGCTTTTTCTTTCTGTTTCAGTTTCATCTAGTTTGGACAGTGAACTAGACTGAACAGTTCATTTCTCATTCCACGTTTTCATGTCATACCTATTACCATAGTACCTGGTACATGACAATTACACTGGAGATTCCAACATTGATGTTGAATTAAAAATTAACAAACTTTCAAGGAGTTTAAAAGAAAAAAGTCACCATAAGTGTTTATTTACAGATAAGAGTAATGGAAAACCATTTAAAATGTTTATTCTGCATGAAACCTACATTTTATATGCAAGATATGTGAAAACAATCAGCATGGGCGGTCTGGTGTTATTGGAACAACAGGAGTAACAATGCCTTTTGTAGTAAGTAAAAACTTCTCTCTTTTATGCTAAGTGGTTATGACTGTTTTCAGAGGTAATGCTGTTCTGTTAAAAGGCTTTTTGAAGGTGGGTGAGGTGGGGGAAATTAGTGCATATATTTTTATATCCTACTTTTTCAGAATCTAAATGGGAAAGTAATTTAATACAGACTTACCTGATGTGAGAAGAAATGGGGAAAAGGGGTATTACAAATAGCTTTTCCTGTCCTATTTACACCTGACAGCACAAAACTATATCCATATCCTGAAAAACCAAGGTCCCTTCCCTTTCCCCATACATATATACTTTAAAGACTAATCATGATTTTGTGATAGAATAATAGGACACTAATTGTTGCCTCCGAGAATTTTATCAGGTTCAGGAAAAGTCTCATCAGAAGCTCACTTGCCTTTCCTCTGGAAAGGCTCTGAATTTAGTGGACCAAATTCACTGCTAGTATAGCTCCATCAGAAAACAGTGAAGCCAAAACAGCTCAATATATTTCTAACTCAGCTGAATTCTGTTTGAAGAGTTGTTTTTAAAAAAATGGTTTGTCTCCAAGAACAGATACTGGAAAAAAAAGTTTAGCAATCAGATAATGTTACCAAGTGTTCAACAGTTGTGTAGTAAAGCAAGACTATCCAGACTGAATTATTTCATGCTTGCAGTTAACACAGATGTGCATTATATATCAAGATCAACATCAAATCACTGTTTCTAATCAAACCAACCAAGAAAACCAGACTTGCTTTTCAGGACTGTCATAACACGAGTTTGCTAAATGTTTTTCATTGCACAGCAATCTTCCTATCAACAATTGCATTACTTGATATCCACAACTGCAGCACGACTCATCACTAGCATCCTCTGAGGATCTGGTACTGACATGTCAACACTATTGTATCTTTGTTGTTTGGGTTCATGGATCTCAGATTATACATGCAAATAGTTAATCAAACTGAACAGACAGATGACAACTTCTACCAGTGCAGAACTGCTTTACACCAACTTCTGAGGTCTAGTTTCCCTAGTCCTTCATTCACAAGAACATAACATAAGAACGGTCGTACTGAGTCAGACCAAAGGTCCATCAAGCCCAGTAGCCTGTCTGCCGACAGCAACCAACACCAGGTGCCCCAGAGGGGGTGGATCAAAGACAACGATCAAGCAATTTGTCTCGTGCCATCCATCTCCAGCCTCTGACAAACAGAGGCCAGAGACACCATTTCTATCCCCTGGCTAATAGCCTTTTATGGACCTAGCCTCCATGAAATTATCTAGCTTCTCTTTAAACTCTGTTATAGTCCTAGCCTTCACAGCCTCCTCTGGCAAGGAGTTCCACAGGTTGACTACACGCTGTGTGAAGAAGAACTTTCTTTTATTAGTTTTAAACCTGCTACAAGGATGCAAAGGTGCTCAGATGAGATGAACAGGGGCTCCTGTGGGTACTTCCAATATCTAAGAGGTTTCACTGAACTGAGTATTTCCTAATTAATTACTAATGTAGTGATACAAAGTATGTATCCAGGTGAAGACTGCACAATACTGTATTTATTTTCAAAACAAAAATGCATCCTGTGGTGGCCTGACTTATCAAGTAACTGTTGGAAGTGCAGAAATACGAATAGCCAATCCTGCTCTGCAGTTGCTTCCACCAGAGTTTTCAGTGGATAATAAAAGCTTTGGCTTCTACCTTGCTGAAAGTACTTTTTACTTTTATCAGTAAGAAGTTATGTATTCATTTATCATAACATTAGGCACCACCAGTTAAATGCAGTATAATTTTATATAAAAACATGGATGACTCAATTGTTCTCATTAAACTGGCTTCTCAAAACACTTCCCCCACCATATTGTATACTCATGGTTTGTAGACACTTTTGCATTTGTTCTCAAAGGTATCTTTCAAAACACAAAAGTATACCTTGAAAGTTTGAATGCAGTAGTCATATTTAAGATTTACAATCTAACAATCCAAACTCGTTAACTATTACTATCACCACAGCACATGTCATGACTGGCAGACTAGAGACATATAGATCTCTTCACAGAGCTTAATCTTAGTTTCAACCTGGGAAGGATTAAACTAAACAATTAGGTGATGTGGGAGAGTAAAAGTTACAACAGTGAGATTAGGAAATATATTTTAGGTTATGTATTTCTTTAAATTCCCCATGTGATTTTAATAAATTAATTGTATATATTTGGGTTTGTAGGCAATGTCCAGAATGAAGGCCAGGAATGGGCCAATAAAGAAACATTAACACCTGATTTGTTGTTAACAGACTCCAGATTAAAGGAGGACACAGCTAATTTCATCTGACATATTAACAAAATCCATACCTCTTGCAGCGTGTTGATATCCACACCATCCCCCTGAATAACTCTGATATAAGGGGGCAACACCTTGTAGCCTTTTGCATTTTCTACAGCAGGGAACTTCCTTCCTAAAATTTCTAGTACCTGTGGAAAACAAAATAGAAGCAATCTGGTTTTCATTTCTCCCACTCTAGCAAAGTTAAATCCCAAATCCGTTAAACTTTATTGAATTCATTTGTGTTAGCATTTTGAGAACATGTTGTGATGCAGAAAGATTGCAACATGGCTTTGCTTTGATTCTCAATACTGCAGGCACTGTGTAGGATAGCTTTGGGAAAAAAATGGCTTAAGAAACAATATACTCTGTATAGTCACATGGCTAAAGAGGACTAATCACACTCAAACACCAGTCTTCATGCTTATTTACAAACTAGCTGCTAGATTCTCCTCACTAGATCAGCCCTGAATATTATTTATTTACTCTCCCTCTTCCCCACTCTGTCCCCTACTTTTTTAAAAAACCCCACAATGCAAACAGTGGATGCGCCCTTCCTGTTCCTTGGATTTCTTAGCACCCTATGCCTTGTGGAATAAAGATTGCTGTCTGAAGTCTCAGTTTAAAAGAACAATACTCAATATTTAGATTTTGACTGACTGTTTTCCTGGTTCTGAGAAAGAGAGGTGAGGCAAAGTTCCTATGGTGATGTGACACTTACTGCAGAGGAAGTGTTAAAAAAAAAAAGTGATCAGGCAGATGAAATTTGTTTTTTCCCAGTAGACAGCTAATGCATTGAGATTTATAAAAAACAAACAATACGGTTCCATTACAGTAAGTTATCTACATGTGAGTGCGTGTTCTAAATAGATATATTATGTTTGGGTGTCACTACAGTTCTGTCTGATGAAGTGGCTGATAAAAAGCAAGTGTATCTGGTTTAATGCAAGTTTCAGTGTTTGGAGCTTTTTGTACTTGTAGCATGGGTAATTCTTTGCTTCAATGTTAAGGAATTGCATTTTCAGCGTTTTCTTAAATGGTGAGAAATTACTTTAGCTTGGCAATTGGTTAATGCTTAGTTAGCTCCTTATTGTTAAATGCTGAGACACTAATTTATTAATAAATAAATAAATAAATAAATAAATAAAATGTGATGCGGAAAGATTCGATACAACTGAGCATTTATTAACTACCTGAGGAATAGTATATACTAACTGATCTTGCAGAGTTCTGTAAGATCCATACAAATACATCATTAAAAGCCATTTTTTGGGTTCTTGTAAGCAGATGACTAACTGACTTGGTAAAAACCAAGACATTTGGAACATGGAACAGTGTTTCCTTAGATAAAGTTAGATACACATTTTTAGACTGATCCCACATGAAGTAGCCCCGTGCAGCAACAGTCTTAGATCATCAATAATACAGTTCCCAAATGTGTTGGGCAGCCATTTCAGAATTCTACAGGATTCTATTAGGAAGGAGTATTTTAAAAGTATTACCTTTAACACAGTGTCAAGAGGATTTCCAGAATCTGGTCTAACAATCAGCGGTGCTTCTGGACTTCTGGTGACAATTAAATGCCTTAAGTCCTCACCCCATATTTTTTCACAAGCATTGTAGATGTCATAGCTGTCACTGACCACAGATACAGGCACTGAAGAAAACTGTGTCACTATGTGTTCAAAAGCATCTTTTTCATGGTCTTTCCCCCAAGCAGTTATGGTACTGGAAAAAAAGTTGAATATCTGTATTAACTGAAGTTGAGCCAGCCAAAACACACATTTTGTATTTTTCTATATTTAAATGGTATTCTATAACTAAAGCCAACGATAATGCAAAAGTGACCCAGTCCTTTAAATATCTTCAAGCATAAATGTATTGCTGCAAATAAATTAAAAGCTGGTACACAGTATGTGTAGATACTAGCCCATACAAAGACTGAAGAGGCTTATCTGCTTCCTTATATAGAGTGAAGCAAACATTTCTACATGCAAAGAAAGGATATATAGAAATAGTTATGTTAACATTAGAAACTAAGATATTCAGCAAAGGTTTCAAACAAACTGGGGGACGACATCTTACCTGTGTTCAGCAGCTGGAATAGAGTATCCTGGAACAGGGTCTTTCGTTCCATAGTACTTTTTAATTAAAGCAATTCCTGCTACTGTGTCGGTTCCTTTAAAGTTTACCAAGTGAGCAGATGCTCCTATTCCTGCTGTCTGAGAAACAGAGAGAGGACTTTGAGTTACAGTGACAAATCATGAAACTTAATTATCAAGTATTGTACAGAGTTAGTTAATACCGCAAAGCACTTGTTTAATTCTAGTTTCTCCTCTATTTAGTTTAACAGTCTTATAATATCCAGAAGACTTCCATAAAGAGGAAAGCTCTCCAGGTCATGATAGTTAAGTCAAGTTCTTAGGAAAGTATTCTGAACACACACTGCGCCACAGTATCCAGACTGTCAAAACATTACAAGACATCAAAGTGTCAAAAAGAGTCAAAATGTATGTGTGTGAAGATACTAAAAATTCTTGGCTATATACTTTAAAATAGAACTAGACTTCAAGCCATTGAGCAATTAGTGTTACCTCTTGCGAAGAAACGCCTCTGTAGCCAAAGTCATGCAGTTTGTACTCCAGCCCTTTTAAGCTGCCAGATGTCTCTAGCAAATATTTTGCTAAAATTTTCTTCTGCTCCCTGGAATTTGTGGCCACTGTGATCGGATACCATGACTGAACAAGAATAGTCTACAAAAACAACAACAAAAACCCAAACAAAAACAAAACTACTATTATCAGGTGCACATAAGTGAAACATGTTTGGTCAAGACTCAAAAAATCCCTACTTGGCAATTAGCCAAACACAACGGGACTACTGGCAATAAGCCAAGGGGAAATACATATGGGCACTGCAAAGACTAAACAAATTAAGTATAGTAAATGGTGTCAATGTGGGCCCAAATGACTTACTAGGAGAGTACTATCACATCACTCCCCCTTTTTATTCCTCTCTCAACTTAAAACTAATTTTTTTAGAAGTGACGCCAAAAATTTAGGCAAACTATTCTGAATATAGTCAATGAGTCCAATTTAGTTTCAACAACACACAAAAATCAATCCCCACACCACGTATGAGCACTGTTGTGCATGTCACCCATTTATTAAATAAGCTTAATCATACATTAGACTTCTGCAGCAGGCTTCAAGAGAGACAGATCTTTTGAAAGCAGAAACCATCTGGTTCCAAAGATCTTACCCTAAGCCAGAATGATTGTTAATCCAGTCTTCATTTTTTAATGAAAGCTTAATTTTTAAAGCCTGACCTCAACCCAGTTTGTGAGCCAATAACACTCTGGATCTGTGTTTTCTACTGTGAAGAGTACATTTCCTCTGGGAATGACAGAGCCTTCAGGAACAGCCTTTACTTCTATTGGAAGATGTCCTTCATATTTCTGTAAGAGAAATTAATAATGGCATTAGTTGGTAGAAACAACTGGACCAGGCATGCTTCCATTAATCAGACTTTATATTTGCTAAAAATAAAGCATTTACAATTAAACTGAACATCTGAAAACAAAGCCCCCACACAAATGCACCAAAGCCTATTCATTTAAAAGGGTACCAATTCCACACACACACACAAAAAAAAAATACCCTTTGGAGGAACATGGTTATAACAACCTTTGAACACACTCATTTAAGGAAACCGTGCTGCTGTCCGTATCACTCAATTTTCTGTGATGTTTTAATCTTGATGTTTAGGTCATCCGCCATACATTTTCTAAATGGTCTCATTATGTTTTGATACAGGTATTTGTTTTAGGAGGAATAAACTTTAAATGGGATTCTACTCTATCCACTGACTACGGAATATAGACTCCCAACATTTTATTCTTTGAATTTCAAAGCAACTGTTAACATTAACTTTGATGCTTAAAATATTCGACACTCTGTAATATGATGCAGCAGCCTGTTTGCAATAGAATAAGTTATGAGACAGCAACCCTAACACAACTATTATATGCTAGTGAAATAGCATGATTAGCTAAACTGACAGGTAGCAGCTTGAGTAGATCCAAAGGAATATGCCTTAGGAGTCTTTCCATAAAGCGCACAAATTGCTGCTTCAACAGCTTCAGGTGCTATACTAATTAATAGATGACTTTCATTCAGAATTTCCGAAGTATTTTTTACATGGCGACACATCCAAGAAATTTAGGTTAAAAAAATAAAAACACACACACAACCACTGGAGTTTTAGAAGCATCTTTGAGTCCGTCCCTGTTTAAAAGCCTCATCATATTTATACACAGCAAGGAATCAGTTAACCAGACTGACCAAAGATGATAGAGATACTTCCCAAGACAGAAAGCTGGTAACAACCATCCAACAATAAGGCTTCAATTTATTTAAAGTTCAGTCAAGGCTATTAAAAAGGAGCAAAGCCTAAGGAGGAAAAAGGAATCCAGGTTAGGGATGTGAATGACTAGTCAACTATCCGATAAGCAAATGCTGACTCCGGGCTCTCTGTGGCACTGCCGCTTTAAAACGCCATAGAGAGCCTCTCTGCAGCACTTTCGTCTTTGAAGTGTAGCAACAGCCCTGAGGCTACACTTCAAAGGCCGAAACACCCTTATCGACTAATCAAATGGTTAATGCAAACTGCATGACTATTCGATAAGCCAAATCATCAACATTTTACATCCCTAATCCAGGTGATTAGATAATAAAATAGGGTTCAGTTCTCTTCAGGAGAAGAGATGTGGGAAAAACCTAGAAATATATTCAAAGGATCTATGAACAGAAGTAGATAAACACACATGCACACCCTTGTAGCACTCCTGATTTAATGGTAAAATGTTACCTATTTTACACTTTGGAAATTCTCAATTTTTACCTTCTGGTTCTTTGTTTTAATTGCCAGAGGACATCCAGGCACTCTAATACATTCTTACTCACATGCCATCAAATACCTCAGTCACGATCATTAATGGAATATAAAATGCAGTGTAAAATACTTTAATCTATCATACAAATTGGCAACGCAGCAAGCTTCAGTGAGTGGAAACCTATGAGATGAGCATTAATATCATTCAACTGCAAAGGCTGACATCTGCCCACACTCAAAAGGGAAAATGCTTTCATTTGAGAAAAATTACACATAAAAAACATTTTTCAAAGATAGCTGTTTTGGAGATTGCGTGCCTCAAATTCCTAACTGCTCTCTATTTTATAACAAAACTGATTTTAAGAAGCAGAACAAAATTTAGACACCCAATTTTCATATGTCAATTAGAATTTATTTTCTCCATTTGCTACTTTACTCAACCTAAAAGTTGTAGTGCTTTCTGCATTAGAAGAAAAATTGCTACAATTAATTATAGAAAGTGATATTATACAACCAGACAGCAAATATTGTATTCTATTCATTGAAATTTGCCAGTGAGCCCCCACTCATTCTAGCAGGGGATGGCAGCATAAATCCCTATTACCTGTAAAGGCATATTTGATATTTGTAAGGATACCAAATTGCTTTATGGATTTACAATTATTTGATTGTTCTGTGACAACTGCTAGTTGCTGCACACTTTAGCAGTGATTCTAAAGATGGAAATAACTAATCCTCCCAATTCACAAGTCCTACCCAGAATTTCCTTGAATTAAAATATATAACAGATTTTTACCTCAAGAATATAGTTCCATCCCTTTTCATTGAAGACATCATCTTGAAAATGCTCCCTGTACACTTCTTTGGCTTCCTGGATTTTCTCTTTGGTTATCACTTTGCCTGCAATGAAAAACAGTTAAAAAGTAATTTTTTTAAAACTTTGACATTGTCTGATGCCAAGCATTATTAAGCACCTGTTTGTGAATAAATAAAAGAGGTTTTTATTATCAAAGTTTTCTCCCAGACATGAAAAAGTTACTTTCTATCCAAACAAGCTTTTGGAGAGCAATCATGTCATAACAGATAGTATGCTTAAAAGCATCTTTTTTGCTTTAAAATGGTCTTGCAAAAAAGAGACTGCCTAAGGAGATTGGAGAGCTTTCACTATCAGCTGATGGCTAGTCAGCATCTACCTGGAATTAGCTGAGTCTCAAAGAAAAATGTGAGATAGCATCCCAAGTCTGAATGGCCATGCATGCTAAACTATGTTCCTCCAAAGCAATGATCCATTCCACAGAGTTGAGGTTTTAGAAGGACATGCTGAAGAAGTCTGCAATGCTATTGCCTTTGTCATACTCTTTTTGTGGCTTAGCAGGGGACTTCCATCTACAAGACTGCTAACCTGACACACCCTATAAATGCTAAAATGAATTGAGTTTAATGTTGTCTTGTAATTCTTTAAAAGCTTGATAGAAGCGGTTCTAGTAACGTCAACTAGCCTTTGACAACCCACTGTAAAATGATATTGTGGAGACTAAGCATACCAATTTGAATCATGCTGTGATAATTTTGGGACAGTTTTCCTATTTCAAGATGATACAAAACAAATAGAGGACATTCAGGCCTTACACTTTTCACAATGAATTATGTGGGATGGCCAAAACGATTTTTTCCTTTAGTGCCAATATTTGGCAAGAACAGGGGGAGATTGGCATTGTGCAAATCTTAACCAAGACTCCACCAATGTGTGACTAATGATGTAGGAAAGGGATTGTTGGTGTAACAAACCAGAATGAGGGAAAGAATCAAAATACAGTTCAAGCTTTGTTATCCGGCACTCTGTTAACCAAAAAACTTGGTTAACTAGCATTGCCCCAAGTCACACTACCACTGCATCTTCAGGTGTGCGCATCTAGGCAGCTGTTGCAGGGCTTCTGACAGCTGACATCAGCAATAGGTGCCTCCTTCCCCTTCAGCCTGCCTGAAGCTGCCTGGAGTCAGATCTGTTGGTAGGGGTGGGGGCAGAGCAATAAGCTTTTTGTTATCTGGCACATTCAATTAACTGGCAACCCCCCCATTCCATATACATGCCAGATAACAAAGCTTTCCACTGTAGATATTTACTTGAAGTGCAATAAATAATTGTATCTTCAGACATGAGTCTATAATGCAGTGTGAAGTTTTAAAATGTACACCTTTAAATGGTCTGAAAAAAATATACAAACTTAACTACCATGGTCAATTAAAATTCTGTTATAGATCATTACTAGAATTAAAAGCAAATATGCTTAAGCACAAAAAGTTACTAATATGCATGTAACTAAACACATACAGATTGTACTTTCAAGTTTTGAACATAAAACTTATTTTCCTCCAAATCTATTGCTACTTTTTAAAAAGTGATTCCGGGTAACTTATCTTTTGTTCTGATTTTTCAAATTTTGATGTTTCAGATATTCATCTCAAACATTGTAATATCTTCACACAGATAAAAATACTTGTTATTCTTTGATGTAGATTTTAGTTTCCTGAATATCTCATTGAAACCTACCAAAAATAGAAGGCGCCAAATGTGGAAGACCATTTTACAAGACATGACGTCTCAGAGGCATGAGAATAAAGTGACACTTCAAATTTAAAAAAATAAAACCGAACACAGAACTAAGATAATCTAAAAACTGTTACAACTACCAGAATTTAAGAAGTTTGGAGAAAAATACAGAGATTTATGTACAGGCAGTGTTTTATCTGAAATTATGAGACAAATACCTTTTAAGTACTTATTTAGTATGTACTGCAACCCGTAAAATACTGTTTCCTCATATTTCACCTTCTTTAATTTGGAATTTTCAGTCTTCTTTTCACGACATTCAAAGTAGGAATAAACTTTGCTTGTATTAGGTGGATATTGCTTATAATGTGTAACCTACATTAAGAAAAACCTCAGTAAGAGCTCAAAATGCATATCACCACAAAACAGACAAAAGATCAAAAATTAACAAGACTTGTTAGTTTTCAGCAGAGCTCCTTCTTTATATGTGACTGAATAACCCCAATTCTTACTAGCAAGGAGGAACAGTCTCATTTCCCCACTACACCCATCATAGGAACTGGAAGGACGAGTGAGAGATCTCTACTAGTTTATCCCTCCCTCAGATTTCTGATTACTCAACCCAATTTCACCTGTTTTACCCCTTCTACCAGCTATTTTCCAATCTTTTTGTTTCGTAAATACATGTTCAGTTTAATGTTCCATTCCCAATTGCAGGTTATCCTAGTCACAAGGTTGGTAAGAATGCTTTACGCAGATCAGATTCTCAAGAAACTGACGGAATTCACCCAAAAAAAGCCTTCCATCTATCCTGAGTGAACAGAGGAGTAGATTTGTCACGCTCTGATTATGTTCATGCCAACTCTCAAGCCACAGCTATTGCTGCTAGTGTGTTAAATAACTGGGTTGGATTTTCTTCAATGGAAGAGTTGTATTTTTCCACTGAAATTACTAACGGGATTTTGTTCAAAATTTCTATAAAAGTTCATCTTCAGGCACAGACCAGGCATTAGGAGATCTACTCTAAGAGCGAATATTTAGTGGGAGCTGAGCATGTGAACACAAATGGTTATAAAATGTACTTAGCATTCTATCAGGTATTGATGGGAACTCCCTTAGATTCATATAACATACATATTACACGTCAATTTTAACTATATCTTCCATTCCCATACATAGGCCATTTTAGCCTTTAATGTCCAAACCTGGTTTTCCTCTCAAATGTTATGTTATAATTATACATAACCTCCAATTGCATGAGATAGGAAGGCTGGACAATGGTATAAACTGGAATACGAAATTATTTTTGAAAGATTTGGTTGGTTTATATATTCTACTATGTAAATGTCAATTCCAATGTCACAAGTCAGCTAGTTTTCACAATTTGAGAGCCTATATACTTACACTAATATACATCAACACATTTCACAGAAGGAAAAAAGGTGAGATGTCATCACTGCTCAGGATAGAAAATTGGAAGGAAAGTGCTATAGGTGTTTGCATAGCTCTATGAAGACTGACTGCTTTCTAGGCTTGAACAAGATATTATCAATATTTTTTCTCCTGCTACTTCTTACAAATTAAGAGGATTTTAAGGCACTCCAGTGTACTCCTATGGGACTTTTGTGCTCCTGTGCAATGCAGAATTTTGCAGAAATTAACATTGTGCCTGCAGAATTTCCTCTTCCTCACAGAAATGGGCTGCAGTGTTCCTAGTCATCATTAGGGGCCATGGAACTTGGCAGAGCCCATCTTACATATAGAAGACATTGCGGGTAGGAGGTGGCCTTCCCGCCAGCTGTAGTTCACATCATGACCAGAGGGACAGAGAGAGCAGTGTGCAGGAAACACTACTCAGGCCTGGGACTGAGCATCAGGCTGGAGCAGCTCCTGGCCTGCGAGACCCGCGGCAGACAAGGGTGCTTCAGCCCAACCAGAGCAGCCCTTGTCCACGGCAGGACCCGGCACATCACAACTCCATCCTGCTTCCCCTCCACCCCCCTTCTGAATTGGTTAACTGGTTGGTCACTATGTTTAACCAGTTAAACAATTAAACAGGATTTTACCATCCCTATTCTCCACCTGGTCCCTGGACTGGAAGGATGAGGGGGACCCCCACAGCTGAGATCTGGGAGGGGTGGGAGTATCTGGATGGGGACCCTGCGGAAGAGAAAGTTTGGATGCACTGATGGGGGAAAGCCCTGGGTAAGGAACTGGATTATTAGAGGGTTTTTAAAACCCTGTGCGTGTGCGCACACACACACACACACACACACACACACACACACACCCCACCCACCCACCCCATACTTGCTGACAGCTATTTTGAAATTACATAATCATGGTTAGTTTCAGTTATTTGGTAATTAATGCCATTTTAACAAAAATTTTGAAATTTTTGCAGAACCTCAAAATATTATGAGTGGAATTTTTAGATTTTTGACAGAATACTCCCAGGAGTATCAAGTGACAGTTCCTAAGTATTTTTTTCTGTTTTGTCATATCTTTTTAGAACAGCATTTCATAGCTTATTTTTTACAGTATCTGATATTTTTCCCTTACCTGTATTACTAAAACCGTAGAGTAAAAGATTTTAAAAATCCAAACTTTCCTTTTTCTCACTTATGCTGTTCTATTTTTTGGATTTCACTCAGCTTGGACAGTGAACTAGATTGGCCAGTTTCACTTTCTGGTTTTCACATACCAGCGCAATGTTGTGTTTGGGTATCCAATGCTGCAAGGGAACGTTTAATAAATCATAAAAAGTGTAAATAAAAGGAAGATTGTTAGTCTTTGGCCTTCAAAACATAAGACCTAAATTTGGAGCATAAATAGCAAGGCAGAGTATTTCTAAATGTCTGCATTTATTTCAAATAATGAAAGTACTGCCGAAGCAATAAAGTTCAAACATCAACCACAAATGCTCCAAATGCAGAATGTTTCTTACTGGTGATGTCAGAACAAAAAAACTGGATTTTTTAGACTCAGTCAAGGGAAAAATATTTTAAATTTGGAAAGTCAGAAAATTCTGTATAGACATTAACAGAGAATAGAGAGCTCCACATAGCCACTTTTACCAAGCAATTCTTGAAGCATTATCACACCATATGGAAGCACTACCATTAGAAGAATTTGAAAAATTTAAGTTGTGTTGAACACTCACTTCCTCTTAATACTTTATATATAAACAAATGTTTGACCACTAAAATTACATTACGTGGTCTTTGATAAGATATTGCAAGACATTGGATTTGTGATATTCTGCCCTGGACAGTGTCACACTGAACTGAACTGGACTAATCATGTGATTAACTTTCTAGCGTGTGTAAATTTGCAGAATTATATCCTTCATTAGGCATTTTTCTGGATTTGTCGGCTTACATAAATTGTAACAGGATATTAAATTTGTCTAAATACTGAAATGTGGTACTTGTGCCTATTTTAGCTAGAGTTATACTGGGCTCTGATTCAGTACCTGCTAGTATCCTCAGTTTCAATACATCAACCTTTATCCTGAAGTATCCCAAGCTGCTTCCCAACTCAAAATGATGTATCCCATTATTTTAAGAATAGGTACAGACAGGGTAATTGAGTTGGCATTAGGATCAAACATGGTGGTAGTTTAACAGTACACAATGATAATATACCCTGGTCCAAAATGAACTCTGGCTTTACCTACACAACATTTCTCTATAAAACTTTTGTCACTCTCCTCAATGAGGAGTGGGGGGAAAGCAACCACTCCCCAACTGACAAGAGCACTGGTGCAGACAGCAGTTTGTCATCGGGAGAGACAAACCAATCACCTCTTACTGGGGGTGATTTTATTTGGTTTGCAGGTGAGCTCTCCCGCTGATGAAGAGTGACTATATCAGATGTCTTACAGCAGCAAGGCTTTAGTAGCACAGCTGTGCTACTATAAGATACACAGTGTATACATACACTTTCTAAGAACACTGCCATAATGAAGTGATAACACTACTTCCTGCTCCATTTACAGAAAGTGTTGTTGTCTGGAGATTTCTCAAAGAAATATTTAACTGACACAGAACTGCTTAGCTTGAAATACTGAATGTGATCAGAGTACAAGGCATGAGAGGTGTAAACTACAATGAGCAGGCTGAAGACAGACAGAATTACTAGTTACCAGATTAATTCTTTATGTATGGGCCCTCCCCCCAAAAAACAAATAAACAAAAAAGAAGTGAACTAGTCCTCCAGCTAATTAAGAATCCTTCACTGATAGCTTAAATCTAAAAGCTATTGAAGTCTCAAAAGCTAACCAAGTTTAACGGATTTTCTCCTCAAGTTTCTGTAGGAAAATGTTCCCTTACCTGAAGATATGTAATAAGCTGATTCCCAAAGAAACAGTTTAGTTTTAAATGCTACACAATAAAGTTATTCACAGAGAAATGCTGTGTAACATAATAGTCAATTACATTGCCTCAAATATTTTTAAAAGCCATTGACAGATTACAAGTTCAATTACATTTGTAAGGCTAAAATTCTTATCTTAATCACTGGCTACTGAAAAATAGTTTACAGTAAAACCTGTGTTATCTGGCACGCTCAGGGATTAGGGCGTTCCGGTTATCTAAAAATTCTGGTTATCAACCTACGAAAAACTAATGGACAATAATAGTAAAACTCAAGTTTTTAATATTGGTAGTTTTGTAGTGTGAGGCAGTTGGTCTCATTTCTATTTTGAGTTAAAGATGAATAATACTACTTAAATAAAAAAAACCTGTTAAGCAAATCATGATAAACCAAGCCAGGCTTGTGCGCCTGAAGATGTGACAGTACAGTAAAACTCCAGTGGTCCGTCATCCAATAGTCCGGCACTCCTGATGGTCCGGCACCATCTGGAACCCGGAAGTGCTGGACAATTGGATCTGCTCTGCCCCCGGCTTCCCCAATTCAGCCACTGCTGAAACTGACCAGCGGCTGACTCCGACGCAGAGCAGCTGGGGTGCTCTGCCCCAGGCTTCCCAAAGTCAGCCGCTGATCAGTTTCAGCAGTGGCTGAATCGGGGAAGCCTGGGGCAGAGCAGCTAGGGTGCTGCCGGGTTGGTCCCGCAGCGCCAAGGGGCGCATCCCCCCCACTCCACCCCAGACCCCTCATAGCGCCCCCCCCCCTTCCAATAGTCCAGCATATCTGATAATCCGGCAGCCCCGGGTCCTAAAGGTGCCGGATTATCGGAAGTTTACTGTATTGTGGCTGGGGGCAATGCCAGTTAACGAAATTTTCTGGTTAACAGAGTGCTGCATAACAGAGGTTTCACTGTAAATGGACTGAACCGAGTATATATGTATTAATAATTTTAAGACATTATTCATAAGTAATCTTTGCATTTATTTGTAGCATGACATACGCAATGTATGCTTCCTCCCACACATTAAAACACATTCATTATTCTCACTTGCTTTCTTATTTAAAGACTGTTAGATCTTCAGGATACAGAAAGTATCCTTGTTAAGTGACTAAGCACATTTCAGTGTCCAGAAAAATACAACTGCACAGCTCTGGAATGCTATGCTTTCCATCTGTTTATTGTAGTCAAATTACATTAACATGCTAGAAGTTAAGTAGCGGGAAAGGCTGGTTTTGGGGTTAAGACATGGAACTGGCTGTCAGGAGATTTGGTTTCAATTAAAAGCATTGCCCATTTGAAATTGGGCAAGTCTCTAAATCTTTCTGTTCCTCTTCTGTAAAATGAAGACATCAGTACTTTCTTTCTCCCATCCTTTCAGTCTCATCCGTAAGGTATCTGTACAATAACCAGCATAGTAGGGCCCCAATCTTGTAAGGCCCATGATAAATATAAATCACCTTTGTGACAAGTGACAGTCAACGATATAGGGGTTGTGTTTAGCAGTACACATAGCTTGGAAAAGGACAACATTTTAGTGAATAAAACCACTACAGAAAGAATATAGACAACAAAGAAATTGAAAAAAAAATCACTATTATAAGGCACTTGACTATACAAGTCTCAAAAGAATTTTTCAATCTCTTTTGTCGACCTAGAAATGGAAGACACTGGAAAAAAACCCCAAACCCTGCTATCAGAAGGCCTGACAGATGTAGAGACCATTGAACTTGAGTTTCCCTGTGTCCTACAAACCAGTTTAGGAAAAAGTTACTGTTAGCTAGTCTATCACTTAGGAATAACTTGATAGATTTTGCAAATGGCAGAGACTGATTAGGGATGAAGATGCGTGGATACAAAGGGACAGAGAACTCAAATTTCAAATGACCTATAATGACAGAGTTTAATAGAAAAGTGCAAAGTAATGAGGCAAGGAATGTCAAAAGAAAGTATATGATCCATCTCAGACTGTTAATCAGACTGGTGTTTTGTGATGGGATGGATTAGCCTGCAGTAGGGGAGAAGGGTTAATCCCATAGTGTAAGTAGAGGAAGCCAGGCCTAGAATGCTGCAAGTTTGTGGATGCAGGCCGTCTTCACTATAAGTCCAAGATACAATAAAAAACAAACAAACAAACAAACAAACTTGGACTTCTAGTGAAACAACTTAAAGAGGGGAATATTTTTCCCTGCAACTGATTTCCATTTGTGCAAAATGAG
>CM057845.1:23432510-23444130 GCA_030068395.1 Apalone spinifera
TTTTATTTCATTTGATTCTACATTATCTTTCACATAGAGTGCCACTCTGCCACCCACACGGCTTGCTCTATCCTTCCGATATATTTTATATCCCGGTATGATTGTGTCCCACAGATTTTCCACAGTCCACCAGGTTTCAGTGATGCCTATTATGTCAATCTCCTTCTTTAATACGAGGTACTCTAGTTCACCCATCTTATCAGTCAGACTCCTAGCATTTGTGTAGAAGCACTTTAAAAATTTGCCACCGTTTGTCTGCCCTTCCCTGATGCATTGGATTCCTTTATATGTGGTTGTTTTTCTGTTCTGGCCCATGGTTTGCCCTCTCCCTTCCTCTCTTTCTGACTACAGCTTAGAGAATCTCTATCAATGGATTCTACTCTAGGAGAAGTCTCCATCCGATTTATATGCTTCTCCACACCAATCGGCTTTCCCCCATCTCTTAGTTTAAAAACTGCTCTACATCCTTTTTAATGTTTAGTGTTTAACACAAGAATCAAATCATTACCTTAAAAAAAGGTGATTTTTATTAACAAAACAAAAAGTTATACTTGATAAAGTATACTTAGTTGGTAAGTGTTACAGAGCAACTGAGCAAAACAAAACACAGAGAACATCTCTTAGGCTATGTCTAGACTACAGGCTTCTTTCGGATGAAGCTTTTTTCAGAAGAGATCTTCCGGAAAAACTTCTTCCGAAAGAGAGCATCCACACTGCAAAAGGGCATCGAAATAGTGATCTTCTTTTTTGAAACAGAGCGTCCACACTGAATGGATACTATCTAGCATTAAAGCTGTGATTACTATGGACGGTGTGGCCACCAGGTCACGTGTGCTTTTTCCTCTTTCCTCTTTTTCCAAAAGAACTCCCTCTTCCCCGTACACATGTGTCTTTTTGCCAAAGAGCTCTTTCACAAAAAGGCTTCTTCCTTGTAGCATGAGGATTACCAATGCTGGAAAGAACCCTCTGTTCTTTTGATTTTCTTGCGGAAGAATGCAATTGCAGTGTGGATGTTGTCGCGAGAACCACAAGTCCGATGATGCGTACCCAAGGGGGGAAGGACAGAACCAGGTGGACAGTTTTAGCAAGTAAAGGATATTTATTTATGACAGTGATGAATTTATAGTATTTATTCTAAGATTTTTAATAGACCATGTTAATAATGAATTTACAGTATTTATTATATTTATTCTACGATTTCTAGTTAAACGTGTCAGAGATATAAGGATGGGAATGGCAAGGGGAATAGTCTCTATTCTAAAAATATCCAGCTACACTAATTAAATAACAGTGATAACTACAAACTCTATGTACTACCCAAAGCAACTACAACACTAAGCTTATACAACAAAGAAAATCAAATCATACATACCAACTTACACAGCACACGGAACATTTCAAAGATATCGGTTCGGTTGCGAAGGCCTTGGTTACGCCCGAGAGTCGGGGGAGGTGGCTGGTCGGTTGATCAGGCCAGCAGCACTTTGGCGTATACGGGAAGGCACACGCACGGTGGTACATGTGTTGCGAAGACCTCCTAGAGTGAACTGTGTGATGGGTATTTATCCCCAAATCTGCACATTGCTTTCCCGTGCTTGCATATTACCATATATGGCCCAATGGTCACCAAGTGGGGGGGTCTGTGTCCCAGAGGTTGGGCCGAAACTGTGCAGGTTTCATGCGACCAAGTAAGCCCCGCAGTTCTCACGCCAAGGTAACGGGTGGGAGAGTCTGAGGCTATTTTCCCCTTTTCACACCTTCCCTTTTTCTAAAGGCAATGGTATGCGGGAAGGGTGCGGCCGGTTTCTCCCAAGGAATATTGCAGCCCACTATAGCAAGAGCGGCCTGGCCAAACTTTTTACTGGGGGGGCAGTTATTTTTTTAACAGATGTTCCTCAAGTTTTGTCGGAAAAAGGACCGTTTTTCTGACAAAAGTCTAGTGTAGACATACCCTTAGTGAATGGGGAAGGAAGGCATAGGTTCACACAGAGAAGTTTAACCAAACAACCAAAACAAAGAAAAATATCCTGATTGCAATTAAATATACTTTTTTCCCCTCTACTCACAATCTGTGCTGATCTAAGGCCCAGTTCACTTCCATGTCCAATATTTCTTATAGGCAGTATTGCATCTGCTCCCTCCAACCCTTAACTTAGAAGACACAAATGAAGAGCAGACCAGGTATCTATATCCAACTGAAACTTCAGCACTGTATCCCTGTTGGTTCTGGCCCCCTGCCAACACTCTTGCTAGCTACTTGAGTTTAACCCCTTAGTCACCAGGTGCTGGCCAATACTCCTATCCATCACAGGCCCCCACTTGGCAGAGTGACAGAGGCAACAAGGGGAAGAATGCGAGTAGTCAACTACCCAATAAGCCTAGTTGACTACTCCCTTACATCCCTAAATCAAAACAGATCCTTTTTCTTCTAACATCATTAATTAAATATTCAGGGCCTAATTCTACTGTTGAGTACCATAATCACACAATAGGCCCAATTAGCTGAGTATACAACCCCACTATTCTGTCAATATTTTAAAGGGTTTTCTAGTGATCAAACCTTGTGTTACTTTCTGGAAAGCATGTTCTGTAGCCTGTCCATATCTAGTAGCAAAGTCTAACCTACTAGTAGCAGCCCTGCAGCCTACTTCGTGCAATAAATCCATGACACCTCCCATACTAGGGAATCTTTTTTCAGGAAATTGTTTTCTATAACTTGATTATTCTCAGTGAGTGCCAATGTTTAGCTTTTGTTTAAAATTAATTTAAATTGGTGAAAACATTAATAAACTTAGATCCTCATTGTCCTCTTACTATACCCACTTGCTTTCTTCCAGACTATAACACTGTTAATAAAATCACCTTTCTGGCTTGATTGCTTTCACTGGCTCACCCTCTTTCACAACATAAAGTTCAAGTTTCTTACTCTTATCTTCAAGATACTGCATAACTTTGTCTCCTTCCTACTATGTCCTTGTTGTACATCTCCCAATCACTCTATCTGCTTCTCCAATGATGCCAGTCTCCAAATACAATTTGTTTGCTTTTCTAGTGTTTTTTTTTCTGCATCTTCTTCAACATCATCCCCAAACTTGGAATGACTTTCCTGAGCTGGTCTGGACTGCAACCTTAGATCCCTTCTGAAGACCAGTTCTTGGGTAATTTGGGATCATTTTTACTTGATATATCATCATATTAAAGTAGTATGTCCTTCAAACTTTGTATTTTCCGGATGTGACCAATTACTGCCTGGCCTTGCTTATAGCTATTATTTCCCATGCCCTGCATCTCTATTTTCATTTAGAATGTCAGCTCTTTGAGGCAAGGGCTATATATGTTTATGTTTGGAAAATGTATATTACAGTGCAGGCATTGTCAGAAATGAGTTACTAATAATTAATGACTGAATGAAAAAAAATATTTTGCCTGAAACTACAGTGGCAAGAAATTTTCAAACCAACTGTTTAATTAGTGAAGATTGAGGAACAGATATCCTGCAGGGTTGAATTTTTAAAAAAGGCATAATATTACTCTGTATAAGGTTCAGTTGGTGTATTTTCAAGCCTTCCATAGTATAATTACTGCAGATTTGTTAGACAGGATTTTTAATCCTCAGCATCTTCCCACCCTCCACCTAGTTCTTCAGTTGTATCTGACTACATCACAGCTTGAATAATGACTTAATTTAGTTTAGGTGAAAGTATCAAACTGTCAGTAATGAAATATTGGAATGTTAGCACACCTTGGAGCATTAATAGAAAATGAGACTATGCTAAATTAAATTGTTAAATTACGGTTTGTTGGGGGGAAGGGCAAAAGGCAAAGATTAAATTAGTAGTGTTTGATGCAGCACTGAATAGAGGGAGCATGTTTACTATGGAGAAGGGGAATGAATCCAGGAGCATATAGAACTCTACTCAAGTGTAGAAATGCACTCTGGTATAACGGACTATCCTCCATGAGCTTAGCAATCACCCAAACAGTTATATGTGGCTCCTGGTCCAACTTCCAGGGAGCTGGCTGCTGCTTCCCAGTGCTGCCTCTGGTATAGGGAGCAGAGTGGAAGGCAGGATCTGGTACTCTGGGATCCAGCTTAAAAGCTAGCTTCTGACACACATTGGCTGAGTCTAGACTGGCCAGTTTTTGCGCAAAAGCGGCCGCTTTTCCGCAAAAACTAGCCTGCTGTCTACACTGGCTGCTTGAATTTCCGCAAAAGCACTGACTTCCTAATGTATGAAATCAGTGCTTCTTGCGGAAATACTTTGCCCTTCCCATTCGGGCAAAAGTCCCTTTTGCGCAAAAGGGCCAGTGTAGACAGCTGACATTTGTTTTGCGCAAAAAAGCCCTGATGGCTAAAACGGCGATCGGGGCTTTCTTGCGCAAAAGCGCGTCTAGATTGGCACGGACGCTTTTCCGCAAAAAGTGCTTTTAACGGAAAAACTTTTAACGGAAAAACTTTTCCGTTAAAAGTATTTCTGCAAAATCATGTGAGTCTAGACGTAGCCATTGGCTCCTGGGGAGCCATCTGACACCCTGTGCTGCTGCCTCTGTATCAGGGGCAGCAGCATAGGGCAGTAGCCAGTACGTGCTGGGAGCCAGCTTGTAGCTGCCCCTCATGTAACCATGTAACTGCTGACATTTTCAGCAGTTACACAATTAGCAAATTACACTCATTTTAACATCTCTAAATGTGTAGCACAGACAGGTCTCTGTCTGGGAACCAAGTTAAGGAAACATGATTCTGAATGAATTGTTTCTAAGATTTGGCCAACTGATGGTCAGGGCTGGTCAATGATCATCTCTTTATCATTTTAGTCTTGTAAATGAGAGATTTTAAAACCTATTTTTGACGGGACCCTCCTGACATGCAGCTTGAGACTATGCCTTTGTAGTGAGTAGCAGCAACCCCTCCAGGTGCTATTATCACTCAACATAAACGCACGTGGAGCCCTCAACTCTAGGTAAATTGCATGAATGCTTCCAATGCCATTTATGAATCACACAGAAAAAGACATCAGCCAAATCCCCCCGGTTCCCAACACTGAACCTCAGGAATATATTATCTAATTTATTAATTGGTTCAGTCCCCTCTGTTGGAGTCTTCAAAGTGTCCTTCTTGCTTGCAGCATGATGGGTGCTCACGTCCATAATAACCACCTGCAATCCAAACTCCTTCACCCTCATGAGCCCTGTAGTCAATGCTGATCTTTTCAGAGTCATACCTGGCAGTGTCATTAGTGCCCACATGGATACATGCCAGTTACTAAAAGTTGGAAACTGGAATTAGTTTTAAAAAAAATTGGGAATCTCTCCAATATCCTCAGCCGTGAAGACTGAAGCAAAGAATTCATCTAGCTTCTCCACTATGACTTCATCACCTTTAGCATCTCAATCGTCCAAGGGTCCTACTGGTTGTTTAGCCTATTTTCCTCACTAGGATTTGACTTCCACTTTTTAAAAGATATCTTTTTATCTGTCATTGCTTCTTTTACCTGGTTAAGCCAAGCCATGGTGGCACTTTTTTGGTGTTCTCACATTTTTTTTAATTTGAGGTATATATTTAAGTTGGGCCTCTATTATGGTGTCTTTGAAAAGTTTCCATGCAGCTTGCAGAGATTTTACTTCTGTCACTGTACCTTTTAATTTCTTGTTAACTAACTTCCTCATTTTTGTGTATTTCCCCTTTCTGAAATAAAATGCCTTAGTGTTGGGCTGCTGAGGTGTTTTTACCACCACAGGGATGTTAAATTGTATTATATTATGATCACTATTTAGCGGTCCAGTTATATTTACCTCTTGAACCAGATCCTGGGAGAAAATGAATTCTCCTTAACCTCTGATGATAGGACAGAAAATAATGGGCTTAAATTGCTGCATGGGAGATTTAGGTTGGACATTAGGAGAAGCTTATTAACTGTCTGGGTGGCTATGTACTGGAATAAATTGCCTAGGGAAGTTGTGGAATCTTCAGTATTGGAGATTTTTTAAGAGCAGGTTAGACAAACATTTGTCAGGAATGATCTAGTTCAGGGTTTTTCAAACTCTGGGTTGCAGCTTGTAAGGGCAACCTGCTAGCAGGCTGTGAGATGCTTTGTTTTTCTGCACCTACACAGGTACGGATGATTGCAGCTCCTGTTGGCCATGGATTGCTGTTCTCAGCCTAAGGGAACTATGGGAAGCAGTGTGGACCAGGAACCGCTTCCCACAGCTCCCATTGGCCAGGAATGGTGATCCGTAGCCAACAGGAGCTGTGATCGCCTGTACTTGTGGAGGTGCAGGAAAACAAAGTGTCTCATGGCTGCTAGCCCTCATAAGTTGCAACCCAGAGTTTGAAAACCTCAGGTGTAGATGGTGCTTGGTGCTGCCGTGAGTGCAGGGGATTGGCCCTGATGACCTCAAGAGGTCCTTTCCAGTTCTAGTATTCTGTGATTCTGCTATTTAAATTCTCATTCCTTCCTCAAGGCTCACAAGAAGCAAACTGTGCCACATATTTAAGAAAAACAAACTAAAAATCCCTATCCCAAACACAACAGGAAACCCCTTCAAGCTATTCCCTCTTCTGGGCTGCTGACCACACTGTCTTTTCTATTTCTTTCTATTATGGATTTGAGTCTGTGATCCTGAAGTCAGATTGTGAGCTCTTTGGAGCAGGAATTTTGTGTTTTGCACAGCAGTGGGAATATTACTTGTTAAATAACAACTTGATCCTTCCCGAAGAATTATTTTTAAAATACGAAAAGGGGATAACCTGCAACTTACAAATAATATTTTAAAAAGTAAGATATAGCTATACAGATCAGGTAGCAAGAAACAGCCCAGACTTCACAAGCCTCCTGGTAAATAATTTCTAGTGCACTTGGTAAGAACACTAATTACCTATATAATAACAGTTCCAGATTAAAGAGGCAACTGCCATTAGCCCAGTACAGATAGATGCCTTTTCCAAGCTTTCCTTTCGGTCTTTTGCATTTTCGTGTCCGTGAACTGCTGTTTACCAAAATGACTAATACCCAGATTATAAAAATGTTTTCGAAAAATGGATCTGGTCCAAAATCAATACAAGTACATTATAAAGTACTCTAACACAAAGTCAAATTGATGGTTATGTTAAGTGACTATGCTAATGCCATTTAATTTTTAAAATCAATAGTTTATACTAGTTGTCACAGTTCGGGGTTGCTTAGATTCTATGGTAACAGGACTCGTATAAGTACTTAAGATAGATAGAGGAAGGTCTATAGATTGGGAACTAGGATCCTAGAGCTTTTTAATTCTCTTAATATTGTTGTGAATAACTATTAATGAACGAGAAACCACATCAGATCTCCCATTTTATCTTTTCATAAAACTGATGATTATCTACAAACAAGATACTGGGAAACCACATAAGACTTGGATACAGTTGTTTGTGGTAAACCTGGGCTTCAATTAACGTTTGCTGAGTTGCACTTAGGAGTTAGTATAGAGGCTGTTAGTGTGAATGAAGTGCAGTAGATCCTCAATGTTATAAAACAATCTTGTAAATAGCCAGTTATATGCATGATTTTTCTGCTGCCAAAGTAATTTTTCAGCTTTCAAAAGTTACTTCAGTCATTCAGCCAGCATACAAGGGGCTATCCAGGTTTGAAAAGTCAGAGATTTGATGACAAAGTTCTCTCAAACAAAGAAAAATCAGGCACTCAGTAAAAATTAGTTATCGTTATGTGCACTATCATTGAATGATTAATAAATTACTGTGTCTAATATAATTTTGAAAGGTTCAATGTTATGAACTTCTTAATTCCCAGTTAGTTCATAAAATAGAGGTTCTATCTACTGTACTTTAATGTGTTATTTTTCAAATTTATAACTGGTAAGTAAATCACAAACTACTGTTGCAAAGATCAATACAGAATTGTACCATTATCTCGGCAGTAGTATTAAATTTTTGTTTATACATTTGAATGATTAAAAACACTGTCTTCTGTTAAATGCGAGCAAGTAATTAAGCTGTAATACATTCTGTCAATGTGTAACCTGTAATATTGAATTATAATTGAGTATAACCATGTTCTTGTAATAGGCTTTACTTGGGCTGGGTCCTTCAGTATTAAAAGAATTAGTCTTGATTGCTTGAGCTGAGGAACAACTCCTTTGGACCTGGTCTACATTACATGGGAAGGTCGAAGTAAGATACACAATTCCAGCCATATATATTACATAGCTGGAGTCAACATATCTTAAATCCCCATCTACACAGCAGAAGATCGACAAGAGCAAATGCTCCTGTTGACTTCCATTACTCCTTAGGAGGAGTAGGAGTATCGGCACCGACGGGGACACCCTTTGATTTTGATCTTGCAGGTCTTTAGCAAACCACGGAAGCTAAAGTGAACCATGGAAGATTGATCGTGGCAGCTTTGATCATCCATGTAGCATAGACGTGCCCTTTGAGTGCAGCTGTTCTAAACTTTTATCCTCTTGTGGACTAGAAAATAGAGGAGAACAAACATGCATTTATTAGAGTAGGCTATATTCTTATTTTACCTAAATAATGCCCGTGAATGACATTCTGGTATGTCATTATAAACAAGGCTGCAATGTAGAATGCAATGAAATGTTTTTATTCCCAAATAGGATGGCATAATAACATTTCAAAAAATTGTAATTCCATATAAATGTTAGTGATCCTGCCTCTGTTATGTTACTCCTCAGCTCAAGCAGTCAAGACTCATGCTTTTAATATTGAAGGTCCTAACCCAAGTCGGACTTTTGTTACAAGAACACAGTTATAATTCATGGAAGTTAGGTCTATAAATGGCTACTAGCCAGGGGATGAAATGGTGTCCTTGGCCTCTGTTTGTCAGAAGCTGGAGAGGGATGGCAGGAGACAAATTCTTGATCATTGTCTTCGGTCCACCCCCCTCCGGGGCACCTGGTGCTGGCCACTGTCGGCAGACAGGATACTGGGCTAGATGGACCTTTGGTCTGACCCGGTACGGCCATTCTTATATTCTTATGTTCTTATAATTAAACTTTCTTAAAGTCTAAAAACCTGGTAAACACACCAGGATGTCAGCTTTCTTTCTTTCTTTCTTTCTTTCTTAGGCTATGTCTACACTACAGGGCTTTATTGGGAAAAGGTACGCAAATTGCGCTTCGCAATTTGCGTACCTTTTTTCCAATAGTTTTTTCAGAAGAGGCTTTTCCGAAATTTTGCGCATCTACACTGGGCCAAAATTCAGGAAAAAACCCTCTTTCAGAAGAACCCTTCTTCCTCATGGGAGGAGGAAGACAGAGCGTCTGAAAGAGCACGTCTGCTCTTCTGCAAAAAAAAGCAAATGTGTTCCCTGGACGCAGCAGAGTTTTTCTGGGATACCAGATATCCTAGAAAAACACTGTAGTCTCGACATAGCCTAAGAAAGGCTTGAGAACATGGATCCTGGAAGTTTGAAAGCAATAAGACAAATAAAAAGAGCTACAATGTATCAGTGGCGTAGCTATGCGTGGGTCTCACTGGGTTATGACTCACCCACTTGTCTCCCCAGTGCCCCCTGCCCTGTTCAGCCAGTCTGGCACTCTTGCTGGGGAGCAGGGTTGGGATGCAGGGTTGGGATGCAGGGGCTTGCCTCATGCCGCCCACCCAGCACATCTGCTGAGGTCTGGAGCCCGGGACTTGCCCTGCTCTTCCCTTCTGATGGTCCAGCCACAGAGCTTAGTTAGGGACAAGTTGCCGCAACCCAACCCCTTCCCCGTCAGGAGCAGTGCGCGGAGGAGGCTAGGCCCCTGTGGCCTGACCCTGCTCCCCAGATACAGCAAGCACCTAGTCCCACTCCCTGGCTGTAGTACTGGAGGTGGAAAGAGGTGAAGGTGAAGGCTTCTGCCCCGCCCTCCTGTCCTTGTCCGCCCACCCACCCTACATAGGGGCCCACCCAAGTATCCCAGTCTGCCTACACCACTGACATGTACTATTTTAAAAATCTCAAGATTTGTAAGCCGTTCTTGTGATATTTTGGAGACTGACGTGATTTTGGGGTTGGCAGTATTGTACACTTTGGAAATGGATAAATATTTGACTACTGTTGTTTACCATATGAATTGTGGTAGGGCTCAGAAATCCTGATAAGCATTAAGTCCCCACTATGCTAGGCACTATTCAGACAAACAAATACAGTCCATGCTGTGGTTATAACAGCATGACCCTTATTTCGAAGAGTGACTTTGATTTTTTTCCAGTTTGTATCTCCCAAAACTATATGCTACACATTTCTATGTTTTTAAATTCTCTTAAGTTACAGGTTCTAAGTAGGATTAAGAAGGGAAATGCTTTTGATTTATGTTGATGTTTGCACAGTGGCATCATATAAACCATTGCAAACAATATTTTATATTTATTTAATTGATCTAATTGAAGACAAAAAAATCTGAAAACGATCAGTACATTTAGGACTTGAAAATGTATCCTCTTTCAATAGAAAGCAGATCACACGCACAGTTTTTGAAGGATGCCTTTTTTAAAATATTCAACATTGATTTTAAAAAATAGTTTGTGTCCTCAGTAAGCCACATATAACTGTTTGTATCTCTGTCTCTGCTGCTGGCTCAAATTCAGAGAAAGATTTTAGATTAAACAAAACTAGGGTACTTATCTGTGTTCTTCAAAGAATCCATAGAATTTTTTACATGAGTAGGGGTTTCAATACCCAAGGTAATTACCTTTTGCCAACTTAATTTTCCTCTTCCCATGTCAAGTGGATGACCTTTTCTTCACTTGTTCTAAACTGTTGTTTAGTTTCAGAAGGGCTGTACTTCATTTGGGGACAAAATATTAATAAATAAATGGAGATTGCCTATCTCCTAGAACTGGAAGGGACCTTGAAAGGGCATCAAGTCCAGTCCCCTGCTTTCACAGCAGGACCAAATACCATCCCTGACAAATTTTTGCCCCAAATGGTTTCCACAAGGATTGTACTCACAACCCTCGGTTTAGCAGGCCAATGCTCAAACCACTAAGCTATTTCTATACATACATGGGTCTTAATGTTAATTGTTATCTTCTTGTTTAATATATTCTTACACCTCTCCAGAACCTCCCCTCAGAAGCTCTCACAGCACTTTACAAACGTTAATACACTAAATCCATAAAATAAGTGAATGAGATAGATAAATTACTCTCACTGCAGAAACTAAGGCACAGAGAATTTAAGGTCAAAAGTGTACAAAAATTGCCATTTGGTTTTGGGAACCCAACCTGAGATCCTGTGAGTCCAATTTTCATTAGTCCTAAGTCTGTGGCGGGCAACCTGTGGCCCATCAGGGTAATCTGATTGTGGGCCGCAGGACATTTTGCTGACAATGACTGTCCGCAGGCACCACCCTCCACAGCTCCCAGTGGCCATGGTTCTCTCTTCCCAGCCAATGGGAGCTGTGGTAAGTAGTGCCATCAGGCAAAGGGATGCAGGGATGTGCTGGCCACTGCTTACCACAGTTCCCATTGGCCAGGAGCAGAGAACCACGGCCACTGGGAGCTGCAGGGGACAGTGTCTGTGAATGGTCAGTGTTACCAAAATGTCTTGTGCTCAGCCTGATTCACTGCTCTATAGCCAAAATGCTTCTGAAATAAATGTAGTCAAACTTTACT
>CM057845.1:23464242-23476966 GCA_030068395.1 Apalone spinifera
AAGCAGATGATTTTCCGCAAAAAATGGCCAGTCTAGACACAGCCATATGGTTTACTCATTAAGCTATGCTTCCAGTCCTGAGGGTTAGGTTGAAAGTGTATTTTCAAAAGACAAATGGCTGGATGAGTGACATTAAGTTTGTTAACTTACAAAGGGAAGTTGAATCAAAAGGTAGTTTTCCTCTTAAGAATACTGCTGGGCTGACTGCTGGTGCTGCTTTCTGAGAGCCTCTTAGCTCTTCCAAAGCCAGAGTCCAAGTTCACACACTGCTAAAGAGCTTCATAATCCTCGTTAAGCTTGTTAAATCTCTCTGATGTTTTCCGCAAAGCTTAGATTTTTATCATCGTTAAAAAAATTCACATCTTCCCTGGACCCAGTCCATCTTATCTTAACAGTGAGTGGTTATTATAGGAGCCCAGATGAAAAGTAAAAAGAACCCTATTCCTTTCATTAGTATTGAGTTACTTTCCCTGTATCAATCCAAATCAGACAGAAATACAATGAAGCTCTTTTAAAAGAATAGCAAATCAATAAAAGTAAAAACCCCTTTAAAATGACTCCTATTTTTCCAAAATGTGAACTATACCAAAATGACAACCAACCACCTGTTCAAAGATTTTCATAAGACTTGAATTGAAGGAGGCCATTATGTGGGACATAATTCTCCTTAAGACATGGTCTCCAGCTGAGTACTTTGATCTAAATGCAACACCCTACAAGAAGATATATTAGTTGGAAGTTCCTGAATAACCTTAACTCTGCCCCTTTGCGTGTATTCACTATAACAGCTTTCTCATTATATAAGCCTATACTGTTATTACTGCAGAGCTATTTTCTAATTCCATCCACACCTTGGGGAGAAAATGCAGCAGAGTTATACAGCGAAATAGTGTACTGTCCAAAGCATTCCATGCTGAAGTTTTGTGATGTGTAGTAAATGAGGCAGGAGTCTGCTGGAAGGAAAAAAACTGTTTGTGTGGATCAGTCACTATGATGGGATTTCTGAAACATGGAGTTTTTCATTGACCTGTACCAGAGACTTCCTGTACAATTTTGGGAAAGCCACTTATTTTAATCTCTCTGTGCCACACTGGTAAAGATAGAATAATAATACTTCCTGATCTCAGACATGTTTTGAGGGGGGGAAACCTATTTATTAAAGGTTTGTGAATTGATGGGATAAAGTGATGAACACCATAGTAAAGTTTATAAAGAAAATAAGTCTATTGTGCAGGGTTTGGATGGTATGCATTTAATAAAGCATGGGACCACTTAAAGTAGATGGAGAAATGAAGAAATATTAAAAAGCTGTCTTTGTAAGTGCCTGAAGCAGAGCCAAAGAAGCACGGTAATATTGCAATATGTGAAGAGTGATAAACTGGAATCACAATTCCCACTGTAAAATGTTTTCTGAAACTACTTTTTGAAAATCTCAACAGCTGAAACAACTGGGATCAGAAAGCTGAAATTTGGCAGACGTACAGTACTTATGCAGGACTGTTCCAGAGAAAATTGGGCTTTATAAAATCAAAGTTGGATCCTTTGGAAAAAAAAATTCTCATGTTGTACCTTAGCAGTATATCTTGCATAAGGTTTTCACTAAATCTGCAAGGGGCCTGGTCTAAAACTCATTCAAGTCACAGTATTAACGTCTGTATCGAAGGGAAGAGAAATAAGGTTCCATAGTGTGACTTAACGTTCATTTTCTAACCACTGTGACATTTTAGGGTCCCTCTAATGGACAGGAGGGGTGCTGACTAGCACCCAGTGACTAAGGGTTAAACTCAGGTAGCTAGCCAAGGTGTTGGCCAGGGGGCTGGGAGAACCGATCAAGATAGAAGGATGACATTTGAATTGTATTTCTTGCCTGCTTTCTTTGTGTAGAAGAGATAAACTAGAGAGAAACCGAATGATATAAACCCATGCAAGACTACTATGTCTCCAAGGAATTTGGGGAATGTGAGTGGAGTGAACAAAGAGAAAATTGGAAGTAAGTAAAAGGAAAAGTGAATCTAGTCATATTCAGGGTAATTTTTCTTTATTTTTGGTTTGAACTGTTCTGTGTGAATCTATGCCTCCACTCCCCATTTATTACCTTGCATTGTGCCTAGAGATTTTTCTGTGTTTTAATTTGTTTTCCTTAGTTGCTCTGTAACATCTAGCAACCAAGAATGCTTTCTCAAGTTTATCTTTTGTTTTGTAATAAAGAACTTTTTTTTTAAGATGATGATCTGATTCTTGTGTTCTGGAAGGTCTGCCTGTGTGTATCTGCATGCCTCAGACTGAGGGGTCCACTACCAGAGACTGCAATTTGTTTTTCTCTTTTTTTCAAGCTTTTTAGGGGCAAAAGAGCTTAGGGTATCCCGGGGGTGGGTTCAAGTGTTCACCCCTTGTTTTAGGGATACAATCACTTGACGGTGGCAGCAATTCCCCCAAAATCTGTGTATTGTGATTCCGAGGGGAAGGTTTTTGGTAACCAGTGCCTATAGAGACAAGATATTTAAACTGTTTTGATGGCCCTCGCCAGAGTGGGGAACAGCCCTAACAATCCCGATTAATAAGGATTCTGTTCTGTAATCTATGGTTGCCATGGTGACTTTTGTTCAGCTCCCTGACACTAGAAGCCAGCCCCACAAGCATGAAGTTTCACCCTACCTTTTTGTTGTTTGTTTTTGTAGGGCAATACCAACAGCCTTTTCAGTCCAGAATATCCTCAAATACATCCTATCTGAGTTCTTAAATATCAAACAGGACTGTTCCTCTCTGGGTTCCTCACCTCCGAAGACATGTAACCAGCCCTTCGGATACCAGCTAACTTTAGCTTGTACACTCCATAGGGTTTGTGCACCAGAGGCCTGCTTGGGATGACAATGAACAGATTATTTAATAGAAAACTAATGGACTCAAAGATGAGAGAGTAATGGAAAGCAAAGATACAAGTTACACAGAAAAAAAATTCATAAGAGTTATCTTAAGCAGTTTCCCAGTGTAACCCTTAGCTACTGGAGAGTTCCTGGACAGCCTCCTGACTTGAGACTGTCCCCCAAATTCTTGTCCCAATCCTGCTTTTAAAGGGGCTTTTTCCTCTTCTGCCTCCCTCCCCAGTCCATGGTGACTCATGGTTATTCAGCATGGGGAAGCTCCCTTCTGATTTGGGAGCTTGAATATTCTTTTTCATTTTGGAAAGAAGTCTCACAACTTTCCATTAACTCTAACTCTAATGGCCCAACACTAGCCTTTTCTGAGTGGGACTATAGCTTGTTCCTTGGAGACAGTGTTGTGTAAACGGTGGGATGGGAGATGCCCCTGTCTGATCACTGCCCTGAAATTGCGTCACAGTTTAAGAGCACAGTTCTCTCGTATACATTACAGAGTCTGTATGCATATTTCATATCACAAGCTTTTATAGAAGACCTCACTAGATATATTTTAATACAACAACATAATATACAATCAGTTGATTTAGCTGCTTTATGTGGAAGGCTTACAGGTCTTGTTCTCCCCTTCCCTGGGTTATGATTGTCACAATTATTCTTTTAACAGAGTTTATTTTTGTAGCATTGTCATGCAGTAGCAGCTCCACTATAGTTAGGACTAGTTTTCTGTTTAAAGTTTGACTCTAAAATCCACACGATTACTTGAATTGCCTTGACATGTTGTGTGCCTTATGTGGGTGGAGAATTTGGTCAGGGGCCATATTAGGGTTATGTGAACAAGAGGTCTACAGAGTATAACTCCCTTCCCCCACAAAGTTTTTGTTGACAGTTGCATGTTTTGGCAATGCATATTTGCTCATGAATAAGCTCAAATCATATCTGAGTTCATCATAGTGGGGTGTCAAAGGCTTGAGAGTTACCCCAAAAGAGTGTTTGAACCAGCTAGCACTTTGTTTAATGATACCTCAGATGGGTTCCAGCTTGAGGTGTTAGCATACCCCTCCTTGTCATCTATCAGAGTGTCTTTCCACCCCTGTACTGAAGCAGGCTCTCGTGAGGTATGTAAGAGATGTTCCATGATGTGATCTACTTCTCCAGTGGAGTGACCTTGTTCGAAGAAAGGCAGTTTTAAGTGTGTTCCAGATTTTTTTCCTCAGAGCATATTCTGTGGTATCTGAGTGCCTAGCTATAAACAACAGACTTCTTGGTGTGCTTGGGGTGTTTACAGGATCTGCAAAGGTATGTGAGGTAATCCATGGGTATCTTGTATATAGATGTCTGCAAGGTTCCATTGTTGAAGTTGGTCATGTTATCCAGAAAGTTGGTATTAGCATGGGAGTGTTAGTTTCCATTAATCTAGCTTCCTCAGTTTTGTGTAGTTTCTCTCATTGAAGTTAAATACTCCTGTCATGAGTTTCTTTGGCATTTATCCCCCTACAAGGATGTTAAATTGAATTACAGTATGGTCACTATTACTGAGCAATTCAGCTATATTCACCTCTTGCACCAGATCCTGTGCTTCACTTGGTAATAATCAAGAATTGCCTCTCTCTCACCAATCATTAATGGTGTCTAGAAACGTTCTCTTCGTGCCTTCCTGAGGTGATATATATCTAGTCAGCATGAAGATAGTTGAGATCTCCCAGTATTGTTTAGTTTTCTGTTTGTGTTGTTTCTCTAATCTCCCTGAGCATTTCATATAGGCATCCTGGTCAACTGGTTGGAGGCATATTTCCACTGTTGTATGCTTATTGTTCAAGCACTGAATTTCTATCCCTAGAGATTCTGTGGTATCGTTTGATTTATTAAGATTTTTACTTTATTTGACTTTATACTACTTTCACACATTGTACTGCTTCCCTACCAGTGTGATCTACTCTGTTATTTCTGTATATTTTTGACTCTGGTATTACTGTATCCCATTGGTTAACCTTATTTCACCCTTTGAAATGTTTGACAGTGTGCCAAATAGATTGGGCCAAGCGTGCACAAAGAGAGTCATTAACTATCTGAAAAACTACTCCAATACCATAGGACATGTTTGTCTTCAGGGGCAATGTTCTGGTAATCAAATCTAAGCCATGCTCACATACCAAGAGTTTGAATCCAACCCAAGTCAGAAATTTGAAATAAAAAGGAGAGGGGGCTTCTTGTTGTAACCTGCTTCTGTCAAAGGTACTTTTTAAAGTTTGCAGCAATGTAATCTGAGTACACCAGAATATTTGAAAATGTCTGAAACTATTAAACACTTAAAGGGTCCTTCATTAAATCCACAGGCTGCTCTCATATCCCATCTCACCACCAGGCCTACCTAAGGCAAGAAGACCCTAGGGTTCAGCCACTGACACAGCCTACACAGTTCTGTATTGAAGAGATGCCGACGGGAACTTCACAGAACACATGAACTTATTTCCTTTAATACACATGGGAGTGGGGGACTCTGACCCAGAGCTCTACATATCACTGTGACAGATCTGTGACACTCCTCAAACTAATCCTCACATCTGCCCCACTGTCACCATACTGTTCAACTACACGCCACGCCACTGAAAGCTACTGGCATTCATGCAGATAATTCCCAGTGGCTCTTACCAGCTCTGTTGGGGTAGAGTTGAGGTCCCTGGCTGGCTTGTTTACTTTACAGAAGTTTAAAATTTTCTCAACATTCTGGAAGGGCACACGCTCTCACCAGGCAACTGTAACTCTGCATTAACCAAGTTGTTTGCCATTGAATTTACATACCCTGTATGGAGTGAGAGATAGTTGGGTATATCGGAATGAGAGCTCCTGTTGCTAAATCTTTACAATCTTAGTAATGCTCCATTTAATACCTTCTGAAAGGAATAGCTCTGAACAAAAGTAATCCATTCTGGTGCATGATGTGGTTACACACAGAATAGGCTGCCAAAGCACTAGTTTACTGAAACAGCACGTACAGTTTTCATTAACAACTGCCTGAGGCATTGCTCTGTTATATGCTAGAACAGTGACAGTGGGAACAGTGTTTTGAAATCTAAGAAAAATAAGTCTTTTGGAAGATGCTTTTAAGATAAGCAACAAAAGGAGTTGTCAGCAATAAAAACCATTTCTTCTAAAAAGTGAGCATCCCTGGGAAGTTTCAGGATATTACTGGCATGCAACCAGTTTTTTCAAAACAATGGTGGCAAACTCAGCATTTTGGATAGGCCTCTTCATGTTTAAAGAGTTAAATGACAGGAAACTCTGTGTGCCCTATATGATCTTATGGTGCTGTTATAGCTACTACTTGATAACCAGCAATCCTCATTCTGCTACACAGACTCTTTATGGTGCAACCTCCTGGCAGTACTCCTAAAAGAAGAGCTCAGTAAAACTAGGTAGAAGTTGCTTGATTTGTGCCTGTTTCTCTTTATATTAAAAAAAAATGTATCCTTCATTTATAGTGGTTTCAATCATTTTAAGAGAAACAAGTGTTGCTAGACAGAGGTTGGTAGTAAATATGCCCTAGAAATGTTTTAAAAACTCTGCATGTCCCTCACCAAAGACTTGTAAGGAAAGTAAGCTGTCATGGAATAAGAGGGCAGGTCCGCCTATGAATCAGTAACTGGTTGAAAGCAAGGAAACAAAGGATAGGAATAAATTATCAGTTTTCAGAATGGAGGGGGTAAACACTAGTGTCCCCCAGGGACCTGTGCTGTTCAAATGATCTTGGAAAAAATGGGTGCACAGTGCGGTGTCAACATTTACAGATAATACAAAACTACTCAAGCTAGCTAAATCCTAAAATGACTTCAGAGAGTTACAGAAGGATCTCACAAAAATGGGTGACCGAGCAATAAAATGGCCAAGGAAGTTCAATGTTGAAAAACATAGTTGGGATTATGTCATATAAAATGATGGGATTAAATTAGTTATTGCCCAAGAAAGAGATCATGGAGTCATTGTGGATAGTTCTCTGAAAACATCCACTCAATGTGCAGCAGCAGTCAAAAAAGCAAAGCAAACAGAAGGTTGGGAATCGCTAGGAAAGGGATAGATAAGACAGAAAATATCATATTGCTGCTATATAAACCCATCGTACACTCACATCTTGAATATTGTATGCAGATATGGTTGTCCCAGCTCAAAAAATATATATTGGAATTGGGAAAAGTTCAGAAAAGAGCAATACAAATTATTTGGGGTATGGAGCAGCTTCCATATGGGGAAAGTTTAATAAGACTGGGACTTTTCATATTGAAAAAGAGACAACTAAGGGGAGAGATATGATATATATCTTTAAAGTGTTGACTAGTGTGGAGAAGGTAAATAAAGAAGTGTTGTTTACCCCTTCTAATACAAGAACTAGGGGTCACCAAATTAGGTTAATAGACAGCAGGTTTAAAACAAACAAAATGAAGTAGTTCTTCACACAATACATAGTCAACCCGCGGAACTCCCTCATGTGAAGGTCAAGACTCTAACAGCATTCAAAAAAGAACTAGGTAAATTCATGGAGATCCATCAATGACTATTAGCCAGGATGGGCAGGGATGGTGTCCCTAGCCTTTGTTTCTCAGGGCTCAAAATGGGCAACAGGGAATGGAACACTTGATGATTACCTGTTCTGTTCATTGTCTCTGAGACACTTGGCATTGGCCACTGTTGAAAGACAAGATATTGGGTTAGATGGACCTTTGGTCAGATCCAGTATGTCTGTTCTTATCATTATTAAGTAGGATAAAAGGAACAGTGCAAAAACAAGAGAATACTGTGTTCGCTGGGTCAATGGATTTTATTAATTGCAGGTTTTAGTTTTGAGAAGAACCCAGTTTTAAACAGAACAATGTCATTTCCTTCCTCAAAAATACATCCAAAATCTCCCAAGGCAGAGAGATCAACATAGAAAATGAGGGCAGCAAGTGCACTTGGGTGTTAGTAATCACTATCCCCAATAAAGTAAGAATCCACCCCACCACTCCCACAAAATATTGCAACTTTGGCATGAGAAATATTGCCCCCAAGAAATAAAATATCAGATACCATGGTCTACATGGCATGTTTCTATGCAACTGAGTCTAGCCCCCACTGAATGTATGTCTTCTTTACAGTGCAAACAAAAAGACAATGGGGTAGGGGGGAGGATAGTTCCAGGAAAGCTTTTCCCAAGTCTGTTTTCAAATCTGTGTTCAGTGAATGTCACATTTCCCAGGTTAATTAAAACAAACTACATGCTGGAACAAGGAGTGTTGGAGGTGCTGCCACATCCCCTGGTGTGTGAAGTAGTAACAACAACCCAAATACATGGGTTTAATTTCTGCCTTCCACACAGTAGTAAGGGAAAAAACAGCTAGGAAGAACAGCATGGCGGTGGGTGGGTGGGTGAAGGGAAGAAAGGGAAAGAACCGAGAAGCCTGAGCCCTGAATGTTCTAAACAAAAAGATGCAGAGATTTTTTGCAAGGTGCTTATGACTAATACTTTGTGTATTATTGAGGTTAGTACTAATTCTAAGATCTCCTTAAGAACAATATCACAAGACATTACTTATACCAAAGGAATGACACAGCAGTATTTAAATCCCATTCTGACAGGAGCTGTGCAAACAAGCTACTTATATAATGCAACTTACTATGGCCCCAGTTCAGGAAACCACTTGAGCATGTGCATAAATGATTTGCCAGACTGCGGTGCCCTTACTAGCACTCATGTAATTGTTTTAATGTATAATGCATAGGTGTATACATTGTTTTAAGTATGTACTGTCACAAGATACTAAGCTACGTATACACACACTAATTTGCACTACCCTCCTTTTCTTGTGTTTTTCCTGAATGCCCCTCAAATCAATGCCTGCTGCAGGAAAATCATTTAGCTTTAGATTGATCACCCTTACACATGAAAGATAACAGACTTGATTCTCATTAAAGACCCTTTTAAAATTGTTCTGGCAATACAAAAGATCCTTAAAGTGGGAATAAATTGTACTGACACCCACTTTGCCCAGCCAACAGCCACCATTCTCTGGCTGCTCAGCTCTGAAGGCAGCACTGAAGTAAGGGCAGCAATACCACAACCTCCCTAAAATAATTTTGTTACCCCTCCTCACACATAGACACAATTCTCTTATGGGTCAGGACCCTCAACTGAAGAAACACTGATCTCCCCTGTATAGTATAAGGTAAAAGCACACAAAAGACCAGAATTCATGATGTGTGACATGCTTTTCATGGCTATCAATTTGGTACGGCTCTAGCTATCATGATACATATTATTATAGTCTCTATTTGAAGGGGGAAATTTAGACCTTTAATTTCAGGCATGAACACATTTTTGAAGGAATATGTGATCCCAAGAAAGTGAAGTTTTATTAATGATTATTACCACTAGGTTATTGGAAGTTTTACCTGCTTAATGTCAGCAAGATCAGGTTTGTATGCCCCAGTCCTACTAACATTGAAATATGTTACTAATTTTGCTCATGTGAGTAATTCTGCTGATATCTTGATGTCAAAGAACCTATACACATGGATAAAGTTATGAAGAAGTTTACATTTTCGCAGGGTCCACACAAGCATGATTTCAGTGGGGGCACCAGAGTCTGACTGCATGAATCTAATTGTAGAACTGAGGCCTACAACTGAAAACATGTCCTGCTGCGCAAGGTCGTCCAGCTGGGAGACCTGGACCCCATCGTGGCTGGATTGCCACCCTGGGCTTCCCCAACTGCAGAGGGGCCATAGATGGAACCCATATTCCCATCCGAGCACCACAACATCGAGCCACACCACCACAGACAGTTTTTGGACATTTTCATCGGGTGGTTGGACAGGGCACACAATGCCCGCATTTTCAGGAATTCCAGCCGCTAAGAGAAGCTGGAGGCTGGCACATCCTTCCCCCAGCATGACTTTAGGGTTGGGGATGTGCAGATGCCACTGTGCATCGTGGGGGATGTGGCCTACCCCCTCATGCCATGGCTCATGAAGCCGTACACTGGCCACCTGGGCCCAAGCAGGGACTGATTCAGTGCCCATCTAAGCAGGGCCCGCATCCAGGTGGAATGTGCCTTTGGGCGCATGAAGGCACGGTTCAGGTGCCTCGATGTGGGGGAGCACAACATCCCTCAAGTGATCTCGGCCTGTGGTATTCTCCACAACACTGTGGAGAGGAAGGAGGAGGCCTTCCTACCAGGATGGGGGGCAGAGGCCGGCCAGGAAGGAAGGGCCGCCTTTGAGCAGCCGCGCACAGCTGCCACCCAGCAGGCCATCAGGTGGGGGTGCACATCCAGAAGGCCCTGAGGGAGAGTTTTCTGAAGGACCCCAGTAACTCTCCCCAAGGCCTGCCCAGTAGGGGCCTGTACCTTGCCCCCCTATGCCTTTCACACAACAACCCCTTCTTTCCCTCTTTTCCTGTACAGTCAATAAAAGCAATGGTTTTGTTTTAAAAACATAACTTTGTATTTTTTTTTTAATAAAGGTAACTGGGGAGGAGGGGCTTAGAACTGAATAGGGAGAGGAAGGAGTGGGGCTCAGGGCTGGGAGTGGTGCAGCTAAAAGTGCCACCTCAGGTCCAGAGATCTTGGTGACCTTGGGGGTGGGTGGGGCCTGGGACAACAGGAGATAGTAGGAGGGGGGGCTGGAGCAGGGTCAGGCATGGCAGCAGGAGGGGGAGGGGGCATAGGCATGGGAGCAGGGTTGGGGGGGGCAGGAGCAGGGACAGGAGCCAGGTGTGCCATCATCTCGCGGTTGATGGCACACATGTTTTGGCCCTGCTGCACAAGCTCAGCCCACATTTGGGTCCCTCATTGAGCATCCTCCCGGACCTTCTGCGCCAGGGTCTGTTTCATGTCCTGGAGGATGGCCACGTGCTCCCTCATTAGGTCCTCTTGTACCCTCCAGTGCTTGTGGGTCTCCCAAGGTCAGGCGGCTGCCTCGGCTGGTGGTGATTGCTCCTCAGCAATGGCTGATCCGGCTGTGGAGAATAAAAAGGGAGAGGTGGACAGTCATTCATGTAGACACTGTCCCTGAGGCTGTGCCCTTCTCTGTGAGCTGCAAGCAATAATCCTCAGGCCACAGGACAGTGATGTCCCAGGAGCAAGGTCATGTGTGGCCTGCATAGGGGGCCCTGCCTCAAAGGGGCCCCGAGGTGCCCAGGGGACCATGCTTCCCCCTTTCCCCCCTGCCGTCCCATGGAGAAGCAGGCAAGGGAAGTGTCCGTCCACACTGGGGTCCCATGAGTGGGAGAAGGGCCTGGAGCAGCCTGGCCTTCCATGGGGGCTGCACGCACACCTGTGCCTGGCAGCGCTGTCCGCAGGAGCAGGTAGTGCCTTGTGCATGCAGGCATGCCTGTGTGTGGCCGTGTGTGCATCCTTGTCCCCAGACTCCTTCCAGCAGTGGCTGGTGGTGGGACGGCGTCCCCCCCAGGGGTCAGACGTGTCTGTTACCGTCCCCCCCAGGGGTCAGACGTGTGTGTTGCCTCCCCAGATCCTGTGAGCAGGAGCCCGGGGGTGCTCTGGGGCTGCTTCCTGGGCCACGGAGTGCATACTGGTGCTGCATGTGCTTCCACGTGCACAGAGTGCAGCATGATCTCTAGGCCAAGAAGGATCTCTAGGCCATGATCTCTAGGCCAAGAAGGCCGAGTGACAGTCACACCCCAGACCCTCAGCGCCTGCCTCCCCTACTCTGTCTGTGTGAAAAACTAAGAGCACTCACCTGATGATGCCCTCCCCCCCTACCCTCAGAGGATGCCGGTGAGACATTCAGGCCCTGGGGTACCGGCTCCAGGCTGAGGGTGACAGTGCTGGCTGTTCCCTCCTCCTCCTCCAGCTGATCAGCGCCCTCCTCCTCCTCCTGATCTGGGAGCCCCGGGTGGGAGACGACGGGCATCTTCAGCCCCAAGTTGACAACCAGGGGTGGGAAAGGAGCTAAGCCATCCCCCAGGATGCGATGTAGCTCGTCATAATATGAGCAGGATTGGGGTCCTGCCTTGGCATTGCCCTGCCACAGCTCCTTCACCTTACTCCTGATCTTCTTGAGGTGCCTGGACTGGTGGCCTCTCACAACCAGGGCTGTAGATGTCGGCATTTCAATGTATGGAGCGGAGATCCTGCAGGGTCTCCTCCTCACTCCAGACCTCCAGGAGGCCAGGATCTCCGCCCCGGACCACGATGGGGCACACCTTTTTGTGTCCCTGGCAAGGTCCTGGGAGCCCTGTGTGTGCTCCTTATGAGGGCCACTGGGCTCTGAGGGGGGGTTAGGCTGGGCCATAGCTCAGCAGCAGTGTGGCAGTCAAAGCTGCGTGTTGTGTGCAGCTCCCAGGGCCGGCTTCCTGCCACAAAATTTGTCCCAGGTGCATGTGGGTTTAAGAGCTGGCAGGTGACAGGAACTATAGAGTTCTGATGAGTTTGGATGGAGTGGCTACCAGGGCACCTGTGTTATTTCCTGGAGGCCTCTTTTTTCAACAGAACTCCTACTTCCACATCCACACACACCTTTTTCGGAAAAAGCCTTCTTCCTCATAGAAAGAGGTTTAACATCGGAAAACCCCCTCCATTCTTTTGACTTTTTGTCAAAAGAATGCAATCGCAGTGTGGATGCAAGTATTGTTTTTCTGGAATAACGGCCGTTATTCCAGATAAACACTGCAGTGTAGACATACCCTTGGATTTGGTAGAAAACTTCCTCACTCCCGACAGACAAGCTTTGTGTCTTGCCAAGAATCTATTCCAAATATAGCAATGCAATGAGTGCAGATATTTACAATACATTACGGCTGCGTCTAGACTGGCACGATCTTGCGCCAGAGCTATGCAAATGAGGCTCAGGGGTGG
>CM057845.1:23477066-23507094 GCA_030068395.1 Apalone spinifera
GAGCCTCATTTGCATAGCTCTGGCGCAAGATCACGCCAGTCTAGACGCAGCCTACTGGCCTGAGCTATGGAGAAAGGAGGTGATCTGCTAAATCCCAGTATGACGGTCTAATTAAATGGTATAGAAAACAGCAGGCTAACAGATATGCCTATGACCTTTGGATCATGAAAAAGAGTTTCAAGTAACAATGTTGATGGCATTTGATTTGTCATTCTGGTCTATAATAGCACTAAACAACATTGTTATTCTGGGAACTGATGGCTTTTGCACTCTTAAAAGTTAAAATAAATCAATAAATTGTATTAACTTAAGCCTGACATTGTTCTCATTTTTCAACCTGTTACTAAGTTTGAGGATTTTTATCAAACAACATTCCTTACACCCACGCCTTCTTATGTAGACTAATCAAAGAGGGAAAATAAAATTGTTTATGTTGTTGTTGATTTTGTCCAGCCACAAAGGAATGAGGAATTCTTTTCTAAGAATTGGAGCAATCTGTCCCTTTGTTCACTATAATGTTCCCTTTAAGTTAACCGCTCAGAGACAAGGCTTTCATCGCTACACTTGGTTCAAATCTAACCCAGGTTGGAAATGACTGAAAAATAACTTCTGAACAGTGTAATGAACCAAGAGCCAGTCAATTCAAGCCAGAGCTGATATATATCAGAGGGCAGTGCTAGGAAGCTCACAGCGCTGCTGCCAGTGCTGTCTTCAGTGGCGCACGAATTATTTTTAGAATGGGAATGCTGAGCTCCCCCCCACACACACACACACAACTGTTCATGCCCCTTACCACCCTAGGCTGGGGTCACACTAGGGTTGCTAAGTCGGATGGACCAGACATCATTGCCACAAATGACATCCAGCACGTCCGGTCCACAAGATTTGGCAATTTAGCCACAGCTGGAGGCCACGGCTAGGAGCAGAGCCGTGGGCTTGAGGCAGAACCCTGAGCAACAGCAGAATTTCTAGGGCCAGTGGCTTGGACCACAGAGCCGGCAGGTGGTGGGACCTTGGAAAGGCCACTTGGAGGCCGAGACTCAGGGCTGGCAGAGCCAGTGACGGTTTGGCAGCGGGGCCCCCTCACACCCATACAGACTTCCTGTACCAATGGCTGTACTGTTAGGAGCCTCCACTCTCTAGGACTGCCAGTTTTGGTGCCATTGACAAGTATTGGAGTCACAGGGTTCAAACCATTAAGAAAAAAAAAAACCCAACAGGTTTTTTTTAAGTTCAGTTGTTCAATTCTAGTACTATGGTGAACATGATTGAGCACATGGTCAAGAAAGAGACTAAATGTGTTTGAATGTACAAAGTCATAAACTAAACTCGAAGAGCTGGATTCCTGAGAAGATAGTAGGCTACAAGGGCCAACAGAAAACTGGGTCTGATTAGTGAAGAAGAAGAAAAGCTGCTTTAAAGCAATTTCTAATCCATGGGGAAAAAAGTTATAAACACTAAGATTTCTACATCCAGCCTCCACTAATGTAATAAACAGCCTCCTTCTCCTCCCACTAGCATCAGATGAGAACATCATCCGTTGTCTCTATAGGTTGCATCAAGGAAAGTAAAAATAGTGGACATTGATTAGTTGCCAAAATGTATGATTGTATGGGGGTAGCATACTTGTTAGAGAAATATGTTTATTATCTGACAATTGGAATTGTAAACCATCCCTAGACTCTCACATTGGCTGCCAAATCGGTGGTGCCATATCTAGCTCTTAAGCCAAAAATTGCATTGTCGGGAAAGTTCCTTCTCAGTTAATGAAGATGCAGTTAAGAGCAGATTAGAGTGCAAGGGGTCATGACTGCAAAAAGTTCAGATTTTAATATAATGCCTTCCCTAGCCGTAGCTTCTCAAAGCTATGTACAAAGCAACAAGAGAGTTATCAATAATATAGGGGACTTTGTTTGCAAAAATGTCAGCCAATAAGTGCTCAGCAATAGCTCAGGCACAGATGCAGATAGTGGAACCTTTTTTGTTTTTTTTTTAAAGAGGAATGAGGGTCAAAATTCCAGCATTTACCTGTGACATTTTCAAAGGGTAACAGGGTTTTACTCTTTTTATCGGGCTGTGACGGGACAACAGAGCCCCGCAATCACACCAGACGCGACGGGGCTGTAGCCAAACCCCACGCGCCTGCCGAGCTGGAGGCAGCGTGGGGAAGCGCGAGAGTGCCCCACCTCCGGAGTCAGCCTTGCGGTGCATGTTCCCAGGCCACCACCAATGGCGGGGAGGGGGAAGCGACTGGACAGGAGTGGACGGCAGGGCCGGAAGTGACAGGCTGGTGTCCCCATTGCAGCCCTGCCCCACGCTGGCGGCGGGGGGTTCAAAAGCTGGCCACCCCCAGCAAGGGAGGAAGGCAAAAGAGCAAGAAGCCAGGGAGGAGATGGCGGAGAGAGTCCCCTCCCGGGGAGGGCTCAGTGAGATCAGCTGGCCTGAGACATTTGGGGGAAGGTAAGGCGGGGAGTGAGCCCACGACTGTCAGGTAGGAAGTGGCCCAGGGCAGGGCGCAGGAAGGAGCCCGGGGGGTTGGTGCATTACAGGAGATTCTCCACCAACTAGACAGGGATTTGCTACCCTGTCCTTAGGGCCCTGGGTCGGGACCCGGAGTGAGGGCGGGCCTGGGTCCCCCTGCCACACCCTGGCGGCTGTGAGTGTTGTACAAATAGCTGTTGTGGTGTGGAACCCATGACTAATCCGGCCAGGACTGGGAGGGCGGAGAGACGGCACGTTAGGATTTATAAGGACCACGGGTGAAAGGAGGCGGGTTTGGGGTATGGTGGGGGAACTTCCAAGCGGGCTGTGGTGTGGCAATCACTCCTTGGGGTCATGGGGCACTGGCAGCCTCCCCTTCCCCTCCCCCCCCCCCACAGAGGCAGCAGCACGGGGGCGGGCAAGTGGCACTGCAGAGCCAGTGCTGGGGGGAACCAAAAGCCAGCTCTCCCCGGCACCAGCTCTTGCTCCCTTCCCCCCTTGCTGCCTCTGGTACAGAAGTAGCAAGGGGGGGAATGCATGTAGTCAACAAGATTAACCAAAAATGCCCAGGTTTATTGGTTAATCATATAGTTGAGTACACATTGACATTCCTAATCCTTAGTTTCCCTTGCTGCAGAATTAGTCAATGATTTCTTGTCCTACTATCAGTGGACATGGAGAACAATTGATCACTATCCTCTTTATAATATCCCTTGACAAATTTAAAGACTTTTATCAGGTCTCCCTTCAGTCTTCTTTTCTAAAGACTAAACACATCCAGTTACTTTAACTTGTCCTCAGAAGTCAGGATTTCTAAACCTTTTCTCAGTGTCATTGCTCTACTCTGGACTCTTTCTAATTTGTCCGCATCTTTCTTAAAGCTTGGCACCCAAAATAAGACACAGTATTCCAGCTGAGGGCTCACAAGTGCTAAGTAGAATGGGGGCAGTTACCTTCCGGGCTTTACATATGACACTCCTATTAACATTATAGGGGTCATAGAACTTCCTTAAATTAATTTCTCCTTTAGATCCAATAGCTATGGTTGAACTAGAGCATTTTAAAAAAATCCAATCTTGATTTAAAGATTGTCAGTGGTGGAGAATCCACAACAACCTCTTGGTAAATTGTTTCACTAGTTAATTACCCTCACTGTTAAAAATGTGCACTTTGTTTCTAGTCTAAATTTATCTAGCCTTTACTTCCAGCCATTCGTTGTGTTATACATTAATCTGTTGGACTAAAGAGTCCTCTATGACCAAATTTCTGTCCCCCATGTAGGTATTTAGAAAGAGTGATCAAATCACCCTTTAACCCTTATCTTTGATAAACTAAATAGTTTATACCAAGAGACTTCAGGAGCACAAAGGCATGCTTTCCAATCCTTCTATCACCCTCACAGCTCTTCTCTTTCTAATTTTTCAGCATCCTTCTTGAACTGTTGATATCAGAATAGTACTTGGATTTTTAGTAACAGTTTCATTAGTGCCTAAGGTAAAATAACCTCCTTACTCCTACTTGATATTCTAGTCTAGTATATCCCTAGAAGGAGGGTCATCCTGCCCTTACTTCAGACTAGTATACACTACCTATGGGTTTTAAAGGAAATCTGTATAGACTAAGAAATGGCACCATATAAACAGTGGCACTATCTTGTCACAATACAGACAGAGAGTTGTAAGGAGAGGATTTTTTTAAAGGAAATAATCCCTTTTAGATCAACTGTACCTTGGAATTTAATTAAGGAACTTGAATGAATGTCATTACAGATTGAACCTCTCTAATCAAGAACTCTCTGGTCTGGAAACATTCAGGCTTTGTCTACACTACATGGTTTGCTGAAAGAGGCAATCCAGATGAAGCACGGATTAGCATTTTCTCGTGCTTCATTTGCATACTTTTTCATTCCTTTTTTATGCAAGGGGTTTTTGAGCAAAAGCAAACAGTGTGGACATTTCCTTTTTCTGCAAAAAACCCTTTTTGCACAAGATCCTTATGCCTCTCACAAAGCAGAGTTGAGCCTCTGTAGTTTTACCAAAGAAAAATGCAAGTTACCAAAATTTCTTATTAACATTTACTTATGATGAACAATTCTCAGTTCTTTAGTCTCTAACACATTTCTCACACTTCTAAGGGTGCACTTGTCTTTAAGGTACTTTGAAGAGTATGGTAACTTCTCTTTGACTAGAGAAGAAACCAAAAGAGACTGTTTTAGAATATTAAAAGAACTTGCATAAAACAATTCTTTTCAGTCTCTCTTAGGCCAATATGTTTGGACTTATAAAGGAGTTAAATTCTATAATATGGTTACATGAGGTCTCACTAAGAGCAGACTCAGTAAGTCTTCGGCTGATCTGTAGGCCCTTATACAAAGTGTCTCATGTGATGTGAACCATTTTCTTATTGTTTTCATAGCTGGATCCTGTATGGATAAACAAAAGTGGATAGATTTTCTAATTTATGAGGGCCAGAAGGAAGGACACAATAGTTATTAATTATTCAAGGCATATCAGACCCATGTAACCCTTACAGTAGTCTCAAATACAGCAAAATATATCTCCAAAGGAATAGAAGTATTAAATGAAAGGAAGCAAGGTCTGCAGAAATATGAATGTGTTACATGCAATGAATAAAATGTATAAAATAACCTCTCTGAAAGATAGAAACTTTAGAAAATACAAGTAAACACAAAGTGTCAAGAGAAAAATACTGTACAATAGCCAATTTTCCAATTAAAGTATAAAGCCTCAATTTTACTCACTCAGTGTAGTACTATAAAGAGAAAATATGTTTTCTCCTTAGAGGAAATATTTTAGAAGTTCTTTTCTTGAAAGCAGTTCACGGAATGCAATGTGACAAGTAAAAATGTGTGTCACGTCAAGAATTTTAACTTCAGATTTCAAAGCAGCAACAATTCAAAGCCACAACAAAGAAAAAATCATCTCAAGATGGTAGGGAATAACAGGATTAATATCTGAACAGTAATTAATCTGTGAAACCAAGAAAACTCCTTAGCCAAAATTTAAGTACTTGTCAAGATCAACAATTTATGACTAATATTTCTCAGCTTGCTTTATATCTGGATATAATACATCCATGTCTAGGCAAGAGGGAAGGGAGTTAGAGAAAAGGTGATCTCAGGTTAAGTTGCCAGCCAGAGACCTGGATTCAAGTCCCTGTTCCTCCTCATGCTTCCTGCATGATTCAGATCAATTATTTGACTTCACATCCCCATCTATAAAATAGGGAGTATAGGATTTCCCTACTTCATAGGGATGATAGGAGGGTAAGTTCACTCAAGAGTGTTAGGTGGCCAGATACTATGGCAATGGGGACTGTATAAGTACTATGTATAAAATATACACATCCTATCTGTGTTCATTATATACATGCAACCACACATGTAGTCAAGTGTCCGGGGACTGTGAATCATTGTTTTTAATGGTGTAGTCAAATACTTGGATGAATGCAGTGTTAAAGTTGCTTGAGTGATGGGGCCTGCACTATTCAATAAGGAAAACTCAATGCTACATAATTCAGTGGGATTATCTTCAGATCTGCTATGCTGGGTGGGGAACCTGTGGGCCAGATCCAGCCCACGGCTTGCCTTTATTCAGCCTGCGAGGCTCGGAGAGCACCATGACTGGAGCACCAGCATTAGCTTGCACCCCTGCAGTGGAGAAGGAGCTCTGAGTCTCGTGGGCCCATTCCAGGCAAGCCAGGACCAGATCAAGCCCACAGGCTCTCCCTGGCAGACCTTGCCCCGATAACTCCCATTGGCTGCAATTCAGGAGTTACTTTCCTGTAGCACATGAAGCCATGCAGAACAATGTGCACCCCCACCCAGAGTTGCACCAAGTAGGCACCCATGCTCCCATCCCCTTCCCACCCATACCACACAACTTCCTTCTCCTGCACCTTTTCCCACCCAGACCCAGTGCTCCTACCCTGCTCCTGCACCCCCGTTTCTGTATCCTCATCCCTAGCCCGCTCCTGCATCCTCCCTCCTGCCCAGTTCCTACATCCTAAGCTCATTCCTGCATCCTACCTTCTGCCCAAACCCCACATCCCCATCCCATCCTGCTCCATGGCAGCTCCCTCCCATGCATTGAACCCCTCATTTTTAGCCTCATCTCAGAACATATGGAAGCCCCACAAAAATCTACTAGCCCTTGTCCCCCAAGGCACTCGAGTGGAGCTTGAGGGTTGTGAGGTGAATGTTTTTTTTTTCCTGCTTCTCAGTTGGGGGGCCACATCTATGTGGGCAGTGAGGGTTTTTTTGTTTTTGTTTTTGTTTTTTTGCTTGACACTTGTGTGTGGCCCCCAACTGATTTTTCTGTGAGTCAATGGCCCTGAGCCAAAAAAAGTTCCCCACCCCAATCTACACACCCGAAAAAAAGTTAATGGCACAATGAGCGGGTTCATTGGGTTCCTTGACCTCCAACACTATTTCCACATATAGAAAGTTGTCATGCAAGAAAATTCCACCAAAGCACAGGATCTTTTCTACATTTGTGACTTTAGTTTTTTGAAGTACTGAACCCTTGCTGTTCATTGCCATAAACCCAAATCATCTCCATGGGCCAAAGCAGCAAGCAGCACTTGCTGACATTACAGGCACATGAGGATACTTCATTGACTCCAAAATGACAGCTCTGGAGGATGGGGATCTGGAGGATGCCCATTAGGAATCTCTTGGTATGATTTGTGAGGTACATCTGAAGTTCTCTCAGCACAATCTCACTAACCCTTGCCATGTGGCTGGAGCAGGACAGCACATCATGTCTGCCTATCAAACTCCGTGGAGCACAGTACAAGACCAAGTGGCTTGTGTCCATGGTCAAGAGGAGATCACCCATCAGTGACTCTAGTGATATCAGTTCCCAGCCTGAAATGCATCTGGGAATGATCAAGAGCATCTAGGTGCAAGTGGGGATATCCCAGAGTATGAGATTGAGCCTTACCAAATTCATGGTCAATTTCATGGTCATAGGATTTTTAAAATAGTAAATTTCATGATTTCACATATTTAAATCTGAATTTTCTTGGTGTTGGAACTTTAGAGGACCTGACCCAAAAATGGGTTATGGGGAGCAGAAAGGTTATTGTAGGGGGTCATGGTATTGCCACCTTATTTCTGTGCTGCTGCTTATGGCAGGAGTGCCTTCGGAGCTGGGTGGCAGAGAGCAGCAGCTGCAGTTTGGGAGACCAGTTCTGAAAGCAGTGCCATGGCATGGTATGGTATTGCTACCCTTACTTCTGCACTGCTGCCTTCAGAGCTGGGCCCTGGGCCATCAGCCACTAATCTCCAACTGCCTCCCTCTGAAGGTAGCAGCACATCAGGGTGGCATGGTATGGTATTGCCACCCTGGCTTCTCCATGGCTGCTGGGAGATGCTGCTTTCAGAGCTGTGCACCCAGCCAACAGCCACTAAAGTACTTTCCAGCTGCCCAACTCTGAGGGCAATGCATAAGTAAGGGAAGCAATGCTGCAACGCGCCCCCCCCCCCTCTGTTTTTCTCACTCAATGGCCCTTTTGGGTCAAGAACTCAGTTTGAAAAACCCTGGTCTCTCCCATGATATTTGTATTGTATATGGTAAAAGCATACATAAGACCAGACTTCACAGTCTGTGATACATTTTTCACACTGTGAATTTGGCATGCCCCTAATAATATGTCATGCTTTGAAATAGGGCTTGATCCAGTGGCGAGGGCATAGGTCTAGAAAACAGTAGACCTGGGTCCTGTTTTCAGCTCTGGCAGTGACTTGACTGCATAACCTTGGGCAACTCATTTAACACCTCTGTCCCTCAGTGCCTGTTCATGCAAAACGAGGAAAATAATAATTTCTCACCTCAATAAAGCTCCTGGAGATTTGCAATAAAAAAAGCAAAGCAAAGTGCCAAGAATTATTTATGGTATTCATGATGTCTTACTCTGGGATATTGTTAGAAGGAATCATATTATTTTCTTTATGTTGCTTATTTGTATGCTGAAAGCCTGTTTAATGGGGAAATCCAGACATCTTTGCTGTGGTTAATTCACTTTGCATTTTTACTTTTCAGTTCTCCATAAAATGTTAAAGCGGAGCAACCACCAGCAGGCCAGAGACACCTCACAGCGTGGATCCTAGATGCCTACAGAGGCCCAGTAGCATTCCTGCCAGTATTTCTCTAACAGGTAAGTAGAATCTGAAGGTTTTTGAAGCTAGCTGGAAAGAGAGAGACTGTGTGTGTCTTTGGGGTGAAAGTAAGTCAATGCAGCCCAGTGCAGTGCACCAGAGTGGCCAGCTGGGGACAGGGCTCTGGACGTTGTTGGCCTTAGATAACATTCCCATACTGCTGCTGGGCATGTTTGGCCCACTCCTCCTGTTCTGGCCCCCAAACTCCACAGACAGCGTCCAAACCATGCCCTCCTCCTCAGGCCTTTGGTCCCACTGCTGGACAGCTGGGGGTGAGCAGGCAAGGCTCCAGCCCTGGTGGGCCTGAGACAGCCCCCACAGCCCCGAGGTGGTGCGGCCACAGCACACCCAGGCTCCAGTCCCAAAGCTCAGGCAGTTGGACAGTGCCATTTCTGCCCCAGCCAACGATCTGGCCAAGCAGTGCAGTCCCCACCGCCACGGCCTGCCCTGGGACTCCCCCACACACCCAAACTCCTGCCCTGATTCCCCACATTTCTGCCCTGAGCCCCACATACCTCCCAACCCCCTGCCTTCACTCCTGCATTTCCCATACCTCCTAATCTCATACCCTGACTCTTGCACCCCCACTCCCAACCCCATGCCCCTGATTGCTGCACCACCCACATTCTTACCCCCTGCCCTGAGCTGCCCCATGCCCACAAACACCACAGCACCCTGCTCTGAGCCCCCAGCACTCTAACCCACATTTACATTTTGTACAAATACTGTCATATCCCCAACCACCTGCCATGAGGGCCCCGCCCCCAGAGGAGTTGCAAATCTGGTAATACCTATAAGAAATGTAAGTTACTTAAGTATTTTGCTCATTCAGGCCCATACACAGGAATGTGTGTGTGTGTGTGTGTGTGTGCGTGTGCGCGCGCGCACGCTTTTTTTGTGAATGTGAACTGCAAGGATGTGAATGCACCCCCCATGATCCTCCAAGTAAGCAGGGAAATTAGCCCCAGTCTTCCTTCAGCCAGCCAGAGCATGGGGGAGGGAGGCTCAGGCAGCTCCCCTGGCCAGATGGAGCATGCTTGCTTGGGGAATCATGGGGGGGGGGGTGCTTTTGCACCCTTCGCACACACACCCTCCCCCCGCGTACAGGCCTGTCGTTGTAATCAACTTAATTTGTGATCCAACACCAGCTGTGTTTGTATTAAATGCAGGGATAGCAAAGATATGGTGACTAATGTTTGTAGTTTTGTGGGAATACAGAAAAGGAGAACTGTGCTACATTGTTCCAAAGGAAAGGGCTCAGTTAGCAGAAAGAATCTGGCAAATGCAGGGGCTCGACTTTCATAGCTCTCTGATCAGGAGGCTGCATAGACTCTCCGGCCTGGACCAGTTTGACCTGTTCCCCCACTGTTCAAAGAACAGAGATAAATGGGCAGCATTAAAAGCCTCTTTCTTATGCTAATTTTGTTGGAGTTGTGTTTATTGTATCGTGCTTGCTAAGAGTTGAGATCACTCCCAGCTGAAATCAATTGAGACTGGTGGACTGAAGTCACAGCCAAGAGGTGGATGACAGTTGATGACAGCCAGCAGGATGGTGGGGGAGAGATGTGATGAGAGGCCAGCAGGGTGATGGCAAAGCAATGCAACAGATGGCCAGTAGGGTGGCAGCTGCATGGCAAGTGGCCAGCAGGGCGGCAGTGGAGAGGTGCACTGAGCAGCCAGCAGGGCAGCGGCACAGAGCAGGCAGATGGCGAGTGAGAAGTGGAGCGAGATGTCTCTTTATTCCCCCCACCCAGGATGGGAGGTGAACTCTGCGGAGGCACCTCAGAACTCTGGGTCTGCCCTGACCAAGGTCAGGGACTGAGAGTGGGGTGCAGAGACGGGTTGGGCATGTGAAGGGGACATTAAGATTACTGGATTTAAGAACCTGGGAGGAGAAGGACACTGCCCAACCTACTTGAGTTGGGACGTTTACTCGTGGTTTTGGTTATGAACTCTGTCTGTGGTGTTTTCCCAAATTAATGCCAAGTTACTTCCCTCCCTTTTTATTAAAAGTTTATTTTCTGCACTCAGATTCTGAGCTTCTGAAGCACCCAGGGTGATGTGTGATTTCCCAGGGTATTGGATAGAGGTTTGAACCAGTTTTGGGCTGCATGGGTAGAGAGGAACCTCTAGATGCTGCACTTGGCCCTGGCTGCTGCTGGTTCCACCTGACAGAAGGGTTACAAATAAATGACAGGACAGCACACTGCCAGCTTTATGTGGCTTATCCTCCCCCTTTTTCCTAACTCACTAATAAGAATAGTCTCTCTCCTTGTACTATTAGAACATTTCCTCCACCAAAGCCACTGCCAGCTATGAGAAGTCTCCTTCCATCCCTTCCCCTCTCCCCCAAACACTCTTTGACTATGTCTACACTTCAAGGTTTTTGCACAAAAACAGCTGTTTTTGTGCAAAAACCGGCGGAGCGTCCACACCTCAAGCGCATTTTTCTGCAAAAAAAAAACCCCAAAACAAAACAAAACAAAACAATAAATCGACAGGACAGAGAGCTTTTGCTGGCAGAGTTATTCCTCTTCCCACAAGGAATAACTCCTTTTTGCGCTACAGCTCTTGCACAAAAAGGCATGTGTGGACACTCTGCAGCAGTTTCTTGCACAAAAAGAGACTATCGGAAAAAGCACAGGTGCTCTGATGGTAATTCTGTTAATGGCAATCAGAGCTTTCTTGCGCAAGAGCGTCCATGCAGTGTGGACACTCTACTGCGCAAAAGCACATCGCTTTTGCAATGTGCTTTCGAGATCTCTTCCACAAAAAGCTTCTTGTACTAAAACCTTGCAGTGTAGACAAAGCCTTTGAGAGAAAACAAAAGGGCTATTTCATGTCATACAAACTTTTAGCAACCTAGAAAGAGCTAAATGCATAAGAATAATAAAATAAAGCCTCATAGAAGCCTTAGTGACTCTACATAACTTTGCATTTCCTTCAGGTTAATAACCTGTGGGCAGTCTTTGCCAGAGGATGTTGTGAAGGCCAAGACTACAAAAGGGTTTAGAAAATAACTAGATACATTCATGGAGGATAGTTCCCTCAGTAGCTAATAGCCTGGATGGGCAGTAATGCAAAACCATGCTCTGAAGTGTTTCTAGCTTCTGTTTGCCAGAAGCTGTGAATGTGTGATAGGCAGTGTTCCCTGTAAACTGTGTGCCTATGTGGCCACTCAGGAGAGATTCAAATGCCACCTAGCTGACTAACAGAGACCCCACAGATAAGTTGGTTTCTACTGGAGGTGCACATTTGCACATGCTTCGGTGCTCATAAAAACATACGCCACACAAGAATGGAAAAAATCCACACTTGGATGGAAAAGACTAGAAGGAATATTGGTGATGGGGTGTTTATCTGCTCTGTTCATTCCTTCTGAAGCACCTGGCATTGGCCACTGTTGGAAGCCAGGATACTGGGCTGGATGAATCATTGGTCTGACCCAGTATAGCTGTTCTTGTGTTCTAACAGAACTGGCTAAACTGGTTTTGGTAGCTAAGGCTTAAATGATTGTGCTCTTAAATGACACAAGAATCAGAATAATGGCTTTTTATGGACATACAAAAAATAAAAACTTTTCCAACTGTTACCCAACTAGAATTTTTTACCAGGCAGTTAACAATAAACTGCCTAGAGTCCCAATCCATCCAAAATGTCTATGACTTTATCAAATATACAAATCCCCAGAAGATTAGCGATCTAAACATCAACAGGCTACTCAGTTGAGTGTTTTATATATTTTAAATAAACCTCTTGCAATGCTGTAGAAGGAAGATCCTGATCACTACTGATTTGGGGGTTCAAGGCTTGAATCTCTGGGTCATAGACAACCCTTTTGCTGCATTTCCTTTCCCAGTGATACTCTGAGAGATAAAAATATAGAACTACCTCAACTGGCAAAGTGTCCAATAGATAAATGCTAGCAAACATTTGGCTAGATAGAAGATGAAGTTCTTCTAGTATCTATTAGAGGGGTGGGCAATAAGCGGCCATGGGCTGGATGTGGTTCACCAGGGTTAGCCTCTGGCAAGTTGCCAGACATTTATTTGCCTGAGCATCTGCAAGTATGGCCTCCCGTATCTTCTGTTGGTCATGGTTCACCGTTCCCAGCCAAGGGGAGCTGCAGGAAGTGACACGGGCTGGACCACCACTTCCTGCAGCTTTCATTGGTTGGGATCGGCAAACTGCAGCCAATGGAAGATACAAGTGGCTATATCTGCAGACACTCAGGTAAATAAAGTGTCTGACGGTCTGCCATGGGCTAACTCTAGCAAACCACATCCAGTCCATGGTCTGCTTATTATCTACCCCTTTTCTATTGGAATACACAAGGCCTCTGATGGCAGCCATCTTTCTTGTCCACTGCTCTGACCCTGACCAGCCCCCCTGCAAATCCCTTCATTGCCTTCTCCTTACCACCTCTGTCTTCACCAGAAAATTCTGACACAACCTGGTTCCCATTTAGAACAACTCCCGTTTTCCTGTCTCCAATGGCTCTGTTCAAGCTATCCAACTCTACATCCCATCTGTGGTATTCTCTCCCACACCTTCTTCATGGATGTCCCTTCTTCTGAAACTTCCTCCCTGACCAACCACACCAGGTGGCCACCTTCTTCTCCTTCAGAGTCTTCCTCAAGCTGTGCCTATCCTAGCTAACCTACAGTTCCTAATGCCTTTCAGGAAACAGTTCACCATCTCTACCCTTTTCAGATAGCTGCAGACAAAAAAACATCCTAGACCAGAAAGACCATTCACCCATTCCATTCCTCATTCACTTGGCTTTAATGCCCCCTTGCTTTTGTATGTTATCTACCCAAAATTTCTTTCTTTCTTTCCCCCAAGTAACAATTTATGCTCGGTCTGATAGTAAACAGAAGTATTTTTATGAAGTACAAACAGTAGGATTTAAGTTGAAAATGAAAATAGACAGATCAAAATAAGTTACTAAGCTATAATGAAAAGAAAACACATAGCTAGTGCTAATTCACTAAAAAACGTATAGCAAGCAAATTCTTACCCTAATGAGCTGGACTTGTTCTACGCATAAGCTTCAGATCAGAGATTCTTTTATACCAGCCCTTTGTATCCTTCTAGGATTTTCCAGGCGAACAGAAGACAGGACTGATAGCTTCCCATTGCTTAAACAGTCTTTCTGCCAGGGCGGCAACCTTTTGTTCTACATCTCCCCTTCCATGGAAAATTACCAAGGTCAAAATGGAATCCGAGTACCAGGCGGTATGGTCACATGTCTTACTAGTCCAATTGCCTTTGGACTTACAGAACAAACAAAGCTGTTAACAAGCCATTAAGATAATCACCAAGTCATTAAGGCTTCAGAGGGGAAGGGGCATCAATAACGGCTCTCATTAGCTCATTTAAAACTAAAAATAATCTCTCACTTCATATTTCTAACTTCTCACACAAAAATGATACAAACACTAAAATAGGAAATACAGATCCAACCAATTGTAACATTAAAATTAGTAGGTCACGTTAGGTATTTTGTCCAAAGCATCTCTGAGTTATGCATATTTATATTCATAAGCCAATATTCAAAAGCAGTGGAGGGAGGGACCCATCACACACAACTGGGCCAATAGCTAGTTGAAGTTAGAACATAAGAACATCCATAGTAGGTCAGACTAATCATTCATCTAACTTAGTAACCTGTCTTCTGTCAGGGGCCAATGCAAGGTGCCCCAGAGGGAATGAACAGAAAAGGTAATCAATAAGTGAACCATCCCGTCCACTCATTCCCAGCTTCTGACAAACAGATGGATGGATCAGTCCTTCAGCAGACTGGGTGTTACGGTACATTTCATAAAAGTTAAGGAATATAATAAACTGAATACATTCTGAGACAGGCCAAGCTGTGGAACTGGCTAATTCAGGCTAATTACAATAAGTTCTGCTTTAATCAGAATGAGGAATTCAAAAAATTCATTTAGTGCCAACGTTTTCAGTCAGCTGAGTATGTGGGACAGTGCAAATTTGTTTAATACAAAGAGCTTGCATACATTAAACATTTTTGTGTATTCCCATCAGATGGTGCTTTAGATAGAGCTAAACATTCTTGCCTTAACACCTGGTCACCAACCCGTTGATCTTGGAGGCTTGACCAGTTGACGCGAGGCTTTGGGGGGCCCCCCTCGCTGCCCCCCGCCCCTAAGATGCAGGCCGCACTGATGCTACCTCCAGGGACCACAGAGGTAGCACGGGCTTCCTGCAGGGTCAGGGGGGACTTCTGCAGCTGCGCACCAGATCCCGGAAGTGCACGGGCTGCTCTCCCTCCTGCCCCAACAGCCAGCACGGTACCTAAAATGCCGGTCCATTGTGAGCTAGGGACTTTGTTCCCCTGCTGCGCATGCCTTTGTTCCCCTGCTGCGCATGGGGGTGAGGATCTGAGACTGAGCCAGCTCCAGGTGCTTAGGCAGCGCACGCTACTGTGGGGAGCAGAGGAGCAAGGTGCGCGCTGCCCGAGTGATTGGGGCTGGCGCAGTCCAGGATTCTGCAGGAAGACAGCAGGGGGATAAAGTCCCCAGCACGCCTGGCTCCAGCTGCTCGGGCGGTGCACGCTGCTGTGGGGAGTGGAGAAGCAAGGCGCGCACTGCTCCAGCAGCTGGGGCTGGCGTGGTCCGGGACTCCCCCTCCCCCCATGCAGGAAGGCATCAGATGTGCGACAGACCAGCATTTCAGGTACCGCACCGCTGTTTGGAGGATGGGGGAGCAGCCCATGCACTTCCTGAGCTTTGGTGTGCAGTTGCAGGATCCCCAGGTCCCTGTCCCCTTCCCCCTACCCTGACCCCTACAAATACCCTGTCCCAGCACACACAAGCACCCTGTCCCTTGTCCCAGCACCCATTGGCATCCTGTCCCCTGCCCCAGCATCCATTGTCACCCTTCCCAGAACCCTGTCCCAGCACCCACAAGTACCCTGTCCTCTACCCCAGCACCTATTGGCACCCTGCCCCAGAACCCTGTCCCAGCACCCACAAGCACAATTGGGGCCACATCAGTGAAGTTTGAGGGGTTTGGAGGGGTTGTGTTTTTGTATCTCACTTGTGTGGCCCCGACTGACTTTTCTGTGGGCCAGTGACCCCTGACTCAAAACAGGTTACCCGCCCTTCTCATAAATAAAGATGATGCAAAACTTGTTGTGTTTGACATAATATTTTATTTAAAATGAAGCCTGGCCAACAAGCTGGCAATTGGGGCCAAGTCCTCATCTGGCCACAGCATCATAACACTCCTGTTTCCCCCACACTAACTCCAAATCTGAGCCTCTTATACACTGGAACCCCCTATCCTGAGCCTCTCATTCCCAAACTCCTGCACCCCCACATCCTCAATCTTCTGCCACAACACTCTTGCACCATTCCCACACTCCCACATACTCCCAACCTCTCTGCCCTGAACCCCTCACACCTCCAGCCCAAACTCCTGTACGCTCACATCCACAAGCCTGTGGCTTGCTCAGCACCCCAACCCTCCACCTGAGCTCAGCACTCTCCAGCCTGGAGCCCCCTCCCTGAGCCAGCATCCCCTTCTCCACATCCTCCTGCATCCAAATTCCCTCCCAGAGCTTGCACCTCTAATTCTTTCCCACACCTAAATCCCTCATTCGCACCCCAGAGCCCGCACCTCCTCTCTCAACCCAGTGAGGGTACGGCTAGACTGCAGGAGTTTTTCTGGCAAACACACTCTTTTGGCAGCCTCTGTATTCCTTGTTCCACAAGGGGGCTTCCAAAAGAAGAGGTTTTTCTGACATTTGGCCCAGTCTAAATGGGCCAAATGTCAGAAAAATTTCTTCTTTCTTTTTTTCACTACCAAAAAAAAGCGGCAGTGTAGCCGTACCCTGAGAGTGTATAAGGGCTGTGGATAGCAAGTGATGGAGAGAAGGGTGATCTTGGGTGTAAAAGTGATCTTGGGTGTAAAAAGATTGGAGACCACTGCCTTAATGTTATCAGTGCTCTTTTTACAGCTTTGCACTGAGGTCAATTCATAGGACTTGACTGATTTTATAAGACCTTTTAGCTTGTAAATATTGTTGACAACTATAAATTAAATTCCAGGTATTAGCCATTGCCTAATTAGTGTATTCAGTTTTGCTCTGTAGGACTCAGAATGCAGATTGCACTGTATGTGATTTATGCAAGTTAAGCCAGAAACTCTGAAGACTTCGATAGTTGTGTAACACAGTCCTGCTATTTATACAAGTGCAACATTTACAGAAGAAATCGAGTATGGGAAGTGGAAGTCAATAACCACAACTAAAAATGAAAGACTTTACTGGTTTCTCTTGCTTAATACTCTAGAATTAGAAATTCACCTCTTCCCCTACACCCTCATTCTAAGGACGTGTTTGAATCATATTAAAGAGCTTCTAGCATTTTAATTTAGTTTTGTTTTCATAAACACCTCTAGGGCCAATTCTTTTGGCAAGGGCAAGAGAATCTTTCAGAAAGTCTACATGGTCAGTACAGCCTCCTCAGGGTAGGTTTTGTCTGCTCTAGCTTCAATCAACTGTAACATGCCCTTTCCCTTCTATGGCAAGCTGCCTCTGAGCACACCATCAGGGCAGATTTGTCCAATAATGGGGAAGGTCACTTTTTCTGCCCACTTTCAGTTATCACCAATAGGGTTGCCAGATGGTTTCAACAAAAATATCGGACACTTGACATTACATCACAATCTACATTTCATCTTATTTAGAAAATACCAGACATTTGTATTTTCTCATTTATATTTTCTCAATTTATTTCCTGAACAGAAAGCTCAAATACTGGACTGTCTGGTTCAAAACTGAACACCTGGCAACCCTAATCACCAACTTCTACTTGTAGCAAGTTGCAAGGTGTTATCCATGTTCTCTGAGATTTTACTCTGGGTAAGGCAAAGGGCCTGAGCAACAAGATAGCAGCCCTAATCACCATTGCCTCTCTGCCCTGAAGACTGCAAGCTAAGGTTGCCAACGTGCCAGGATTGTCCTGAAATCTTCAGGAATTAACAAGTTATCTTTAATTAAATGTAATGTCATGTGGTGAAATCTCTAAGAATACGTCCAACCAAAATTGGCAACTCTACTATAAACCATGGCATGAAGTAATAATGGACTTTATAACCACAAATAATAATTTCCATTGTTGCTTTTTCACAGCTTTCTGTGGCTTGTCCACAACTCAGCTGCAAGTCACTGTATTACTGCCAGTAATAGAAGGGGGAAGGTACAACGGGGAACCCCAAGGAGATGTCTTACATGAAAGACTCTTTTGGGGCTTTGTAAGAGATGTGAGAACTGGGCCCTTGCTCATCTCTTCATAGGGTCAGTACAGCCTCATTTGTTCATCCTGATGTTCAAAGTGTCTTTTGCAAGGAGAAACTGCACAAATGACTAAATCACAATTAAGATGGCTCATGTCTCCAACACATTCCTTAGGTCGGGGTTCTCAAACTTTGTGATACCGTGACCCCTCTCTACATTGCTCGCGACCCCCTGGGGGGTTGGGACCCACAGTTTGAGAAATGCGGCCATCGGTGATTAAAATGAAGTTATAATCCAATTGTTGAAGCTTGACCAGATATTTTGTGTGCACTCCAGCCATACCCAAATAACTTGTAATAACTCTCAGTTTAAAGTTAACCTTGTAAAAATCTAGCTTGCATCCATTTTAAAATGTGGGGTTTTTTTTAAATAAAGAAAATATGGTGCCTAGTTCAACCCACAAGGCACTACAGCAGTGATCTCCAACCTTTTAAAGCAAGAGATCACTTTTTTGAATTTAAGTGCAATCCAGGATCTACCTAAAACCAAAATACCCTGGCCCACCTACTTTGTGCCTCTTTTCCAAGGCCCCACCCCTGCTCACTCCATCCCCTTCAGTCCCCCATCCTTCCTCCCTTTCATCAAACAGGGGCAGAGGGTTTGGATGCAGACTCTGGTCTTGGGTTAAGGGATTTGGAATGTTAAGGGATTTGGATAAACAACGAGAAGTCCTGTGGCACCTTATAGACTAACAGATTTATTGGAGCATAAGCTTTTGTGGGCAAAGACCCACTTCGTCAGATCCAAGGGATTTGGAGTTGCTCTGAGCTGAACCTGGGGCAGGGAGTTGGGGTGCAGGAGGTGGTTTATAACTGGGGCAGGAGGTCAGGATGCAGGCTCCAGCTGGACACTGCTTACCACACGTGGTGCAGTAAGGCTAAGACAGGCTCACGCCTGCCCTGGCCCTGCACCACTCTCAAAAGCAGCCAGCAAACTTCCTCCATCCCAGGCCCTGTTGTGCCCCCCTCCAGTCTGTGGAGATGGACTACAGGGTGGGAGGGAGCACCCTGACATCAGCACCTCCTCCTCTTCCTTCCCTGCCCAGCAAGCGGTGGTGGTGGTGGAAGGGACAGCTCTAGGGCATAGGGCAGGAGGTGTGCAGCAGTGTGGGGAGGGGCAGCTGAAGTGCCAGCATTTGATAGCCTCTTGGCCAAACCAGTCAAGATCACCTCTCAGAGGTTCCAAGATCTTCTAATAGATCCCAATCCACTGGTTTGTGACCACTGCACTACAGAGTATGAGCAACAAAACACATTTCCCCCATAACATACCAGTGACGCAAATATCTGTGCTAACAATCTTGGCACTCTGAAACCTTGGGTATGTCTATACTGCATTCCTCTTTCGAGAGAAGAACGCAAATGCAGCAGAGCGAAATTGCAAATGAAGCGCGGATTTGAATTTCCCGCGCTTCATTTGCGTAATCGTGTCCGGCCGCTATTTCAAAATACCCTATTTCAAGATAAAAAATGCTGTGTAGACGTGGTTATTTTGAAAGAAACCCCCTCTTTCGAAATAACCATTAAACCTCATTTTTTAAAGAGTAAGGATTATTTCAAAAGAAGGGGTTTCTTTCAAATTAACTGCATCTACACGGCATTTTTTATCTCGAAATAGAGTATTTCGAAATAGCGGCCGGACGCAATTATGCAAATGAAGCACGGGAAATTCAGATCCGTGCTTCATTTGCAATTTCACTCGGCTGCATTTGCATTCCTCTCTCGAAAGAGGAATGCAGTGTAGACATACCTCCTGTAACACTGAGTAGCTCTCACCAGTTCTCATCTCTGACCTGTAGTAGCAGGCAGTTAGCAGCTGCAGGGTATAATGTGTAACAGCACCTGCCCAAGACTTCCTGCAAGATTCCATTTCACACTGCCTGTTGGGTACACCTACCTGTCCCTTTTCATGGATTTATATTTTTCATTTTCATGGTGACTCACTTGTACAAAAGGAGTCAGGAAAATCTCTCCATGTGCAACCCCTTCGGTTGTCCTATTCTACATTGCAAGCTACAGAATGGGAGTTGAGTGCTCCACACCATCAGCTTCTCGGCAGTGCAGCTCCATAACATCAATGAGTATGGAAAAGGCAATGCAGCTTCTAGTGCCCCACTGAGCCTACAGAACCAGAGAATAGCCAGGGCATAGTGGTGCACGGGCCATGCCTCCTCTCACCTGCAGCATGCCCCAGTGGCCAGGAAAATTTCCTGGGAAGTTTATGGTTGCTTTGAGGACTATTTATGCCATAGGTAGGGTGATCAGAGTTCCTGTTTTTAAAGGGACAGTCCTGTACTTAAACCCTCCTGCAGGTGTCCCGACTTTTTTTTTTTGTTTTCTATCCTGAAATTTTGCACAAATCAGAAATCTCAAGTTTTGACCTGCTCTAATATACATTGTAACAATTGGCGATGCATGAGGGGGACATGAGGGGGCAGGTGATCCCCCAAATGCTGAGGGTGGGAGGGCCAAGGAGCCAGAGCCTCTAGGTGGCCCAGGGGACCAGTAGGGGGTCTGGCACTCACAGCAGGGGTCGCCCTCTCCCACTCTTTGGCAGTGACAGAGTGAAGCGGCGCTCCCCAGCTACCAGGGTGTATCTAGATTACAGGGTTTTTTCGAAAAAATAAGCCTTTTTCCGAAAAAACTTCCCCTGCATCTAGACTGCTGCTGCATGCTTTCGAAAGTAAATCAAAAGAACACGGCAGTTTTTTGACTGCGGAAAACTTCGTTTTATGAGGAAGAACACCTTTTTTCGAAAGTGCTCTTTCGAAAAAAAAGGCGCTGTGTAATGCAAACTGTGCTTTTTTGAAAGAGAGCATCCAGACTGCCTGGGTGCTCTCTTTCGAAAAAGCGGCTTGCTTTTTCAAAAGTACTGGTTGTAGTCCAGACGCTCTTTTTCAAAAGAGGCTTGCAGTCTAGACGTAGCCCCAGTCACATCAGTGGGAAGCTGGGACTACCCCCCCACACACTCACTGGTGGAGTGATGCAACCAGGAGCACTGGGTGGGCCACAAGGAACAGAACTTTCGTACAGCAGGAAGACACACAAATGTAAAGAAAAGCTGGGATCAGTCCATGAAGGGCCACTTTGCAGAGCTGCCTCTCAGAAGGATACAAGAGCTGTTTGGCACGTTCCCTACCCTTCCCACCCAAGTGGGGCACCTGAGCTGCACGATTCAATTTCAAATGTAGGTTGATGTGATAGAGGAAAGAAGGAAAGGTAAAATGAGGTGCTACCACAAGAAAGCTGCATTGCAAGCCTTTCCATCTCGAATATATCCCTCTGTGCTCCATGTTACTGGTACCTGGGTGAAGGCCCAGCTTGTTTATAGATCAGTGGTGATTGCTAGGAAGGGACACAAGTGGGGCACTGGCCATGTGATGGCCCATCCATGTGACTCCTCTCTGTGCCACCCTTAGCCCAGGGGATGGCCCCGCCTCTTCCCCCCATTCTACTCTAGGCCCTGCCTTTTTCTACCTGTGCCCGCCCCCACTCTAACCCCCAGACCACACTCCTGCTCTGCCCCTCCCTGCCTCTTCCTGCCCCTGCCCACCTCTTCCCCAAGCAACATGACACAAGGGACTAGAAGGGGGTCTGGCGCTGGCAGCAGCTGCCCATCCCTGCCAGTGGCGGTGTTGAGAAGCAGAATGACATGGCCCCAGCCCATTTTGTTTCCCTGGCTCCCATCTGCATTGCTCTGCTTCCTGCGTCTGCCGCCAGTTCCCTCGCTACTCCCCCAGACTGTCCTGGGCCCCACAGAGTCTCCCAAAGTGGGGGAATGGGAATGTTCTGCCCACCCCACAGCATCAGGGGCACGTGGCCCTTTGTGCCCCCCCTCCACATGTTGCCCCTGTGTAGAGCTGTTGTATTATTGCACTCTGCTAGCCAAGACATAAACATACAGAACAAAACTATGTAAGACTGGTAAATAATGCATGGGAACTGTAGTTATCACTACTGATCACCCTTTGGAGTAGAGTAGGAAGCCAAGAAAGCACTCACTGGAATTTTTTGTCCGCCCTTAATTTGCAGTCCATAAAATTTTTACATTCAAGTAGTTTAATTCAAAATCAAACCCTGTACTGTGCTAATTACGCTTTATGATTGCTTCTATTGCCAGCTGCAATTCCTAAAGTGCAGGGAGTCTAAAAAAAGCAACTTTTTCTGGCAGAACTAATTATTATATTTAAGTGAAATAATGATATGCAAAAAGGAGCTAGTGTTCAGCAGCTCATATTTGCTATTTATTAAGCAAGCCTTAAATATGACATATTAGTCATTGTGTGTGCTGTTTTATATTTAAACTGGGTAGTCCTGTTTCATTGTGGAGCTGAAATAAAACCTTAAAAAGCAACATTTCCAAGTGGAGAAATGTTGTACCTATTATTGTTACCATTAAGGTGTGATACCTGAGAGAACTGGAACTGAACAATCAGAAGGAAAAACTGTTTCACTGTTTTTAAGCTTCTATGTTTTGTGCAAGTACTTTGTGGCTAGTCAGCTTCCACTGTTTGTGTGGATCTTTGGCCCAGTGACTGAAGAGACTTTAAAACAGAACTAGGACAATGCAATCGCAAACTCTCAGACATTGGCAGGAGGACTTGGGGATGGCTTACAATCTGGACTCCTTTAATGTTCTTTTAAATGAACAAACTTATAAGATGATGGTGATCTGAGACCCTTATAACAACATCATAATATTTGCACTGTGTGAATCCTCATGTTTGAGAAAAGTTAAAAAATCTTAAAAGGTTTGGTACAGATTTCCCCAGATGAGAATTTCTATGATCAATATACAGTAGGGACCAAAGAACAGACCTTCAGGAAGTGAGATATTTGGATATTGATTAGAGATAGTGAGACGGCTTCCATGCTTAAGTGCATGGGACCAGAAGTCAGATCTCACAGATTATGTTCCCAGTTTGTCCACTCATTTGCTGAATGACTTTGGGCAAGTCCTTGAATCTCGGTGCCTCAGTTTCCCCATTTGTGCAATAGGCACGATCACATCCACAGCACATTGAGTTCATAAAGCACTTTTATTCAAGATAGATGAAAAGTGTATATGTAAGTGTTATCGTTGGTTACTTCAAAAGATGTTTGCGCTTTCTGATGCAAATTACTGTAATATGGGTCACAGATGAAAGAGAAGCGAGCTATTTTACTATAATGACAGCACTAGATTCTAAAAGAGAGCACTGCAGGTAACTTGTTTGTACCCAGATTTCAAAGGAATTGAACATCTATGTATCAGTGCAGATTGTATTTCAAGTATTGAATTAAAGGGAATTATCCTGAAGAAAGATGGCATGGGAGGTAGAGGCACCAATTTTATATTAGCTACAAACATTGTAGTTAGAGATGGCTGAAAATTTTCTGATGGAATGTTTTTCCCCCATCAGTAAATGCCATTCCATTGTAACCAACATTTCCAGAAGGGACATAGCAATTTCAATGACATTTTGTTTAAAAAAACTAGGGGGGGAAGCATTTCTATAAGGCTGAATTGTTCTATTTCAACATTCTTCAGATGATAAATTTGGAAGTTTTCACTGTCAAAATCAATAGAAAAAATTAAGTTTATCAAAATGTTTTTCATTGACCCCAAACGATTATTTTATCTTCATTCATGGGAAATTTTTAAAACATTTTCTATTCAGAGCAAAAATAAATGTTGAACTCATGGAATTTCCCATGAAGCAGAAATTCCAGTTCCCATTTAGCTCAAATCTCAGTGTTTGAAACTTTTACTTCCTTGTGCATGTCTTACAGTTTGTAACAAAGTAACCTATAGCCTGTTAAATGGAGCGGGCACACAGTTTTATATTTCTACAGCAAAAGATTGAGAATAAATTGAACAAACAAAATCTGGAAAATCCCAACTGAGATGTCTGACCAGACTCTAGTCCTACCTGCACATCCACATTATGAGTCAACAGTGTGCCCTTGTAGCCAAGAAGGCTAATGGCATATTAGGTTGCATTAGGAGGAACATTGCCAGCAGATCTAGAGAAGTGATTATTCCCTTTTATTCAGCTCTGGTGAGGCCACATCTGGAGTATTGTGTCCAGTTCTGGGGCCCCCACTATAGAAAGGATGTGGATGCATTGGACAGGGTCCAGTGGAGGGCAACCAAAATGATTAGGGGTCTGGAGCACATGATCTATGAGGAAAGACTGAGGGATTTGGGTTTGTTTAGTCTACAGAAGAGAAGAGTGAAGGGGGATTTGATAGCAGCCTTCAACTTCCTGAAGGCACATTCCAAAGAGGATGGAGAGAGGCTGTTCACAGTAGTGACAGATGGCAGAACAAGGAGCAATGGTCTCAAGTTACAGTGAGGGAGATCTAGGTTGGATATTAAGAAAAACTATTTCACTAGGAGGGTGGGGAAGCACTAGAATGGGTTACCTAGGGAGGTGATGGAATCTTCATCCCTAGAAGTTTTTAAGTCTTGGCTTGACAAAGCCCTGGCTGGGTTGATTTAGTTGGGATTGGTCCTGCCTTGGGCAGGGGGCTGGACTTGATGACCTCCTGAAGTCTGTGATTCTATGATTCTATGATTCTATCATGTTGTAAAGGGTGGTAACAAACCACATAAGAGGGGCAGTAACCAGCTATGTCAAAGTGGTAATACATCACTTGTTTGTATTGGGGTATAAAAAGGCACTTGAGAGGAGAGTCTTTGGCAAGCCTAGAGGGAAATGGAATGGAAAGTCCTGCCATTCCTGGAGCTGCATCCATTGTCATGGGCATACATATACTAGTACAAGTATAGATATTCCTGGGAAGCTAGAATTATTCTTTGTTGGCAATAAACCTGGCTGGGTGCCTTCACCACTAACCCATATCTTGTGTTCTTGATTGAAGCCTGTTATACAGGCTATTTGGCCAAAGCCAGTGCAGCACGCAGAGGCTGTGTCTAGACTGGCCAGTTTTTGGGCAAAAGCAGCTGCTTTTGCGCAAAAACTTGCCAGCTGTCTACACTGGCCGCTTGAATTTCCGCAAAAGCACCGACTTCCTAATGTATGAAATCAGTGCTTTTTGCGGAAATACTATGCTGCTCCCATTCGGGCAAAAGTCCCTTTTGCGCAAAACTTTTGCGCAAAAGGGCCAGTGTAGACAGCTGACATTTGTTTTGCGCAAAAAAGCCCCAATGGCTAAAACAGCGATCGGGGCTTTCTTGCGCAAAAGCGCGTCTAGACTGGCACGGACGCTTTTCCGCAAAAAGTGCTTTTGTGCAAAAGCGTCCGTGCCAATCTAGATGCCCTTTTGCAGAAATACTTTTAACGGAAAAACTTTTCCGTTAAAAGTATTTCCGCAAAATCATGCCAGTCTAGACGCAGCCAGAGAGAACATACACACAGCCAACATCTCACAAGAGTGGCTGCATTGGCACATTGTTCTAAGAGTATGGACTAATACAGGGGTTTTCAAGTTATTTTCATTTGTAGACCCGTAAAATAGAGGTGTGGGCCCCTTTGGAAATCTTACACAGAAACTGTTTGGCCCACAGATTAGTACTCAGGGAGAAGCACAGCTAGAAATTGCTAAATCATTTTGGGGGTTTTTTGAAGCAACTTAAAACTGTAGTTAGGATTTTCAGTCTTTTTGCTCTTTTCTGAATTGCAGAACTTCACTGCAGATGTGACTGCCTGCTCACACTAGAGGGAGAGAAACCACATAAAAGGAAGTTTTGACATATACTATGTGAAATTAAGATCAGCAGCCATTTCTGTTAATTTATAGGAAAGAATTGTAAGCACTGCTATTGCAAAAGAAGCATGCACAACTGAACTAACAAAATCCTTCCAAAACCATTAACTCATCACTGCTTTTATACATCTACATGGGACCCCCACTATAAATCTATTGGAATGTCCACTTGCCTTAATCATGCTAAGTATAAAATATCAAGTCACCACATCTATATAGATCCCAAGTTACAGCCATTCCAATAACATAGCTCACCTAGAGGGCAGGAAAAGAGCACTTCCCAGTGGCCCCTGGTACTAGCAATGTTCCACCACAACTAATAACCACACTTATGTCTGGCTTTTTTATTGTTACCAGTGGATCACCAGAGTGTGAATTATAGACTCCCCCACCATCTCCTCTTAATTAGGAGGGAGATTTTCTAGTGTACAAATGAGTGTTTGGTGCATAATTTCCATCTGGGCCTTTGAAAATCTCCCCTTATAACTTTTGGGTCATGAAAAGGTTGGAGGGTGTACAACTGAGGATAGAATTTGATTCTTACCACTAAGCAATTCTATGTCATGGGGTCTGCTACACAGCAGCTGGGTGGTATAATTCCCAGTGCGGGGAGACACATACATACTAGTTCTACTCGAGCTAGCACTTAAAATACCAGTAGGGCCATGACGGCACAAGCGGTGGCTCTGGTTAGCCACCAAGTACATACTGGGAGGGAAGGGGCAAGATTGTATTCGGGCAGTTCATTCATGCTGCTGCAGCCACATTGTTCTACTACCTTGAGCACAGCCAGCCTCTAACTGAGCTGGGAATTACACCTCCCCGCTGCTGTGCAGGGGTGCCCTTCGATGTAGTACTCCTTGCATTTAGTGTGCGCCAGAAATATTAGCCCATCAGCTGATTTGCAACTAAATAGGGTGACCTTATATTCCTATGCTGAATACAGGACACCTGGTAAAATTACTCATATTCAAGCAAGTCCAATGGCAATCGATCAGCATGATGCAGCACAAACATTCAATTTAACATCAAGTTGCCTGAGCCTGTCAAAAAGCAATACTGTGTAGTTTGATTCTTTTTATTTACCTCCTTATCATTAAGGTTTTAGGATTCACACAAACACCCATCCCCCCCCCCCCACACACACAAGGAGAGGTGGCAAACACACACTCCTGTACACCTCTCTCACACAGATGGGGTGACTGACTAACCAAATCAACCCTCCTGCCCAGCACTCTTGGCCTTCTGTGCCTGGCTGGGCCCCTAGGATGGACCCATCTCTCCTGGTACCTCGTGCCACATCTTCCCAGGGCAACATGTGGGAGGGCATGCAGGATCACATGGCCCCACTCTGATTTTTGCCAGGGTTCACACCTTCTCATCTCTTTCAACTGCTCCCCTGCAGCTGGAAAAAACATGTCCCTTCCTGTCCAAAGGCAGCTAACACCTACAGGCTGGTGCTGGCCACCAATATAAATCAGCTCTCTCTTGTCTCCCCAGGTATAGTGTGAACTTGAAGAGGTTAAACCCTAAGGATGCAGTATGCAACAGGCCTGGGGGACCTGACTGCAGAGGCTTCAGCAAACCCACCAGAGAGGTGGCTCAGCAGGGGAGTGCTTAGGGGATATAGCAGCCCCATGCTCCCTGGGACCAGGATCCAGAGAGGTGGAGAGGGTGGGGGCAGTGAAGAGGCTGCTACATCCCTGGCCAGGGACTGCAGTGTAGCCTGTAGATCAGGGGTGGGCAATAATTTTTGACTGGGCCACTTCCGAAATTTTTGAAGTGGTCCTGGGCTGCCCCTGGAAGGGGCAGGGCCTCAGGTGGAAGGGGCAGGGCCAGGACACTTCCATGCTTTCCTGCCCACAGACCCTGATTGGTCTGTGAGTGGGGTAGCACATGAAGTCTTTGCCTCCCCCTCCTCCCAGAAAGAACCACCAGCTCTTCAGAACAGCTGGTGGCTCCCTCTAGGCACCCTCACCCCTGGCAGCGGGAGGAGACTTCACGCGCTCCCCCTCCCTGCCCCCAGGTCAATCAGGGCCTGGGAGCAGGGAGAGCACACAAATCTGCCTCTGCCATGGCAGGGAGCGCTGTGCATAGTCACCCGCCAGCTGAGGGGGGAGTGCAAAGTCCCTCGCTCCCTGCCCTCTAAACACCATGTACTCCACCATTCCTAGGCCCTGATTGGCCTGGGGGTGGGGGAGCAGCAGGACCTCTGTGGGCTGGATAAACCCGCTTGGTTTGGGGGTGGATCTAGCCTGCTGAAGCTCTTTTACCCACCCCTGCTGTAGATTCAGGGCATGAAGAGGCTGAAAATTGCTTCTCCTTCCCCTGCCACTCTAGAGCTTATCTGAGGGGTGGAGAAGCTTCCCGGTGCCAGCGCTGTGCAGAGCTTTGATACATGCAGGGTTTGGCCCCGCCTGGCCAGGGCCCCAAACTGGAAGGCATCGGCCTAGTCAGAGGCAGTGGGAGAAGGAAGGAGCCTGCTGGCCAGGCTGCTGGTGAGCTGAGCTCTCCAAGTAAGGGCTGGTTCTCAGCACAGGGTCCCTTCAGGGGGGATATGGAGGCAGCAGCAGGGGTAGAGAATAGGCAAAGCAGGGGGAGAACAGTGAAAGGGAGAGCATGTAAATGGCTGATGGGTGGGCAAAAGAGGTTACACGTAACCAGTCACTGCCTGGTGCCTTCCCGCACTCACCAACCACTGCAGCGCACAGCCTGGCCGTTTGGAAGTGAGACAGAGGGCAGGGCCCTACAGGCTGACAGCTGACATGCAGCAGGGGCTATGCTGACAGAGCAGCAGAGGGAGGGGCCAGCCCTGCACGCTGCATCTTTGCCTTACCACCAGTCTTGCATACCCATCCCAACGGATCCCCTTCCCCCCACACACTTACCACGAGTGGGCGAGCGGCTAGCAAACAGGGATCTTGCCAGCAGTAGGACCCATTGGGACACAGAAAATATGAGCCAATTTGCCTGTTTTTTTTTTTAAGAAAAAGTTGGGGCATCTGCAGGAGGGCTTAAATATGGGGCTGTCCCTTTAAAAGCTGGACATCTGGTCACCTGTAACTTAACAGTTGAATTGCCAGCTGCCCCATCAGGAAGGCTGGATAAGGGATGCCCTGCCTCGACGGAGGTGGGGTTGGTTCCTGAGTGGCTTGTGGTTAGGGCATTCACATGGGGACCCCAGGGTTGTGGGTTTAGCGCAGTAAACAAGGGGAAAATTAAAAGTGAAGGGTGTGTTTCTGAGAATGGTTATACTGATTTCAAATCAAGTTACTTAGATGACATTACTCCGGATTATGCCAGTGTGAGCCAACTCAGGACAGGGAACAGGCTAAAGGTGTTTCAGGTTCAATAAGCTAAGCTTTACTGTATGAGTCATTAGTTCATCAATAAAATTCACTGTTAATCAGCTGGGTGTGCCTGAAATCTTAGTGTTTGTTAAATTCAAACACAAAAGATAAGCAGGGAGAAGTAGGGGTGGCAGGTTTGTATAATTTTTGGTGGTACTCCATTAGCCACACCCCCTGACTCCCATTAGTCACGCCCTTGACCCCTGTTAGACATGCCCTTGACCCCCGTTAACCAGGCCTCTGGAGGTAACACGCTTGGGGCAAGATGGACACATGACCAGAAGTAAAAGGTGTCATGTTACCCCTCTCGAAGGACTTTTCCCACCATCCTCCTACCAACAGGGATTAGTTTGGCCCTCCACCAAACCCCCCTCATGCAACTATCCTGCAATTTCATTAACCCAATGTGTGTGACATTAACTCAGGGGCAGAGAGGCTGGGGGAAGTGTTCCATCTAAGGCTATGTCTACATTCGTGGCTTCTTGTGCAAATACAGCCGTTCTTGCGCAAGAAGCCACAGAGTATCCACACTGCCTGCCTGCTCTTGCACAAGGAAATTTACAGTATGGCGTGGTAAGAGAGGGCGTCTTGTGCAAGAGCTACGCTCTTCTCTAATAGGTGTAAGCTCTCTTGAGCAACAGGGCAGTGTGGATGCTCGGCAGGGATTTCTTGCGCAAGAAACCCCAATGGCTAAAATGGCCATCAGAGCTTTCTTGCACAAGAGATCGTCCACACTGCCATGGATGGTCTTGCGCAAAAGCACAGCTTGCACATGGCAGTGTGGACGTGTTCTTGCGCAAGAAGCCACCAGTGTAGACATAGCCTAAGAGTTTCCTCCCATCAGCAGAATGAATTTTGTGTTGTGCACCAGTACTAAGTTCATGGGGCTTGTTTGGATGTGCCACTGTGGCACCCAAGTTATTACTAAATATTTTATAAACCTCTACCTTTTCTCTCTGCTGCCCTGTCTCCTCCCCTT
>CM057845.1:23518871-23541734 GCA_030068395.1 Apalone spinifera
CAAGAAGCCCTCTTTTCCGACGCTTTACTGTAAATTTACTTGCACAAGAACACACGTGCAGAGTAGATGCTCTGCAAGTTTTTGCACAAGAACAACTGTTCTTGTGCAAAAAGCCTGCAGTGTAGACGGAACCTCAGTGTATAAAAGAAAGCAAATTGTATTAGGAGAAAAGGAAACACAGCATCTACTTGGAGAAGTACAATACCACTATCTATATGCATGACAAGTAAAACAGGCTGCCACTGTAACTGTGGCAAGAGTCAATTATCTCAATTTCCCACCTGTCCAGATGAACAGTGAACATCCAACAGGCAACTGTCCCACTGAACTTTACTCACAGGTTGCTGTCATTGGGTAGCAAGTTTAGACTCATGCTGCACACTGGTGTAGGCCTGTCTCCAGTCCCTTGAGAAGTGCAGCCTGGCCCTGTTCTGAGGCTTTACTACCTACGCTAGCAATAAAGATTTCAGCTTTATTTAACAGCTGGGTACAATGGAACCGTGTCACTAGGAACACACTCCTTCTAATAACATACTACCCAATCAAGTCTGAGTTTCCACACTGTTATGGTGGCTCCCAGAGCGTCACTAGGAGGATTTCTGGGTTGAGTGCTTATGCAATTATTATGAAATATGCTCTCTGTAGATCCCTCTGTTCACCAGCCATTCAGGGTACAATGTTTCTTCCCTTTGGGAGCTGCTATTCATCTGGAGCATTAGGTAAATGGCTTATGCAGATGAAGTAGTTCTGTGGTTGCACTCCCCTATTAATTAGCAGATAGGAGCAGCATGTTCCTTACCCTCTAGAGCAGTATTTCTCAATCTGAGGTTGAGAGTCCCAGAGGGATCACAGGAGGGGCTGTGGGGGGAGGGTGTCACAAGCCGGGCTGGCATTAGGGAGCATGAAGCAGGGCAATTGCCCTGGTTGATAGTAGCTTCTGCCATCTGGGGGGCCTGAAAAGCTAATTTACATGTTTCAGCCATGTATGGGGCTACTGGAGTTCCTCACCCAGGCTGCACAGAGAGCTGAAGCTGTGCGCTCAAGGTAGAAGGTTGCAATTTGGAGGGAGGAGAGTCATGACAATAGTTTTAAGTCCAAAGGGGATTGCTAACATAAAAAAAGGCTGAGAAATACTATAGAGCTTCAGGACACATGGTTTACATTAGGAAAGCCTTTGAGGTAGATAGAGCTGCCTTTTAACACAATTTAGCAGGTGGAAACAGAGATCCAGCATCATTCAGTCAGTCAGCTCTTCACAAACCATAGTTAGGGAACCACAACTATATTTTTAACAGCTCTGATCTTCATAACTAATGCAGAATTCAGAGACATAGTCAAGGAGACCTGGTTTATTTAATCACACGCTTCAAAGTAAAAGGAGTTCCAGGCAGGAAGGAAGGGATCTGCACCCACCTGCATTCTTTCCCACCCCATGAACCAAGTGTCTCCTGCTGTTCAAGTTACAGAAGGCTACTGCTGCTGCTCAAAGCAGCATTACTCTCACTGTGCACTTGGTCTCCCATGGGAACAGGAGGAGTGAGTCACACTGCAGTACAGTGGCCAACGGACTGTGCCAGTGTGGCTATGTTGAATTCCGCCTGCCCTTTATCTGCCTTTGGTCTCACAGATTTTGAAATTCTTTCAGGCCAGGACTAGGGGTCTTTATGTTTGGATTGCACCCACCACATCTCAAGGCTACCACCCTTTGCGACAAACACAGCACCAGCTGACTGTATAACTCAAGGACAGAAAATAAAGACTAATCCCTAGCTCTTATAATGCATTCACAGATCTTAAAGCACAGATCTGTTTATTCTAATATGCTTGGATGATTCTCTCTATTTATTTCTTAAAAACAGAGAAGAAAAAACTATTGTTCTACCTGCCCTGCAAACGAGTGCTACAATGCACTACTCTGTGGGTCTCAACATTTTCCACCTCTGGAACACTTATTAAGAAGAGGCTGTTCCTCTTCCCATGCCTAGTTGCACAGTTTCCTTGCTGTCACCTAAACACATACCACACTTGCTATAGTGCAGGGGTGGGGAACTTTTTTGGGGTTGGAGGCTGCTGACCCACAAAAATATCAGTTGGGGGACACACACAAGTGAGAAACAAATAAACAAACAAAACCCAATCCAAAACAAAACAGAAGCCCTCACTGACGTGGCCCCTGACTGAGACAGAGAAAGACACTCCCCACATTCCTCTCTCACACCAGAGCCTAATCATTGCTCATGGCCTTAAAGTCTACAAGGCTATGCAAAACTGAGTGTGGCACATTGAGAAACCTCTGATCTTTCCATGTGTAGCCTGCTTGATCCCAGAACAAAAAATGAGTGACCTAGCCGGGGCAGGGGGACACAGGAATAGCAGCTCAAACATGCAAAGGGGCTGGCTGGGGAAAGACATTAACTCTGCAGGCCAAGGGTGGGTGTGGCAGTGACATCACAATGGTCTTTTGCAGCCTCTCAGCTTATTGGTTGAAGGGGGATGTGAGGCAGTGACTTCACAGAGAATCCATGAGAGCAACCAGATAGGACAGGCAGGGGCAATCTCAGAGTCACCCCAGGGTTTTGTCACAGAGACAAAGGAGGTCTGTCCTTTGAGGACTGAGAGAACAGGGTTATATACGTGAGAATAAGGTGGAGCCTCTTTGGCGTTTTCTCCTTTCCTACTACTAATTGAACTAGATGATAGATGACCCTGTGGAGAAGGTAAGATCCTCAGAGGTTTGGTACCTATGCAGCCTGCTCCATCTGGCGCTGGCCAAATTGAATTCACTGAAAACACTAGGTTAAGGTTGGATAATTTCCACCTGCTTAGGCCTTTGTCCCTTAGAGTCAGTTTGGACATTGGGGTTTGACTTTTTTTTGTTTTCCCTTTTCTTTGCTTCCCTCCCTCAACTCACAGGGGTGGAAGGGCTGCTCTCTGGCCCTCATGGTGGGAAGCCCTCAACAAAGATATGGGACAGGAAGAGTCCTCTGAGAGTGATCCTCACTGGTGACCTGAGCCATGCCTGGGCTATCTGGGGGGAACTTTCAGACTCCTGCCCCTCAGAATCTCAGGGCTGATCAGCTGAGTTGGTGGCTTAGGAAACTATGGGTCACGATTTAATAAAGCAACAGAGAGTTCCTGTCTCCAAGAGCTCCTCCTTGCCTCTGAGTCCTGATGGCCTTTAAGAAGGGCCAGGGGTTTGATAGACAATAAACTGCCTTACATGGGCTCTTTGCTCTTAAATTAGATCCCACAAGTAGCCTTGGTCCAGAATTTCCTGTAAGGGACCAAGAAACCTTTGACATCTCTGCACTGACATTCATTCATCTACATGAATTATGGGAGCTATTTAGCTAGGATTTTCATTTGCTGCCCATCTCAATGGTACCTGATGGATCTAAAAGTCTCCATATTATTTTAGGCCAATTTCACAAGCCAACTCCACAGGGAGGCCTTAGAACATTAACTTCATTTACGGGTTTGATTCCTATAACAGAGGCAGGAATAAAGACATTGGATGGATGGATGGATGGATGGATGGATGGCTACATTCTTCATTCTCATGACATAAAAAAACCAAACAATGGGTACTTAAGAGCAATTAGCATCTTCTCTATCAGCTTCATGTAGCATGGACATTCTAATTGACTATTTCTTCCCCTTTCTTTTCTTCCCCTTCTTTTTCCTTCTCTTACCCCCAATTCTCTATTTATTTAAAAATTGGACCTTTAATTACTCCATTCATCTGAAGAAGTGGGCTGTGCCCACAAAAGCTCATGATACCATCTACATGTTTTGTTAGTCTCTAAGGTGCTGCAAGACTATTCATTGTTTTTTAAGTTTTTCAAGTTTCTGAGTATCATTTGTCCTGAGGGGAGACAATCTCTTTTCTCCCTTTAACAATAGCCTGACTTTTTGTTTTATTTCAGTCTAAAGGAACACGAGTGTTGGGGAGCAGGAGCTTGTTTGCACTAGAAAGTTGTACTGCTTGAGCTCCATTAGCATAGCTAAAGAGATACAATCTCTCTCATATGGCCACAGTCATAGCAGTGTAGAGTTCTTTTATTTATACCAAGATAGTGAGGGGAATAAGCTTTAACGGTGTGAGGCACTTTTATGAAGATATAACTGTGCACACAACTATTTAGGTAAAAATAAAGAAAGAAATGCATGGGATGCAGCAAAAGCCCTTCCCAGTGCTAATGGGATTGGAAGGATACAAGCACCAAACCAGAATGGAAAACATTACTGCATCTCTCTCTCGCCCCCAGGGTTGAGGATACATGATGCTGATGGCCTGTGATGATTGACACCAGGAGAACAGGCTACACTGCTACAGGAACACAGCCTTAGTGGGGGAGGTAGGGCTGTCTGCCAAGGACTCCCACATTTCATGTCACCAGAAACACCCTTTAGAGTTGCCCCTATCACTAGCAGCTTCCTGGGGTTCGGGACTGACTGGGCCAGGGGTGGGCAATAAAATGGCCGCAATTCACCAGGATTAGTCCCTGATGGGCCCCTGCTGCTATATTTACTTGTGCCTCCACAGGTATCAGACGAATGCAATCCTTATTGGCTGTCAATCACCGTTCATGGCCACTGGGAGCAGAGGGAAGCAGCATGGACCAGAATGCCGCTCCCCACTGCTCACATTGGCCACGAACGGCAATTCACGGCCAACGAGAGCTGCGATAATCTGAAACCGGCAGAGGTGCAGGGAAACAGAGCAATGGTGGCCTCCCAGGGATGAACCTTGCAGACCAGATCCAGCCTGTCAGCCAGAACTTGCCCACGCCTGAACTGGGCCATGGCAAACTGACCAGGTGGGGCTGCGACACCTGGGCTGGGAGAAAACAGCTTTGCTGCAGCTAAGGCTGGACCTGCTCTGGGCAGAATCAGAGGAGTCAGTCGATGGGGGTTGCTGATCAGCTCCATTCACTAAGATTGCCATCTTACAGCTTCACTGTTAGTCACTGGGGGAAAGGGCTCAACCTCCCTCAGCCCACATTACTGCTGCTAGAATCCCTCCTGCCCCTGAGCCACAGCCCCCTGTCTGCCCTACCTGGCTGGAGTGGGTGAGGGAGGAGAGATTCTGAGAACTTCACCCCAGTCCCTAGGTGGGTTTGGCGGTAGATCAGTGTCAGAGGGAGCCTGAGGGAATGGAGGCTGTAACTCACTCTCAAGCCCTACTGAAAGGGAGGAGGGAGGAAAGGGCAAAGTGGAAAAACTGCTGCGGGGTCCAGTGATTCTAAAGGGCCCAGGGCTTCTGCTGCCACTAGTGCTACTGTGGCAGTGGCAGCGCCCAGACCCTTGTGCCCTTTAAATTGCTACTGGAGCTCTTCACAACAAGCTCTGGGCAGCTCTAAGGTCTGGCAGATGTGCTGTGCTCCAAGGGGTGCTGAGGGCTGTGGGGGGGATGATGTGGGGAGGCTCTTGCACTCACAGCCCCCGTCCCTTCTGCCCAAGCCCCCACCCCTGCTTGGAGGATGGAGCTGGACCCTCACACATACTTTGCCCAGGACCCAGCATGGCTGTCAGCTCCCCTGCTCACCCTACAATGGGGAGAGGGGTGTTTAGCACTGGTAGTCACTAGAGAGGAAGACAGGAGTGCCTCCCAAGGGTCAGGAGAGTGAATCTGTTCCTGAGACATGGGCAGGTGCTAGGTGGAAAACTGTTGGCTTCTCTTATTAATCACCCTTGATTCATAGGCACATCCAAGTCTCCAACATGACCTTGTTCTCTTGCAGGAAGAATATTTCACAGACATGATAATGCACCGGCTCCACTCCAGCCCTTCCCTTTACCAGGGCCTGAGGATACCTTACCTTAAGGATCCTCACTCTCTATCTACCCCCCTCTGCTTCCCACCCCCTTACCACCTCCTGGGATCCCTCTTCTTCCTGCTCCCTGACCAGCCCCCGGGACCCCGGCTCACTATCCAGTCCCCTATTCCCCACCCCCAGGACATCCCTGCTCCATGCCCCTTAACTGCACTACCTGAAGCATTGAGGTGGTGGTGTGATGACTGTACTGCCCAGGTGCTGGGGGGGACTGTGGCTGCAAGAGATGGGGCAGAAGGGGAGGGGCCAGGACAAGCCTCCCTGGGCAGCTGGATCACCAGCCACCCCTACTCACCACACTTCCCAGGAGTAGCTTCTTTCCTGCCCTGACCAGCCAATGGGCACTGCACCTGTGGATGGGTGGTGGGGCAGCACATGGACGCTCCTCTCACCTGCAGCCCCTAATGCTAGGAGTTGGACATGCTTAGCTGCTTCCCTGCACAGCCACTAGCAGGGAGCCTGCAGTGTGCAAACTAGACATACAACAGGCCAGTCAGTGATGCTGTCAAGAGCTGGCCAGGAATTTGGATTTTTGCAGTCTATGATGATTATCCCACTCCTATGTTAGTGGGAGAGGACTTAGACAACCATGTGTGACAAGCCTAGAGAGTGGGAATGGTCACCCATAGCAAAGCTAAGCAGCCCTCCACATCTAATCCCATTCCTGAGCCTTCTACAAGGGCCCTGTCTATATCTCCAGACACCCCAGGGTCAGAGAGCCAGATGGAGACACTTGAACCAGATCCCAGCCAAGCATCTATGTCAGCAGCAGTGGAGCTAGTCCCTGGAATCCAGACAGAACCAGCCCAAAATCTGGAACTGGCAGAACAGCCAGTGCCAGGATTGGAACCAGCAGCAGAGAGGCCACAGCAGCAGTTGAACCTATCTCTGCCAGGGCCTGTAACACAGCCCACTGCACCAGCAGAGAGAAGTTAGTTCATCGCCAGCAGAGACACCCACAGCGAAGGACTAAGCCCAAGTCCACAACCCAGTGGGGAGCTGATGTCTCCAGCATCAGAGCAGTTACAGGCAGAGCAGGAAGCAGATGAGAGCATCAAGGGAGCTTGGATGGCGGCCCAGAGCTAACTCCCGCCTCTCAGCTCTTCTATCCGGTCCAGGTTTGTGGCAAGTGGACTTTTATGTAAAAAGACCCTTTCTGGTGGGCACAAGGAGGCCTGGCATCCTCAAAGATGGTTGGTAGTTCCAGCTAAGTACAAGGAAAAGCTCTTGAGTTTAGCCTTAAAATCATCCTAGTAGTCATGCTGGGGTAAACAGAACCAAAGACTGGGTAAGTCATTCCACCGGGAGCTGTTGGGCAAGGTCCATCTATGTCTGGTCTTGTGAGGTGTGCCAGTGGGTGATGAAGGCACCTCTCCAGCCACTCCCCATAACAGTGGTTTCATTCCAGCATGTTGCTGCCAATATTCTGGGACCTTTCCCTAAAGGACACACAGAGGAAAACAGTATGTATTGACTTTCATGGATTTTGCCACTCGATGGCCTGAAGCAGTAGCTCTAGGGGCATCAATGCCAAGAGCTTGTGCCAGGGCCTAACAGATATTTTTGCCAGGATAGATTGGTCTTCAAGGACCAATTTCCTAGCAGGGACCATGAAACTTCTTTGGGAAGCTCATGGGGTTAAACCACTTGGTTGCCACCCCTTATCACCACCAGACAAATGGTCTGGTAGAGAAATTTAATGGAACTTTGGGAACCATGATATGCAAATTTGTGAATGAACTCTTCAATGATTGGGATCTAGTGTGGAAGCAGTTACAGTTTGCCTACAGAACTGTACCACATGGATTCTTTGAACTTGTTTATGGCCATGAGGTTAAGGAGCCATTGCAATCAGTGAAGCAGCAATGGGAGGAGATTACACCTTCTCCAGAGACTAACATTTTGGATTTTGTAAACAAATTGCAAAACATCATAAGACCCACTTTAGCCCTTGCTTGAGAAAAAATCTAGGATGCTCAGCAAGAACAGAAGGCCTGGTATGATAAACATACTAGAGAGCATTCCTTCAAGGTAGGTAATCGAGTCACGGTCCGAGAGCTCATTCCCAAATCCCAACCTTAAGCCTAAGGTATATCATTTCAATTCTCTAAAACTCTTTTATTCCCGAGAATTCAAGGTTCTTCAGTTCACAGCCCAGGAAAGGATGACGCAGAGTGGCCTGAAGGAGCCTACTATGAAGGAAAAGCAAGGGTGGCATTGAAGAGGTAACCCTCTCCATGAGCGTCAGACGTGAGCAGTGACAGCAGATCAAGGAACTGTGCACCAGCTTCGCACCAATATTTCCAGCCAGTCCAAGATAGATTGAATAGGGGGATCACTCCATTAACACAAGTGAAGCTCACCCACTTGTGACCTAACTGACTAGTTAATCAGTGATCTGGCTGCCTACCAGTGACCATAGCAGAGGAAGAGTCTGTCTGGAATCCAAGGCTATGTCTACACTGGCGGCTTCTTGTGCAAGAAAACGTCCACACTGCCATGTACAAGCTGTGCTTTTGTGCAAGAGCTCCCATGGCAGTGTGGACGCTGTCTTGTGCAATAAAGCTCCGATGGCCATTTTAGCCATAGGGCTTTCTTGCGCAAGAAATCCCTGCCGAGCGTCCATACTGCCCTCTTGTGCAAGAACTCCTGCACAAGCGGGCTTACACCTGATAAAAAAGAGCATAACTCTAATGTAAATTTCCTTGCGCAAGAGCGGGCGGGCAGTGTGGACGCTCTGCAGATTCTTGCACAAGAATGACTGTACTTGCGCAAGAAGCCGCGAGTATAGACACAGCCCAACTGAGGAGTCCTTACAAGCAAGTGGAGAGATCTTTCAGACTCAGCGTATGATCAGAGGCCCAAACTGAGACTTTGGTGAACTAAATCTAAGCTTTTGGAACCTCAGTCTTTTCTTACTGTGTTACGTGGACTGAACTGTTCAAATTTTACTTTTAGTTTTTTCTTTACTTATGCTTACTGTAACTAGGGACATTATCTGGAGGTTATAAAACAGCTGTGTTCTAAGAATTAGATTATTTGTTTCTTCGTAAGATTTTATAAAGTTATTTAATTATATTCATTTCTTTAGTTTCTTTTGGAGGGAGAAACTGGGCAATCCTTGCTGAAATTCCTTACAGACTGAACTCTGGGTCTCCAGTAGTGCTGTGTGAGGGGAGGGGGGGAGTTTAGACACTGAGAAGGGCAGTGAAGTCGCCCACCTAAGGTTACATGTGAACATGCCTGAGACTGAAAGTCCACTAGTAAGCAATTATAGTTTGTTTTCAAGCTCTCTCTTAAGGGAGGATTAAAGATTAAAGAGCTTGGGGTTACCCCAACCCAAGTGCTTTTTCCTGGCCTCAAAGTGGGTTTTGCATTTGGTGGTGGCAGTGTACTAACCCAAAGGAAGTCTATGACCTTGGGGAGTTTTTAAGCAAAAGCCTTTAGTGGCAAGGTATTTTAAGGTCTCTTGAAGGTCCCCACCTTTTGCACTCAAAGTGCCAGAGTAAGGGAACAGCCTCGACAGAAGGTTTACAGGAAAGTCCATTCCATATAGTTGGGTGCATCCCATGCTTTATTGTTCATAGAATGTTCTTTGATGCACCAGTTAACCTGAATAGGTCTTCACTGATAGGCTGGCTACTTATTCTGTGTGTGTTATTCCAGGGGACTGACATTTGAAATACAGGAAAAACTTTAAAAAACCCAAATAGTCTGGTAGCACTTTAAAAACTAGCAAAATATGGAGATGGTATCATGGGCTTTTGTGGGCACAACCCACTTCTTCAGGTGACCGGAGTGTTAGACATTTACACTGTTACATTTAACAGTGGTTGCAACAATGACCTGTATAGATGTGTCACACTCCAATAACATCACAAGGAGGCACTGTACAGAGGTGAAGGGCACAGTGTAGGAGCTGGAGTGTGGGAAGGGAGCAGGGATTAGTGCCAAAGGGGGTGCAAGATGGGGGTGCAGCAGTTGGAGAGCCTATGAGGGACAGGGGAAATAAGTGGGCACCGTGCCAACACGGGCGCCAAAATTTATTTGCCCAGGGCACCACTTTCTCTAAAACTGGCCCTGGAAAACACTGTCTGTTCAAAATTCCATTCAGCAAAATTCAGTAGCAAAATTAAACCAGGTTAACCCCTGGATGGTTGGCTGAGAATATTTTAGATTCTAAATGGTTTGTTTTTCTGTAATGGAAATGTTTACCTTTAACAATTAAAAAACATGACATAGTTTGGATTTTGCAAGGTGTCCACGTAGCTATGCAGTATTATGTGGGGGAACTTGATTATATTTGTGGCAATAATATGAAGGCCCACATTTCCAAAAGTGTATGCTAATTTTCTAAGTCCAACCTGAGACTCCTTGGGCCTGATTTTCAGAGGTGCTGAACATCCACAGCTCTAACTGACATGCTCAACAGCTCAGCAGGAAGGAGGGACAGAAATCAACTCTTAAGTATCTCCAGTGGAGCACCAAAAACAGAAGCAACCAAAATTTGTGGACATGTCTGCAAAGCTGAGTGTAAGAGCCTAGTGGATATTAGAACTCTAACAACTGTTTTCATTGAAAGAAATTGATCCAACTTGCAAGTTGCTGTCTCTCTCTTAGGTACTTGTATGACCCCTATTACCCTAATATCTGAACATGATACAATCTTTCCTACCCTCCCCCATAGGAGGTAGGAAAATAGTATTTTACAGATGGGGACACAGCAAGACCAAATGACTTGTCTAAGATCAGAGATGTCTGTAGAAAAGCAGGATTTGAATCTTGATCTCTTATGACAACTCTCTATTAGGTGGAGCATCACAAGCAACACCATCACAGAACTTACCCAAATAAGCCACAAAATCAAGGGCTCATACAACTATTCATCCTCTAATGTGATATATGCCATCAAGTGCTAGCAATGCCCCTCTGTTTGGCCAAACTGGACAATCTCTGCAACAAAAGGATAAATGGACACAAATAAGACATCAAGAATGGTAGCACACACAAACCTGTAGGGGAACATATTAACCTCCCTGGATATTCAATAAAGTATCCAATCTTCCATAAAGGAATTTTACCATCCAATTATAGAGAGAGACTGCTGAACTGGAATTCATTTACAAATTTGACACTGTCAACCTGGGCTTGAATAAAGATATTAACTGGTTCCCCTACCTTTGACATTCATATTTTCACATACAAATCTATGAATGGGATACATCCAGCATACATTATTAGCTCAATTAACATAGATTCTACAGTTCACAGGTAACTACTTTTGCTGCTATATATACCTTGGTTTCTGTTATTTCCATTCCAACTCATCTGATGAAGTGGGTTATATCCATGAAAATTCATGCTCCTATATATATATATATGTAAGTCTCTAAAGTGCCACAGTATTACTCATTTTTAGTTACAGACTAACACGACTACCACTCAGACTTTTCACTACACCTAATATATCTCTTTCATAGTATTTATTGCTAAAGCACAGCATGTGAGGTCTCTTCTGTAACCTTGTCACTTACTCAGATTCTTAATGACTATAAGATGTGTTGTCACTTACTCAGATTCTTAATGACTATAAGATGTGTTTATAGGCAAATGTTTAAGGCAGTGACATTCAGACCTTAGTGGTTCAGGAGCCAAATTAGCAATTAACATTCCCCGAAAGAGCCACTGTAGTGTGAATTCATGGTTTCATTTACTATACTGTATATTCATTAATTACTAATGTAATTAACTATTACATTAGTTAATAATTAAATCACACCATGTTTTAATATATGTGCTGCAAAGAGCCATAAGAGACACATTAAAAAGCCATTTGCAGCTTGCACGCCTCAGTCTGAATCCCTGATTTAAGGAATACTGTAACTACATTGAAAATTATACTCTTATGGGCACCATCACAGACAAGCTATAAACATTGAAAGTGCTTGGAAGTGAACAGAAATAATGAGTGAATGCAAGGATCACCCTGTGTGTGAACAGAGCCAAACAACTAACACCGTTGATCACAGCGTGGATAGAGACACATTGCACCTATTCCCTAAAGAGACATCTTGTTGAATGGGGTTTTTTTCATGGAAGATTGTATCCTGGCTCCTGGGAGGCCAGCCTCAGCTCTGAAAGGCTATGTCTAGACGATGCTCTATTTTCGAAAGAGGATATGCAAATTCCATGGGAATTTACATATCTTCTTCTGATCTCACTTTTGAAAAAATGAGGGTTACGCATTTTTTTCGAAAAACTGCATCCAGACTACTTTTACTTTCGAAAGTTCTGCATTCGGAAGTGAGATCAGAAGAAGATAGGCAAACTCCCATGAATTTGCATATCCTCTTTCGAAAATAGAACCTAGTTTAGACATACCCTAGCAGACTAAATCTTGCAGGGGGAACCTTCTCCATTAGTTAGGAAAGCGAACTATTAATAAGCATAGGCCCCAGTTTTCATTTTATGATTTTGTTTTATATTGTAACCATTTGTTTCCATCACTCTCTCTCGCTTCTAGTAGAATCTCTATTCTTTCGTAAATAAAACTCCTTTTGTCTTACGTGATCCTAAGTGCTGCGCATTATTCTTGATTGGAGATATATAGTAAAACTGGTAAATTGGGGTACACCATACTTTTGGGAGCACAGGATGTCGGATTTCTGTGAATAGCCAGTGTGAGGTTATAACAGAGTAATGCTTCTTGGGGACTTATGGACTGGGATGCAGTTACGTAGGGCACCCAAAAATTTGATGCACCACTGGATCTTAATGTGCAGCAACCTGCCTCTTCCTATCCCCGTTCTGTGGCTTGGCTTCCACTGGAAAAGATCTAGTTAAGTCAGAAGTGAAAAGTCTGCCAGACCTATTACATTGGTCACCAACCAGTAGATCGGGATCTACTGGCAGATCTTGGAGCCTCTGACGGGTGATCCTGACTGGTTTGGCCATGTGGTTATCAAGTACCAGCACTTCAGCTGCTCCTCCTCCCACTGCTGTGCATCTCTGGCCTTTTGCCATGGAGCTGTTCCCCCAGGAACCTCCTGCTTGCTGGGCAGGGCAGGGGAAGGAGAGGGGAGTGCTAATGTTACTGTGCCCCCTTCTCACACCCTGTATCGTATTTCCACAGAGCAGAGAGGGGGCACAACAGGACTAGGGATAGAGCAAGTTTCTTAGCTGCTTTTGGGAGTGGTGTAGGGCTAGAGCAGGGGTGAGCCAGCCTTAGCCCCACTGCACCAATATTCAGGAGTCACCTGAGGTAAGCAGTGCACAGCTGTAGTCCACATCCTGAACCCCTACCCAACTCATGAACCGCCTCCTATATCTCAAGCCCCTGCCCTAGCCCTGAGCCCCTATGCATCCAAACACACACACACACACACACACACACACACACACACACACACACAGCGCTTGCACCTAGAACCCCCTCCTGCAACCCAGCTGCCTGCCCGCCCGAAGTTCAGCTCAGAGTCCCTGACACTCTAAATCCCTTAACCCAAGACAAGAACCTGCACTCCAGCCCTCTGCCCAAGCCTGGTGAAAGTGAATGAAGGTGGTAGAGGGAGGGAGGATGGAGTGAGCAAGGGTGGGGCCTTGGAGAGAGGCGGGGCAAGGAGCAAAAACGGGGTGGAGCAAGGATATTTGGTTTTGCGGTAGATCTTGGATTGCACTTAAATTCAAAAAGTGATCTCATGCTTAAAAAGGTTGGAGACCACTGTATTAGCAGAACATTAAACCTATGTAAGAGCCATTCAAGTGATAAGGAAGCCATTTAACCGGCATTTGCCTACCCCTGGTATGTCCTGTCATTTTCTGAACGTACTGTGTTAGTTTACAGGACCTTTGTTTAAAATTTGGTTTTAAAATATTTCATTAGTTAGTTGCTGAAAATTATAAAATCACATCTCTAAAAAATCATCAACCCCTCCCCAGCTGCCATTGGACATAGAGGCACCAGTTTAATAGTACTGCATAGAGCCCCGTAAATCCTAAGGGCTGCTCCGATTGCAAGTGCTTTGTGTGCACATTCTGGCTATGTCTACACTGCATCTACACAGCAAGCCCGTTATTTTGAAATAATTTCAAAATAACAGGCTTCTTACTCCGACTTCTGTAACCCTCGTTTCATGAGAAGTAAGGGAAATTGAAGGAAGAGGGCCCTTCCTTTGACTTCCTGCTGCATAGACAGTGCCACAAGCAGAGTTACGCTATTTTGACTTCGCCACGCAATTAACGTAGCTGAAGGTGCGTATCTGAACTTGACTTTAGCCTGCAGTGTAGCCGTACCCTCTGAAACCAGATTAAAAGTGGCCAACACTGGTTCTGCTTAATTTGAATGAGTAGACGTTGATTTAAGTGTCCACTTGCCCTGGTGTAATTCAATCAAGTTATAAATGGATTTTGCCAAACTGCTGACATGAGTTCATGTAGATCAGGCTTCATTCTGGAGGAGAACAAGCTTCAAACTCCTAGGTATAGTATGTGATAGAGTGGATCCCATACCTGGGATGGCACCTGATAGACTGGTGTTTCACTGAGCCTCTCCTGCTTCATCAGCCTGGATCCCCTCTCCCTGTTTGCTGATTTAGGCTCTCTGGCTTCTTGCAGCACACACACAAAAAGATGGGGCCACACCCAGCTGCAGACAGAGAGTGAAGTCAGCTCCGTGTGAAAGGACTCATCGAGCACTTACATGTATACCTCTTTTGGGGGACAAACACAAAATAATACTGGCTTGTGCTATATAGAAAGATCTGTGCAGTGTAAGCTTATAAAAATTCGTCCTCTCCCTCAGTGTGGAGAGAGGTATACACAGCTTCTTGCTCTCCCACATACCCCTCAATATGAATTGCACAAACTGGGTTATGTTCTAAACAAGAACAAAAGGTAAATGTTAAGTGGTCATAAGAAAGAACAAACAGAACAAAACAGGTTAACCCCCAAACTGAGCCTAGCACACTGGATATATAGGAGATACATTAGCAAATTCTTTCCCTGAGTGATAAATAGGCTGGCAGATTCTTAAAGCACACGTTGCCTTTGGCTATCCCAGGTTTCCATACACAGGCTAAAAATCCTCCCAAGCTGGGACCATCACTTCCCACAGTTCAGTCTTTGTTCTTCACAGATGTATTCTTGTAAAGAGAATGAGGTTTCCCCCCTCATATAATTGTCTCCATTTTATATCTACTTCCCTCTTTTGCCATGATCTGAGTCAAACAGTCCCCATTGTGAAGAGCTCTCTCCAAGAGGTTTCTATAGCACCCAGTTCCTGGAGTAATCCTTGTGCTTGTGTATATTTCCTCAATAAGCCATTAACATTGTTTGGCCTTCTTACTGTTGTCCCTGAAAGGCTGCTTGTGGATATTTTGAACCTCGTGTGTTTCAGTAACATATACATAGCCAAATGTCATAACTTCACACACAACGATAACACATACAATCTAACAAGATATCAATGTCAAGCAAATCAAAACTTTTACAGTGAGAGCTCACAGGACATACTTTATATTTTATACAAAACATATCTTAATTATAAGATAGTATCCCCTCTAGCAGAATCTTTCTAAAATATATGCCGCTGACAAAGCATGACCCCAGCTACCCTAGATAGGCCCTCTCGCCAGTCAGTGCAATCTAGTCCTGAGCTGTGCTTGCTGGCTGCCCTACTCTCCTTCCAAGAGAAGCTTTGAGTACCTTGCTATGCCACAGCACCTCCTCTTCTCCCTAGGAACACTTTCCTCTCACCTTTAGTTCTGAAGTGCAAGAGGCTTAGAAGAACACAGCCATGTTTGCATCCTGCAGCCCCTAAAATACACCATGTCTGCCCCATGAAGGGCAGAATCTGTTTTATTTGAAGAATAATAACTGGGAGACAGGCCCACTGATAAGGGAGACTGAAGGGGGCAGTTGCCCTGCAGCCTGGTAATACAAAGGGGCCTGAGGCTTCTGGCCACCACCAATGCTACTGCAGTTGCGGTGGTGACTGGAACCCCGGACCCTTTAAATTGTTGCCAAAGTGCTGCCATGCACTCTATGCAGCTGTGAGGGCAGGAGGGGGATGGAATGTGCGGCCCACAGAGGTTGTCAATGCCCCTGCTGAGAGAGTAGGAATTTCTATCCCCAGGAAATCATGGTATACACTCAGACATACTTCCTTGTTGCCTCTATTAGCCCTAATGCAATTGAACAAGATTTCAGAAAGGAAGGGTCCAAGTCATGAAGGAAATCCAGACACTTTTCAGGAACTATCTCCTTCCCCCTCCCTGCCCAGCAACACTTCTACATTTCAACAATTTTGCTTTTACTCCTGGTGACACTTAATCATATTGTTTAACTGTGAAAGATAAAGGCCACACACATGAGAAGACTCATGTTAATGCCATAATACAGCTTAAACAAAAAACAGGACTATGTAGCACTTTAAAGACTAACAAGATGGTTTATTAGACTAACAATACTAACCATTGTTAGTCTTTAAAGTGCTACATAGTCCTGTTTTTTGTTTCAGCTAGACTAGACTAACACGGCTACATCTCTATTACTATAATACATTTGTAATACAGCTTGACATTTAGTGGCTTAGCAGTTGCTCATTTGAAATCCAATAGGCATTTGTGGCTTTGCTGCAAAGAACTGAAGGTGGAAGAACAAAATCAATGACACGTGGGTAGTTATAAACTCTGGCTGAAGAAGCATCTTAACCATCCAGTCAAACTGAAACATAGTTAAGATATGCAAAAGAATTCAAAGGGTTAACTAACCAAGTTTTAATGTGCTAGGCATTTTTGTTATGCTTATTGCCACCTAGTGTCCAATGTGATCATTGCTATTTACTGCTAGAAGCCCTAAGTGGATGGGGGATGGGAAGTTTTGCTAAGATGGAGGCGGATTTGTTGTTTGCCACCACAATAAAAGATCTCCTTTTTCACTTCTAATCTCTTTTGTGTCTCTTTGCCACTATGGAGATGAGAATAAAATAAAAAAAATCTGAAAGCTCTACACACTGTGTGAGTAAGCCACAACCTTTTTTTTTAAATTGTAAAAAAAAAAAAGGCTGCATATAGAAATGATACTGAGGATAACAAGAAATAGCCCATTTTAGGGAGCATTTGTGAAGCAAAAGCATAATTTAATTAGGAATTTGTGGCACCGGAAAAGCCCAGGCCAAATCCTTTCATGAACTGGTTACAGTTGTCACTTGCCATCATAATCCCATGCCATCAGAGGTTGTGCAGTGTTAAATTTACCAGTTTCTCCTGCCAACGTAGAATGCCCACAGCAGTTATTGCGGCAGAACTGTGCGTTTGTCAGAGCAGTGTGGTTTTAGGGATACATTAAATGCCAGACTGTGGGATAGACTTGTCTGTGACAGCAATGATGAGAGAATTCAGAGATCTCTGTTGGCAGAGTCCACCTTAGATTTTTTAAAAGGCTCTGGAAATAGCCCAAGGCATGGAAATAGCTGCACAGCCTGCTTTGGATTTACTGGGAAGCATTAAATAGCATGTAGTTATCCAAACAGTCACAGGCATTAGGCACTCATTGTCCAGTGTTCTACACAAAGCAAACAAATCTTTAAGTAAACAGAATTACCTCCTTAAGAATACACAAAACTTCTTGTCATGTGGGGCAAAACATGATCACATTGCCTGCCCTTCCATGGATATGGAGTGCTGGATTTACCCGACTTGAGGTCATCTTGCAAAAGTGTGCTATAAAAAATTGACATATGGAAAGGAAAATGTGGATCCCAATGAAAAGATTCATAATACTGCAGGGGAGGAAGAGGTGCCAGAAGCCAAAGACAATGTGTACTATGTTTAGTGCTACCAGCAAGAGACAAACGGAGAAGCCCTTACAAGTGGATGTTACAATGAATGGACAAAGACTACAAAAAGACTAATCGCAGTGCTAGGTACATGTGCTTCTCTAAGGAATGACATTGCTTTTCACCAGTTGTGGCCAAAGGACAGTAAACCACAGTTGGGAGTGGCTAAAGTGGTGTTATATTCATATACAAGAGAACAAGTTCTAGTGAGAGGTACAGGTGATATAACAGGACCAAACTTGCCTTTGGTAGTAGTGAAGGGGGACTCCTGGGGCCAGATTAATTAAACCCATTAACATTCAATGGGGCAGACATTACTCCCTACAATAGGAGTAGAACAGTGGTTCTCAAACTTTTTGGCCCATGGACCACCTGGTTCAATGCAAACCTTTCTGTGGACCACCAGCTAATAGAAACTCACTGTTAATTATATAATTACGCCCAAGCCATTTTGCTAGTGCTGCAGCTACGGAGAATGGTTTAATTTCAATTATTAAACAGAGTAAGCATTTTAACTTTCTCATGTTAAATAAAATAAAACATTAATTTATGTCCAACACAAAAGGTTCCCATGTTTTCTTTGTTTATGGCAGGGGTGAGAGAACTTTTTGGAGTCTGGGGCTACTGACCCACAGAAAAACCAGTTGGGGACCACACAAGTGAGAAGCAAAAAGAATCCCAGCCCTCACTGATGTGGACCCCAACTGAGACACCTCACTCCTCTGGCGCTCCAGCCCCACGGGGCGAGGAGAGGGGAAGGGAAGGAACAGGGAGGACTGAGGTTCAGGGCTTTCCATAGGCCAAGTTTACTTTTCTGGAGTTCCAGAATTAGTGGATTTTGTGGAGCCCCCGTAGGCTCTGGGGTGGGAACAAAAATGAGGGGCTCAGTGTGTGGGACAGGGCTGCCAGTGATTGGAATAGGGATGGGGGTGCAGGATCTGAGTGGGAGGTGAGGTGTAGGAGGGGGTGAGGAGGTGAGGTCTGGGTGTGAGGTAGGGTGCAGAAGCAAGCTGGGGTTAGGGTCTTGCCAGGGAGGAGGGTGCAGGAGCAATGGAGGGTGCAGAGTGTGGCTAGGAGTGAGGGTGCAGGAGCGGACTGGGGTTAGGGTGTCTGGCCAGGATGGAGGGTGTCTGACTATGGGGAAGGGTGTAGGACCAAGGGAAGGTGACAAGTGTGGCCAGGAGGGAAGGTGCAGGAGTGGACTGGGGGTTCGGGGATCTGGCAGGAGTGAAGGCGGGGGGTGCAGGAGCAAAGGAGAGTGCAGAGTGTGGCCAGGAGAGAGAGTGTAGGAGCAAGCTAGGGGTGCAGGGCCTTGGCAGGGGGATGGTGGTGAGGGTGGTAAGGGCGTCTGGGCATGAGGCGAGGTGCTTACCTGGTTTCACGCCCCCATTGCTCCCAAGTACCACCCCCGCTGCTCCCATTGGCAGGCTGTAGATCTTGACCACCAGCTTAAAGCTGCCAGCGTGAAAGGCATCCTTGGCCTGCTGCAGCATCTTGGCGCAGGGCCCTGCACTCAGCTACATGCCGCCCGCTCCACTCACCAGGCTGCCCCAGCCCCTATGCTGTGCCGTGGCCTCTTCCTACCCCCATCCATGCCCTCCGAGCAAGAAGCCGGCGTTGGTACTCCAGCCTGTGGCTGCGCAGCAACAGCAAGGCTCGAGCCACAGCATGGGCTCCCTGCTGTGTGAGGAGCGAGGGGGTGGCCGTGCTCAATCCGCGGACCACCTAGGAGGTGACCACAGACCACTAGTGGTCTACAGACTACACTTTGAGAACCATTGGTGTAGAAGCTCTTCCTGAAAAACACTTAGGAAGGGCCTCTGAAAGGGGTCACTGGCAGAATTTAGGTGAATGCAGATGTTAAACCACATTTCTCTAAGCCATGGCCAAGGACTTAGACTGATTACAGGCAGCTGGTATTACTGAGCCTGTCCAGTACTCACACTGGGCTGTTTCTGCTGTCTCATGATTGAAATCAGATGGTGGAGTGAGAATATTCAGGGACTATAAGGTTGTGGTCAATCATGTGGCCAAGTTAGATACATATCTGCCCTCCAGGATTGAAGCTCTATAGCTACCTTATCTGGGGAGAAATCTTTCACAAGAACTGATTTGAGTAGTGGGTATCCCATATCCCTCTGGACAATATATCTAAACTGTCTGTAATGATCAATCCACCCCCCACGTGTTGTTTCGTTACAACTGCTTACCATTCAGAGTGTCAGTGCCTCTTGGTATTTCTCAAAGGCAATGGACAAGACACGCCACTAGTCTGTGTATACTTTAATGATATCTTGATTACAAGGAATCTGAAATAGAACCCTTGCAAAACTTGCCCTGTGTACCACAAAACTTGGCTGCTGCAGGCATGAGTCCTAAGAGGGAGAAGTGCATTTTCCAAGCTGCTGAAGTCATTTACAAGGAATATAAAATTATTTCAAGTGGCTTCCATCTAGTAGAGGATAAAGGTCCAGGGTCATTACCAAGGCATCACCACTAAAGTCAGTTTCCAAACTGAAATCCTTTCTAGGCCTGTTAATTATTATAGGTTTAGGGTTTTTTTGTTTTTGTCCCCCTCCCCCCCCCCCAATTTGGCACCCACATTGGTTCCATTACACAAACTGTTACACAAAGGGATAACATTCTAGTGGGGTCAAAACCAAAACAAAAGGTTTCGCAGAAGTAAGGAAATTGCTAACATCATTGAACCTTTTAGTTTATTATGATAGCCAGAGGACCAGTAAAGGTCTGCAAAGCCTCACCATAGAGGATGGGAGTGATTCTAGCCCACTGAGGGTGTGTCTAGACTACATGGCTCCATCGACGGAGCCATGTAGTCTAGACACACCCTGAATGTCAGATGGGAGCTAAGCTTCCCATCAGTTATGCATCAAAGTCAACAGCTCCACCAGACAAACGTATTCCCAACTAGAACAAAAAGGGCTAGCAAAGTTTTTTGCAATAAAGTTCCACTCTTACCTGTTTGACAGGCATTTGTTAAAGACTCAGACTATAAACTTCTGAAAGGTCTGTTTGGTGAGAGTAAATTTTCTTTATCGTATCTGCCAGAATTCAGAGATGGGCTCTCATCTTATCAGCTTATGACTACAAGTGCTCTGAGGAGACTTTGTTTGCTGGCAAGCCTGCCAAAAGTACCTCAGCCAACAGAAACTATCCTCCTTATTGAACTGCTGTCCACTTCTCTAATTGAAACAGCGCAGGTGAAACAAGAGACAGAGAGTGACCCATTATTGTTTTGAATGTAGAGCATGGGTACAAGTGGCTGGACAGAGAGGGTGAGCATAGAGCTCTAACATGACTATAACCAAAAGCAAGCTGAGGGTGTGTCTACACTGCAGTGTTTTTTCTGGAAAAACGGCCATTTTTCTGGAAAAACAATAGTTGTGTCCACACTGCTATTGCATTCGAAAGAATGAAGAGTTTTTTTCTGAGGGCAGTAAATCTCTTTCTATGAGGAAGAAGCCGGTTCCAAAAAAAGCTTTTTCAGAAAAAGGTGTGTCTGGACGTGGAAGAGGCCTCCAGGAAATAACACAGGTACCCTGGTGGCCACTCTGTCCAAACTCATCAGAACTCTATAGTTCCTGTCTCCTGGCAGCTATTAAAGCTGCAGGCACCAGGACAAGCCTTGTGGCAGGAAGCCAGGCCTGGGAGCTGCACCTCACCACACAGCTCTGACTGCCATTCACTTTTGGACCAATGGCTCAGCCACAATCCCCCCGAAACCCCTCTGGCCCTCACAGGGAGCACCATCAGGGCTGCCAGGATCCAGGCAGGGGCACCAAATGGTGTGCGCCCTCCTGGTCCAGGGCGGAGATCCTGTCCCTCCTTGAGCTGTGGGGGGAGGAGGAGACCCTGCAGGATCTCCACTCCCAGAGGCGAATCGCCAACATCTATGGCCAGATGGCTCTCGCTCCAGGGCAGAACCACACTACTTCCCATACTACCAGGAACTCCACCAAATCCTGGAGGGTGGTGAAGCCCTTTCCCAAGCTGTGGTGGTGGACTTGGGGCTACAGATGCTTGTCATCGCCCACCTGGAACTCCCTGCTGAAGAGGAGAAGGAAGAGGACGATCAGCAACTGCAGGAGGAGAAAGAGGCCGTGGCCAGCACTGTCACCCTGACCATGGAGCCGGTACCCTAGACCCTGGATGTCTCACAGGCATCCTGTGAGGGCGGGGAGGGATCATCAGGTGAGTGCTCTTAGTTTTCCACACATAGAGGGCGGGGGTGGTGGGCGCAGAGGGGATGGGATGAGATTGTCACTTGGCCTGCTCGGCCTGAACATCCTGCTGCAGTCTGTGCACGCGGAACCACGTGCGGCGCCAGTCTGTGCTATGCAGCCTCAGGAGGTAGCCCCGGAGCACCCCCGGGCTCCTGCTCACCGGCTCAGGGGAGGCCACACACTTATCTGACCGCTGGAAGCAGGCTGGGCACAAGGGCGCATGCACAACCCCACAGAGACCAAGGAGTGCCACACACATCACACAGGCGTGTCTGCCCATGTGATGCACCACCTGTTCCCATGGACAGCGCTGCCAGGCACAGGTATGGGTGTGGGCCTCATGGAAGGCCAGGCTGCTCCAGGCCCCCAACGGGATCCCACTGTGGCTGGACACTTCCCTTGCCTGCTTGTCCATGGGACAGGGGGAGGAAAGTGAGATGCATGGTCCCCAGGGCACCTCAGGGCCCATGTGAGGCAGGGCTCGCTGTGTACGCTACACATGGCCTTGCTCCCAGGACCTCCCCATCCTCTGGCCTGAGGACTGTTGGTCACAGCTCACAGAGGGCACAGCCTCAGGGACAGTGTCTGCATGGATGACTGACTGCCTCTCCCTCTTTATTCTCCACAGCCGGACCAGCCATCAATGAGGGGGCGATCTACACTATCAGAGGCAGCTGCCAACCCCGGGGGAGCCGCAAGTGCAGGAGGGTCCAGAAGTACCTCATGAGACAGCACGTGAGCATCCTGCATGACATGCAGCAAACACTGGCACAGAAGGTCTGGGATGATGCCAAATGGTGGAACCACATTTGGGAGCAACTAGTGCTGCAGGGCAAAAATGTGTGCCACCATCTGGGAAATGATGGCACACTGTCCCTGCTCCTGTCCCCCATGCTCCTGCCCCCCTTCTATGCCCATGCTCCCTCCTCCAGTCCCCCAAGCTATG
>CM057845.1:23541834-23559577 GCA_030068395.1 Apalone spinifera
AAAAAAAATACAACTTTTTTTGGTTCAAATCAAAACAGGTGTGTTTATTGAGAGTACAGGAAAGGAGGAGTTGTTGTGTGAAAGGCATAGGGGGGCAAGGCACAGGCCCCTCGTGGGGAGGCCCTGGGGAGAGTTACTGGGGTCCTTGAGAGAAACTCTCCCTCAGGGCTTCCTGGATGTGTACCCCCAACTGATGGGTCTGGTGGATGGCAGTTGTCCGCGGCTGCTCTAAGGGCCTTCCTTCCCAGCCAGCCTCTGTCCCCCACCCCAGTAGAAAGGCCTCTCCCTTCCTCTCCACGATGTGGAGATCATCTCAGGGATGTTGTGCTCCCCCACATTGAGGCGGGTCAGGAGGCACCTGAACCATGCCTTCAGGTGTCCGAAGGTGCACTAGACTTGGATTTGGGCCCAGCTGAGGCGGGCATTGAACTGGTCCCTGCTGAGGTTCACGTGGCTGGTGTATGGTTTCATGAGCCAAGGCATTAGTGGGGAGGCCGCATCCCCCACAATGCACAGTGGCATCTGCACACCTCTCACATGAAAGTTACACTGGGGGGAAGAATATGTCAGCCTCCAGCTTATGGTAGAGGCTGGAGTTTCTGAAAATACGGGCATCGTGCGCCCTGCCTGACCTGGTCGACCTGTTCACAGTGGTCGACGAGGGCCTGCAGCACCATCGAGAAATGGCCCTTGTGGTTGATGTATTGGGAGGCTCGATGGTGTGGAGTGCGGATCGGGATGTGGATTCCATCAATCACTCCCCTGCAGCTGGGGAACCCAGGATGGCAAATCCTGCAATGATTGGATCCTGGTCTCCCAGGTGGATGACCCTGCACAACAGGACGGAGTTGATAGTGCTTACAACCTGCAGAAGGAGACAAACAAACACACAATACAGAGAATGAGAGGGAGTGCCTGAGCTCTTAGGAGGTGCCTGTCCCTTCCCCTCCTTTCCCCACTCAAACACTCCAGGAGCCATCCCCTTTGAGGCCACCCTCCCAACAGGACTGTGTGAGTGCAGGATAGCACAACCCCTGGGGATGGGGCTTCCCCCCACTTCCCTAGCCCACCCCCACATTCCCACTCCCCCTTTCTCTAGCATCCCCCTTTCCAAGACTTCCCCCACCACCTCAAGGGACTGCATCCCGAGTGCCTTACCTCCATGAGGAGGGCCCCAATGATGGACTTTCCCATGCCAAACTGGTTGCCCACTGACTGGTAGCTGTCTAGGCTGGCAAGCTTTCAGATGGCGATGGCAACCTGCTTCTCCAGATATCCCATCGATGGAGGGTGGGGGCAAACCAGGCACACAGCTCCATGAGGGTTGCCTTCCACATGTGAAAGTTTTGGAACCACTGCTGGTTGTCTCACCACTCCATGACCAGCTGGTCCTACTAGTTGGAACTGGTATCCAGCCTCCAGAACTATCACTCCACTATGGGGTGCGGTTGCAATAGGGATTGATGATCAAACCCTCCAAGTGCTACTTGCTGAAGGAGGTTTTGACCTGTTGAAGGAGAAAATGAAAAACCTGGGCCATATTGTGACAACAGAGGGGGTATCTCCTGAGCCAGAAAAGATACAGGTCACCAGCACATGCCCACCATAACACAAGATACCCAGAAATGCCTTGCGTTCGCTGAATGCCATAGACCTTGCCAAGATGGCAACACCTCAGGGCCCCTTCAGTGCTTGAAGTCCACTTTGGTGAAGGCACCAACACTTGCCTACCCAGATCACACCCTCCCTTTCAAACTGGATGCAGCTACTGGTAACTACAGGTTCTTCTTTCTCAGAAGTAAGACAGGCTGGAGAGGTGTTTGCATATGCCAGCTGGGAACTGAAACAGTCAGAACAGGCAATGAGCATTACAGCTCCACCCAGTGACTGTCACATGTTACAGCTGGGTGCAGCTCTGTGCAGTGTCTATAAGGGCATGTCTACACTGAGGAGTTATTTTGAAATAACTCCCCTTATTTTGAAATAACAAGGCAAGCGTCCATACTACCAAACCTGTTATGTCTGCACTGCCCCCGTTTTGTGCAATACATATGCAAATGAGGCAAAGCATGGAGTATTGCCGTGCCTCATTTGCATAATTAATGAGTCTCCATTTTTGTGCAAGAGGCTTTTGCACAGTAGATCTTGGAGCCTGACAGATGATCCTTACAGGTTTGGCCAGGAAACCATCAAGTGCTGGCACTTCAGTTGCCCCTCTACCCACTGTCATGCTGCTCCTGTCCTCTACCTTGGACCTGCCCCCCCTCCCCGGGAGCCTCCTGCTTGCAGTGCAGGTGTGGGAGGGAGAAGGGGGGGAACTGATGTCAGGGTGTCCCTCCTCTCCCCACTCCTGTACCCTATCTCCACACAGAGAAAAGGGGAAGGAAGGAGCTTGGCAACGCAAATCTCTATCACTCTTACAAACACCATAAAGGACTTAAAGGACTTATTAAGCCAAAAAAAAAAATTAAAATAAAACAGCATTAAAACAGCATGTCCCCTTTAAGAGTGAGTGCAGGGATAGGAACAGGAGAGCGGTTGAGCACTAAGACCCAGGGGAAGCATTGCTTCCCTTAGGTCTTTTGGCTGGCAGCCATTTTGTGCTGGCCGCCTTGGGGAACCAGGTAAGCATGGGGCTGGGCTTGTGGGGGGGAGGCCAGGTGCTGAGTATTTGTAGGGTTGCCAGGTGCCCAGTATTTTCGCCTCCTGGCTGGGGAAAAATTCAGAAAATACCGGACATCTCAGGTGTCCAGTATTCTCTGAATTTTTTTACCAGACAGGAGGCAAAAATACCAGACTGTCCGGGTGAATATCGGACACTTGGCAACCCTACTCTCATCTCCTGACCCAGCATATACATGGGGGGTTGTTGTTACTTCTTTTACTGCTTGCCAAGTGGATTATCTTTGGGGTTTGACTGGTCTGTGCATTTCATAATTTTCATTTCTTGCTTACGCTTAAATTGAATTCTTTGAGGAGTGAGTTCTAAAATGCCTAACCTGTCGTGGCTGGAGTCATTATCCCTGTGGTAATTGCTGCTCCTAGAAGTGGCTGGCACATCCCTGCAGCTCCTGAAAAAGGCAGAGCAGGGGGTCTCCACATGCTGTCCTTGCCTGCAGACACCACTCCTGCAGCTCCCATTGATCAGTAACAGGGAACCGTGGCCAGTAGAAGTGGTGGGCTCTGTGCCTGTAGATGAGGGGCAGCCAAGGAGCCATTGCTGTACATGCCAGCTGCTTTCAGGAATGGTGCAGGACCAGGGCAGAAGTAAGCCTGCCTTAACCCCACTGCTCCACCACCCGGAATCCATCTCAGTTAAATGGTGCCCAGCCAGAGCCTGCTTCTTGAACCCCTGTCCCAGCTCTGAACCCTTTCTTGTATCCAATCTGCTGCCCCAGACATGAGTCCCCCTGCACTCAAACTCCTTCCTTGAACCCCCTCCTGGACCCCAATCCTCCACCCTGGGCTAAACCCAGAGCTCCTCCCACACTCTGGACCCTTTGGCCCAAGACCAGAGCCTGCACCCCTACCCCCTATCCCAGCCTAGTCAAAGTGAGTGAGGCTGGGGGAGGAAGAGGGATGGGGTGAACAGGTGAGGCCTTGGAGAAGGGGCAGGAAGGAAGCGGAGCAAGGGGATTTGGGTTAGAGGTAGATCTTACATTGCACTTAAATTGAAAAAAGTGATCCTGTGGTTAAAAAGGTTGGAGACCACTGCTGTAGAGGAAGATCATATTAAAATATGTATGGATTTTGTTCTTGTTGTTGCGGAAGCACTGCTGGCTAAGAAGGGCTTGCAGGGTTTATTTTCAAAGTGTATTTAAAAAGTTATCAGAGGCATAGAGAGACTGGCTGGGGTGTGTCTTTTTATTGGTTGTATAAAAGTCAAACTAAACAATCAGGAAAGCATTCCGGGGGGCATTTTAAACATGGGCGGATGGTGGTGGGGAATCTGAGAATATTTTGTTTCTCTTCAAATCAAAAAATGTGTAAACTGATAGTTTGGCAAACCAATAATAGTTTTAAAGAGAGATTATATCAACCTAGTTGAGCAGCTGGTAGAGGGCCTCCTAGTCTCACAGATTCTGGGTTCTCTATAAAAAAAGATTGAGAAACACTGGATTAAAGTATCCCTTTAAAAAAAAAATAAGTACCCCTAGTCCCTACAATTTTCAGACACACAGGGGTTTTTTTTCTATCATTGCAACACATTTGTTTAAACAATTTAATTGTAGCAGGGCGGGCAATGAAATTTTTGGGTATAGAAAATACAAAAATAATAACAGGACTATGTAGCACTTTAAAGACTAACAAATGGTTTAATAGGTGATGAGCTTTCGTGGGCCAGACCCACTTCCTCAGATCAAATAGTGGAAGAGACAATTCTCTTCCACTATTTGATGTGAGGAAGTGGGTCTGGCCCACGAAAGCTCATCACCTATTAAACCATCTTGTTAGTCTTTAAAGTGCTACATAGTCCTGTATTTTGTTTCAGCTACACCAGACTAACACGGCTACATTTCTATCAAAAATAATAAAGCGCTGTAAAACTTAAAACAAAAATTAGGTTTTCTCCAAATTTCAGTTGTGTTGATGTGCCCCCCAGACTTCTCTTGAGTACCCCTAAGTACACTGCTCTAATCAGTAGCTTTCTGTAGCTCACTGCCCTGCAGCCCGTTGTGAAGCCTGTCAATAATGTTGATCTGCAAGATGAATACAGAAAACATAATAAGGTACAAGATTAAATTCTTCCATAGTCAATTGGCTGGAACTTTTTCAAAGCCCATGTTCCCCGCTCTATCTCCTGCTGTGATAGAGAATCCTTATAGTACTAAGAGTGGGTGACCCCTTTTCCAGAAGCAAAGGCACAGCTGTTATTGCTTTGTCTTTAAGCAACCTCACTGACACTACAGACAAAGAGCATTCTGCTAAAACTAAAATTACTATAAATAAATTAACATCTGCTTTAGGAGAGTTGCAGTACTGAAAATCCTTAATGTTTTAACGCTTGTTTGTGTGCATTTTTGAAGTCAATCTCTGAATCATGTTACTGTACATTTATTCTGATATTATTTTAAATTACATCATGCAGAAATGATAATACATCTGGTCTTTAATCTAGAACAAGACCTCTTGGTCTTTTTCTCTATCAATAGAAGGCCAGCCTAAGGCATTTCAGTTGTACAGTAGACTTTGTTAGAAGGATAAGGAGATCCTGTGAGCATGTAGATTTAGAATATCTGTTTTGTCCTGCATTTGGTAAGCAATGCTTTCCTGTACTAATTATCCAATGAGCAGTGCCCACAATGCACTACATGCTGTACAAAATCACAAAATGTACAGACAAATAAGATGGACAGGTGGTGACTGGCCACGCCTTGACAATTCAAAATATTAATGACACAATTTTTTACATATGTATACATAAATTCCCGGTCATGTTGGTTTAGTTACTTGTATAAGAGGCAGTAGACTTTTTAGGATGCTATTTATACAAATCAAGATCTACAGAATTAAGGAAAATAAGTGATTGATGTAGCCACTTTTTCTCCTTTTTACTCTACAACCCTGCATTTCACAACCATCACAGTAGTCTTTCTGTCAGTTAGGATTTAGTTGGATCAGTCACTTCAAGAAGAGTCACATCCAATAGTCATCATGACAAAGACATAAAAACTTTGTCCCCTTTGTAGGTGTGTAATTATATTCGACTAGTAGTATGAGTCACAGTGGTGCTATTCACCTTTTATCCAGATGTGACTAAGCAATGGGAAAAAAAAGGTCACAAACCTTATTTAGTCATTGGTTGAAGAGCTAGAACATGCTAAATCAATCATGATTCACCAATGGTGAATCACAAACCCAAGTTCCTGAGTATGACTGGTACACAGCTTCTCCAAACAGCCTATGTTGCAATGTTTTATTGCTTGATTTTCCACAGCTATTTTTAAGCTATTGAGTAACGGGTTTGGGGAAGGCAGTGTCCTAACAGCACATATAGTATTTCTTTTCCCCTTTATGTACCTCGTATCACCTCTCTGCTGTGATACAGATCAGAATATTTTCGGGACTTTGAGATACATTTTATACAGAGTTAAATCTCTAATAGAAAGAGAATGACTCAATTTCTAAAGGAAAACATATTAAAATTATCTATCTGTATGGATATATCACAGCTTATAACCCTTACAACAAGTGTGAATGTTGTTAATAGCACTTTTAAAGACAAGACTTCAGGGGACCAGTGAGAGTTCCCCGAGTCCCAAGATTTTGTACATGTCACTATCACAAGTTTTAATACAAACTGTAAGGATGTGTGCACATGCATGCAAACATGCACACTCCCTTCTCTAGGAGGATATCCCCTTGTCTGTGGCATGATGCCCAAACACTCTGAAGAATACACAAGCTCCTTATAGTCTGGGAAACAAGTTATATATAGTCCCAGTCTCCTTCAAACTCTCTTTGAGTCTCTTGAATAATTGTTTGTGATGTACACAGCCTACAGCCATTTTAGGTATCTTCTTTTCCTGTGAGGTGAGAAAATCCAACAAACTGGCACAGCCCCGATGACTATCCTTACAGCAGACCTTTCTGGTCCTTGCACTGCAGTTCCATCACTGAGTTTTCCAGTCTGACTCACCCTCCCTTAGTGTTCCCATTGGTTCCTCTCAAAGACTGACTCCTGGTGATTCCTGCTAAGTTGCTTTTCCGCAGTGGAAATCACTCAAGTAGTTTCAGTTGCCTGCCACACCCAATTTCTGGCCAATCCAACTGAGTCATCCTGCCCAGATCTAGCAAGTCTGCAGGCACACAGTCTCCCAGAACAAATGCAAGAACTATATATCTTCTCCACTGCCTAACTCTACCCTTATTTAAACCCCTACCTGTGGCATTGCAAACACCAATCACTCCAAAGAAATATTAGTTACTTTAGCAGCTAGAGAGGGTTGGTTGGTTTTGTTTGTCAAGCTAATATCATCAATGTTTGACTAGTTATTTACCTTACTCTTTTATTAATAAAGCCAGTTGCTCAGGGTTTCTTACTGTGAAATGCCAAGTTCTTTTGGTGGAAAAGGTGATTTTCACCATGACATCAAACGTCTCTAGAATGGCGCTAAGGTTGAAAATAGTTAAATAAGTAAAATATTACATTCCAGGATGCAGTCCAGACCATTGAGGGGCTGTGTCAATTAACTGTAACGGTATGGAAAGTGTGAAGAGTGTTTCATTCTGTTATTAAATCTGGATAAAAGAAAAGACTGACAGATGCTAAATTTCTTAAATGACTCCATTTGTAATTAGTTTTAAACTCTTACAATATGTAATAGATTTACTTTTAAATTCTTGGCAAGTAAGCACTGTAAATTTGGGTGGGATGGTGGTTTGTAACATAACAAAGAAGTTGAATCCCTGCTTTCAGTGCAAAATTAAACTCAACCTTTACTATGGAGTCACAACCAGTATTCATCCATAATGCATAGTAACATACTTTTTTTCCTCTTTAAAATTAGAAGGCTTGTAAAAGGTTCTGTTGGCCTATTTAACTTCCTAAATGGCTGGTGAAAAGTGCTGGATTAACACCCCCAGAGAATGAAGTCTTCTCTCTATACAAAAAGAACAGGCACAGCACAGAAATAGAGACTCCCTCATGCTGCCTGCCAACCCAGTGTGCCTCAGCTGTAACCTAATATGGCAGCTCTCATGACAAAACAACAGTTTAATTTCCATACTTATTCAGTCTTTGGCCTCTCTGTTGAAATTGCCAGAGTGTTTAACATTTAGTACCAGCTATAGCAGTGACTTTTGCGATCTACTCAGTAATAATTGGACTCAAATTAAAAGCTCATTTCAAACAGGCCACCCATCTGGACTGCATCTAAACAAAAGAGGAGATGAATATCCTATTTCTAATGCTCTAAGCTCTCTTCTTCCTTTGGATGGCTTTTATTGATTCACCAAACTTCTTTCCCAAATATATTCATAAAGTAATGCCTCTGAGTGCAGTAAGCCAATAAATAGTCCCTCTCCAACAGGGGGCAGTGTTATTTTTAACTAACAAAATATTAGCATTGCACTAATACCTTAAGAGGGTGTTTATCAGACAGTCACAGTGCACTGGTAATTACCACACCATGAAGTTCAGCAAGTTCTAGCATGCCTGTTTGTGGCTACCTTCAAAAACAAAATACTTGCTAAGGGTGTGTACAGGCTCTGGTGTTTGTCCCTTTTTTCTTGTTAGGAGTCCTAATATATGATTTTCCTTGGTTTTAGGCAGTTAATGAACATATCATGTAAACCTATTTCATACCCGTGTAACCCCTCCTGTTCACTAGCCCAGTATGAGGTTATTCAGCATAGGTTTGCTGACAATCCGTCCTGATTTTTCCGGAACAATGCCGATTTTTAATGTCCTGTCCTAGTGCCCCATGCAGCCCTATCCCCAAGTTCAGTAGAGAACTCACTCCACCTCTCTACCTTCAGAGGGTCCCTTATCTTGCCTTTCTAACACAGGAACCAGGTCTATCCCTGGGGCTGCCTGTGTTGCCTGTCCGGCCACTCCCAGGGTGGGCAGAACACACATCCCTATCTTGGCACCAACCCACTTGCCCAGAAGTAAACCACAAAGGATACTTCTCAATAGTGCTACAAGCACTGGTGGATCACAAGGACCATTTCACCAACATCAACATGGGATGGTCAAGAAAGGTGCATGACACATGTATCTTTAGGAACTTCTACCTCTTCTGAAAGATGCAAGCTGGAATTTTCTTCCCACACCAGAAAACTGCCATCAGAGGCATTGAAATTCCAATAGCAATCCTTGGAGATCCAGCCTGTCCCTTGCCTCCATGAAGTCATACATGGGCAGCCTGGACTGCAGTAAGGAGCAGTTCAACTGCAGGCTAAGCAAGTGCAGAATGGTGGTAGAATGTGAATTTGGGTGATTAAAGGGAAGGTTTTGTAGTCTACTGAATAGGTTAGACCTCAATGAAAGCAACATTCCCATTGTGCTGGAAGCCTGATGTGTGCTCCATAATATTTGTGAGAGCAAGAGAGAAAGTTATGTGGCAGGGTGGGGGGTCGAGGCACAGCACCTAGCCCATTAAGAGCAGTCAGACACCAGGGCAATAAGGAGAGCACAGCAAGGAGCACTGTAAAACAGAGGGGCTTTGGAAAATAGTTTTATGAATGGCTAGACAGCAATTTGGGAGTCATGCATGTTGCTCTTAATGAGATGCCCCTGCACTAAGTGTACTTGCCTGTAAATCTCCTCCCCCCCAACACTGTTGTTCAGAAATCATGCGTTTTTAGTTAGAGGACATAGCAGGGACAGAAAAGGAGTTCAGGCTGGGAATTTCGGCAGGGTGGGGGGTGATCACGGATGTGTGAAGTACAGCCTTTTGCTTTGCGGTGCATCCCTGGGGGTTGAGTGTGAGACTGCCCTTGACTCCCCCCGTCTGTCACATTCTACGGCCCCTGCAAGAGGAGGCTATAGAACTCAATGAGAAGGGAATGTGAGTCTACAAGGACTGCAGGGGGTGCTTGCACAGGCAGCTGTCGTGGAAGGCTACCATGTATTTCATCACATCCACCATGGTCTTCAAGACTTTCTCCTGGTTCTTCACTTTCAGCTCTTTGCATGCTCGCCTGTCCTCATGCTCTACTTACACAGAATCATAGAATCATAGAGCTGGAAAAGACCTCAGAAGGTCATCAAGTCCAGCCCCCTGCTCTAGGCAGGACCAATCCCAACTAAATCAACCCGGCCAGGGCTTGGTCAAGCTGAGACTTAAACACCTCCAGGGATGCAACATCTCCAGCAGCAACCTATTCCTCCACTCACTTAATTGCTCCCTGTCCAAATGGGCGAATTGCAATTGCTCCTTGAACATGTCATCCCTAGTACGGGCTGATTTGTGTTAGCCAGACAAAGCTGCTGCACCCACTGTAATGAAAAGTGAAAGGCAGACTTTACAGGAGCTACATTGTCAAGCATAAAACCTAATGCCTTAACATAAAAGGAAAGTCTGTCTAAAGACAATAGGAGTGTGTTATGTACAAGGCCACATTTATGATTTTAAGTGCCTGCAGGTAAACAACAGAGCAAATGGAGGTTTCTTGCTGAGACATCAGCTAATAGCTTTCCCTGCTTCATCCAGGTTGCCATGCGCGATATGAGTCTTCTTCGAATCATATAGCGTGGTAGGGAACAGGTGCTGACTAAATGCACTATGCTGCAATGCTTTGTGCTACAATGATGCCTGGCCGCTTGGTGTGGAAAGGTCCTTCTGTGGAGGTCAGAATAAGTCCGGCCTCCCCAGAAACCTTTTGAGAAGGATTAAAGAGTTGCTCTATGAGAGCTTTATGGAGACGTGCTGGGAGGATTCCCCTTCCATCTCCAGATTTGTTAACAAACTGCTCTGGGGAGCCTCCGCTGTGGCACAGTGGTAATCACAGATCACACCCAATTGCCTTAACCCACTTGTAGCATGCTCAGTTCCCTCCCAGCTGACGTCTCCAAAGTTATAAAAAGGTCTTGTCTGTCGGTGACATCGGATTCCCCACTCACCTGCTGACCATTTTCGTCCTCTTTCTCGTCCATGCTGTCCTCCACACTGCTGCCCAAGACTACCAGAAGAGTGTCTTGGGAGGAATCCCTGGACTGGGTAGGGAAGCTGGTCGTGTCCCCTCCTAGGATCATATACAGCTAGCTGCTCATGGAAGCAGCAAGATTACAGTGATGATCCAGACCATTCATTTGCCTCCTTTGTCTTCTGGTACAACTGCCCAATCTCCTTTGTTTTCATGCAACAAATTCCTGCTGGGGCTCTTGTACATTTCAAAGGAGGAATGGGGAACTCCGGGTGCAGCCCGGGGCCAGTGGGAAGTCCCACTTGAGGCTGCACGCGGGTGTGCCAGCTTTGAAATGTACAAGACTTCCCAGTGGGAGCTCTTGTGCATTTCAAATTGGAAGTGCCCTCATGGAGCCTGGGGCTAGTGGAGGACTCAGAGTCCTCCACTCACCCTGGGCTCCATGGGGCACTGCTGCTTTGAAATGCTATGCAGAGCCTGAGGTCAACTCCCTAGCTGACTGGGTTCCGCATGGCATTTCCCCAGAATCCAGGGTCAGCTGGGGACTCCCCAGCTGATCCCAGGTTCCATGGAAAAGGAGCCCAGGGTTAAGCTGGGGAGTCCCCAGCTGGCCCTGGGCTCCACGCGGCACTGCCGCTTTGAAACGCCATAGCAGCATCTAACTTCTGTAACCCTCATTTCACGAGGAGTGAAGGAAGAGTGATCTTCCTTCTATTTTCTGCTGTTAAGGATGATCTTAACTAGACAGCGCCAAAAGCCAAGTTAAGGTACTTTGACTTCAGCTACGTAATTAATGTAGCTGAAGTTGCATATCTTAACTCGACGTTAGGCCGCATAGTAGACAAACCCTTAGGCTTTACAGAACCAAGACAGTATAAGAACGGTCTTGTAATCAAAGCGGTGCTCAGAACACAAAATGGGGTTTGGTAGTTTGATATCCAGAAAGCCTGCAATATCAAACAGAATTCATAAGCTGTATGTAGTGTGCCATCAGCAGTAGTCCAAGTGGTACTGTCCCAGCAAAGCTGTGAAATGCTCTGGTCTTTCCCAAGTAAGTAAGATGAGCAGGATTTGAGCAGAACTTTGAGTCAGTGTCTACCTCAAACTCCATGGGGTGGCTCATTCTGCTTATAATTCTGTAATTCTGAGAAATGCAATCAATCCATTGTTTTGAGTGTTCATTTCCGTAATGAGTTTTTCCTTTCCTGGAATTAAATGATATTCTGTTGAAGTTTTTTTCTATTTTGAATCATGTTTAACATGCTGATTTTTCTACTGTTTCTGGCAACTTCTTTATTTCCTTTATCCTAATTTATTTTTAGTTTCCCTTATGTAAGTGCTGTATTGAATTTCTGAGGAAATTATATCTGTACTCTACATTTCTATAGGATGGCTTTAAAACCTTTTGAAAGGTTACCCTTCTCTATTAAACTGCATAGGATAGAGCAGTGTTTCTCAACCAGTGGTACGAGTACCCTTAGGGGTACTCAAGAGAAGTCTCGGGGGTACGTCAAAACAACTGAAATTTGGAGAAAACTGATTTTTTTTGTTTTAAGTTTTATAGAGCTGTATCATTTTTGTTCTTTTTATACCCCAAAATTTTTTCATCCGCCTGGCTACAATTAAGTTGTAAACAAATGTGTTGCAATGGTAGAAAAAAAAATTGTGTTTCTGAAAACTGTAGGTACTGGGGGGATATATATATATTTTAAAGGAGTACACACACACACACACACATATATATATTTTAAAAGGGGTACTTTATAAAAAAAGGGTTGAGAAACACTGGGCTAGAATAAATTCTACAGAACACTATGTCCCTCCCTATTTAATTTATGGAACTCTTTGATAAAATGAATGTATTGTATAAGAAGTTCAGTATAATAACAAATCAAAAAGAGAAATACAAGTTCTATAAAAATGGATAAATAGATATGCTTACTTTGCCAAAAGTATAAAGACCCCACAATTATTTGGAGATTCATTTAAAAACAACAAATTATAAATTGCATGATTTGTCCATTCAAAATATTTGTTACATAAAACTCCTTGGAATAATTCCATATGAAATAAATTATTTTCTTTCATGTAGTACCTTGCATGCTGAAGAATGCTAACATCCTTTACAAATTACAGCAAACAGCTACATGCACCACTTCTAGGATGATAAGTGACTACCATTAAACAGGACACAACATCACTAAATAATAGTTTAGGAAACAAAGTGAACACTATATCTAGCTGAAAATGATAAGGGGAAATTAAGCAGGCAGAATGTATTCGCCTGAGCAACCATTGAAATGCTTACTCTAATAAAAAAAGCTAGAGGTCTTTAAGAACCAAGAGTGGTCAGCACAGTTGTTATATGTTTCATTATTATTATTTAATATTTATTTACAGAAGTGCTCACAGTTTATAAAGAGGTGGCATCTTTGGAAGCACAGTGCCCACTAGCCTCTGACGAGGGCAATGGCTTACAAATGACTTGGAGAGATGACTACCTAAGAATGGATCTATGTTCTTGAGATAAGCTCGACTCCAGCATATTGTATATAGAAATATCAGGGTTTTGGGAGTATTACAGAGGGCAGGCCCTCATCTCTCTTCAGTTCTTTCAACTATAATAGAGGAATTCCTTTACAAGAGATGAAAGAAGCAAAGGAGTGTGCATCCATACACATGGGCAGTCATCTTGAAAAACCATAGTTACTATGGTAAATAACTGGTTTTTTTCTCCTTTAAGATTTCCCCAATTTCTCCCACTCTTGGGAGATGAGCAAACAAGCAATAATGCTCTAGAAGATGGCTCTGGTGAGTATTAAAGGTGATTGCAAGACAGGCCATCAACTTAGTTATTTAATCTAGAGGTCAAGTCAAGGGAGAAATGCTACAAAAAGAGCATACAGCTCTATGTCATACTTTTGCATATCTCAATGATGGAGACGGTGTGAAGGCATGTTGCGAAAGTGATCATGAATTGAACTAAGATGTGCTAGGTCAAAGAGCTTGTCTGCACTAGAAAGGACTTACTGGTACTGTTATACCAGCAAAGCCCCTAGTAGAGACATGGCTTATGCCAGCAAAAGAGTTATTTTGCTGGCAATAGCTATACAGTTTCCAGGAAAACATCTGCTATACTGACAAAAGAGCTCTTTTGCTGGGATAGCTGTGTACTTGCTGTTATAAGAGAGTTATAAAGAATCACACCCCAACCAACATTATTACATCAGCAAAAGGTTCTTAAATCACTTAGCTGCTTTTGAAGATTTTATCTTTGTCATATATTGATAATTACTTAAAGATCTTTGGGAATCTAAAGTATAGAACATCTACTCGGATGTAAATGTGGCTCAGTAGAAAATTAGAGATCAATTCATAGCCTGACTAAAATGGAAATTCATTATAACTTTACATGGGACTCTGGGATGAGGACTGAGACTATGGCAGCCCTTCTGTGCCAGCTACTAGATGTTAACTCACATCAGGTCTGACACACTCAATTACCCAAATAAACTGCTGTCATAACAGGTATTTAAAAGGTGTCACATGTACACTGGTGACAAGCCAGGCCCCACAATTAATCTTGGATGTACGTAAGGGCTGTGTACCAGCAGTTATCTGCATGTGTTGGAAAGATGGTGTCATAATGTGTTTGGAAGGCAGAGTGTACACCAAGCCTGACAAAACCTATCCATAGGCATGTGGATTTCCCTGTCTGACTTGCTTCACTGCAGGCAGAGGACAATGAAAGTACATTTACATATAAGGTAAGCAAAGCCATCAAGCTAATAAACAAAGGTAGGTGCTGAGCCCTGGTCTACACAAGGGAGTTATTTTGAAATAACCAGTAGAGCATGTTTAAAATAACACTACCAAGCCTATTATTTTAAAATAAGGAGCTGGTTATTTTGAAATAATAGCTCCTGCTTTCCTTGGGGAATAAGCTTATTTTGAAATAGTTATTTTGGGAGTTATTATTTCATTTCAAAAGAATTTCCTAGTGTAGACATGCGCTTAGTGAGCTTCCTAGGGGATGGTACATCTACACTGCACGCTTATTTTGAAATAAGCTATTCCGGAATATTATTCTGAAATAGCTTATTTTGAAATAGCATATCTACACTGCAGGGAAACCTCAAAATGAGTGCAAGGCAGGCTTCCCTAATGTAGATGTTCTATCTTGATTTAGAGCCCCAGGAGGCACTGGGGAGGAATAACTTACAATGGCGCTATTTTGAAATGGCAGAAACAGAGCATCTTTACACACCTTATTTCAAAATATCTATTTCGGAACAGGTGTTATTCCTCATAGAATGATGCTTACAGATTCCAGATAAAGCTGTCCATTATTTCAAAATTATTTCAAAAAAACAGAATAGCTGTGTAGACACCCCCAATTTTATTTCAAAATAACGCTAGTTATCTCAAAATAATGGTGTAGTGTAGATGCACCTGAAGTCTGCACTGCAGGATTCCTTCCTGGCTCTTAAAACACAGACAGTGGACTTTGGGTAATATAAGGGAAGCAAAAAGATATTTGTGTTATTCAGCACTTATGGGACATAGGGTACAGCAACCAATGAGCCTATAAAAGTTGGAGCCCTTCGCCCAAAGGGCTAGAGATGCAAGTAACTACTTGTAAGTAAGGACAATGCTCAAGCAAAGACTTGCTAAAATTAAGTTTTAGTTCCTAGAAAGTATGTTTTATTTTGTTTATCACCATATTGGTCTCTTTTTCTCTTGCTTCATATCATATATCTCTGTTTTGTTAATAAATGTATTCTGGTGTTACTAGAAAAATATCTCAGTGCTTTGTATTAAAATGAAGTGTGTTGTCTAAAACCTCCACCCAATCCAGTATAACGTGGATGTAAGACATGTAACTTTCTCAGATTGTAAGTCACATAACTCTTTGTTGTTGGAAATCATGTAACTCTTAAGTTATTGTAAGTCAGATAATGTTTTAAATACTGCAACCTTTAAGCTTTGTAACTTCCAGTTATTGCTTGTACAACCTTTAAACTTTGTAACATTCCATCATGTGACAAGGGAGTGTGTGGGTGTGTGTAAGTGATAAGAGAGTATGAGTAGGAGATTGTCTGTGTCTAGGAGTGGGCTGTGCCCACGAAAGCTCATGATACCATCTACATGTTTTGTTAGCCTATAAAGTGCTACTAGACCATTTGTTGTTTTTTTAAGTTTATCCTGTACAGACTAACTCGGCTACCCCCTCAAGCTTTTGGACAAAAAAAGAACTCCGTGTATATGACAAGGGCCACCCAGCTCAATAAAGAGGTGAGCACACAAATCATGAGTTTTACGATCAGCTCTCTGTCCCAGATTCATGACTTCAGGCAGACATACTGGACCCACATGCTTTGGCTCTTTTTGCTGTCTCTGTGCAACTCTTCACCTGCGTAAGTGTATGAGTGTATGAATGAATGAATGTGTGTGTGTGAAGGAGTTCCATTCCCTTTTCACTTGATCCAACAGCAGCATTTAATAAATCAGTACAAGTGTAACCCTGGGTTGGTCTTTGGTGAAAATAGTGTAACAAAAGTATGAGTCTTCAGCTAACTTAACAGGTTAGTTTATACACTGTCTCTTTGAAGGCAGCAAATGGAATAATTCTGTGTGTGTCACAGTGAGAGGGACTGGACACTGCAGAGAGATGTCTCTGGAAAATTTGGGAACTGGGCAAAGTTAATCCTGGCAGAGTCTCAAAAAGTTTAACTAGTGTGGCAAGGAGCAAAGATCACATTGCTAACAGTGGCCCAGAGCTGTGAGTGTCCTGAACAGAAAATCACTAAATACAGGCCCATTTTATCCTCATGGAACTATGCATAGAACAGCTATTACACCTGCCTCTCCCTCACTCTCTGGGCTGATGCTATGGCTCTGAGAAACATTCTCTTTACAGAGATGATACCGACAACAGTCTGACAATGATTTGAAGGAAACCTCATGGCTACGTCTAGACTGGCATGATTTTCCGCAAATGCTTTTAATGGAAAAGTTTTTCCGCTTTTGCGGAAAAACTTGCCAGTCTAGACACAGCCCATGAGTTTTGTAATAACACAGTTCAGAGCCCATAGCAATGGTGATCCATGTATGACAGAATTCATAGGAACATGCAGCAATCCTGCCAGAAAGGTACTGTAGACAAAAACAATGGATCTGTGCATCAATAAGTGGAAAGATGAGGCAGTTTAGTGGTTCCCAATTGCTCAGTACAGTTTTACTGTTCCTTAAAGTAGCAAATAGTCTTGCTTTCCAGAAAAATCTTTTGGAACTCAGAAGCACACTCTCAGTGCAGAGTTTTAGAGCAAACCAGAGCTTCAGGTAGAGAAATTGTGCTTTGAATAACCTTGAGATGAGATCCAGTAAACTGAGAAGCAGGACTCCCAGGCTGATACGAGTTATAAGAGATTAGCTAACTAAAATGGATGAGCCTACGTCTGGTAATGAAGAGACTGTCTGAGTTTCTGGATGATCATTTAGGGCAATGGGAGAGTAGCAATTTCTGATGGACTTCTTCAGTGACAGAAGCTGTAATGTCGATTTATTTATTTATTTATGTATTTATTTGGTTTGTGATTATTTAGAAAATAAACAGAAATTTTTGCAGCCCAGTTGGGTTGCCTCCTCCAGCATAATCTTCCAGTCTCCTATCTGACCAACACGGGGAAAGGATGTTGAAGGAGACAGCACAATTGCACCTGTTCTAAGTAAGACCATATGCCTACCCTGATCAGCTTGTGAGGTCTGTTGAGATCACAGCTCAAGTTGTTATGGCTGGAGACAGTCCAACTAGGCAAAAACGAACAGTCCAAAAGGAGAAACTGAAGCAGGCTGGCTGTAGTGTAACCCTAGGCCACAAGGAGGCACACAGCCAGCCCACTACAATCAAAAACATTTTCATTTGTTTTGAGCTCCAGAAGGAGATTTGAGGCAGGCTAGTTGAACATCACTGGGTAAAGATAAGAAGGGGAAAAAGCAGGGGTGACATCATCGTAGAGGTTCTTTCCCAACGTAGATTCAGCTGTTCCTGGAGGTGGTTTTATTATGCCAACAGAAGAGCTCTCTCCCGTCACCATAGCGCTGTGGTCACCAACCAGTAGATCGCGATCTACCGGTAGCTCTCAGGGGC
>CM057845.1:23584462-23602136 GCA_030068395.1 Apalone spinifera
GAAAAGCAGATGATTTTCCGCAAAAACTGGCCAGTCTAGACGCAGCCATTGGCTGTGTGGATGTCAATCTCAACACATGACTTCACATGGACTCTACATGTGAGGTCACGTTACATGTACGCTACCATTTTGTAGGTTAAAATGGCAGCTTCCTGGTGTGGTGTTTGGGGAGAAGTCTGGATGCATTTGAGGATAGAGGCAGGGCATTATCTCACAAGCTGAGTGTGGCTGGTTGGACCCAAAGCCAGCTGCTGATGGTGTGACCCCAAGTCTCAATTGGGAACTGCTGCTCTGTGACTGTTCCTAATACAGAACCGCCTTCCTTTTTATCTGAGTAGGTTTGTTTCTATCACGCTTTGATTAAACAGTTGGCCTTGTTATCCCTATGGCGACTGGGTGCTTATCATGCCACTAACAATGCTTGAGTAACACAACCTTTTTTGGCAAATGCCTTTTGTTATCATGGATTTTCTTGGGGCTCTTTTTTACTTATTCAGGCCCAGTCTACACGTAGATACTTCACTTCCTTATCAGTAAAGTGAGAACTAACTAGGGATCACATTATTCAACAATAAGTGCCTGCAGCAAACAAAAGAACTCTTCAGAGGGTAGCCCACTTAGACTGTACAGCATAAACTTAAAAAACAACAAATTGTCTGGTAGCATTTTAAAGACTAACAAAACATATAGATGGTATGAGCTTGAAGAAGTGGGCTGTGCCCACGAAAGCTCATGATAGCAGCTACATGTTTTGTTAGTCTTTAAAGTGCTACCAGACTATTTGTTGTTTTTTTAAGTTTAAAAGAAATCTTGTAAATTAAGCTGGTTTATTCTTTAAAACAGACAATATGGTTCTTGCAGTACCTACCAAATTAACAAGAGATCAAATCAATTCAATTCAAGATTGAATTCAATGGCATGCACAACAACCTATTGAGAGCAAAAATACATTATTTTTTCTAAATCAACAGCAACGTCCCCAGACTTAAATGAAAGCCTTAAATTGCATGTTGGTTGATTTATTTTTAAACATACATAATTTGGTTGGGGTAAAAGGTGAGAACTGAGAATGTTTTGCAGATGTTCAGAAAATTGTCACATGCAAACTGTTTCATTCATTTTCATTAAATATGACAGGAGAAGAGCAGCCAAGCAAAAAGGTAGAATTAATGGGGGAAGAGGAACAAATTCTCCTTTTGTGGCTAGACGATGGAATATGTGGCTATGTTAGCACAGGCCCAGTCTACAAGTAGAACTTCAGTTGATCTAGCTATGTTGCTCGAGGGAGCATGAATTAAGCTGACCTGCACCCTTGTATAGACAGGATTATGTTGATAGAAGAATTTTTCCATTGACCTAGCTAGTGTTTCCTGGAGAGCTGGATTAAATAGAGTGACAGACGAACCTCTCCCATCACTGAATTAGCAAGTGGCAAAGCACTACCGAGGCACAGCTGTGTTGCTGAGGCTATTTAAATGTAGACATTGCCTCAGAGAAGTGGATTTACTACAAGAGCAGAAGAACCTCTTCCATTACTGTAGGATGATGCAGTCCGTTCTTCAGGCGAGCAGAAATCTATGTTCTGGCTGAGGTCATGCAGAAAGGCCAGGGTGATAGGGGAATCTCCATGCAGGAAATGGATTTAGTCTCTCCCCCAAAGGCAGTGTGCACTGGAAGGCTCTAAGCAAGGATGCACAAAGGGATCCCTACAGAGTAACAGGGAGTTGCTTCACCAGGGCTGCCAAAAATACAAGCTGTAAATGCCCTAGGTACAATTTCTCTAACAAGTACATCAAAAGATCCAAGCAACAGTTCCTCACCCAGCTCTTTTGAGAGCACTCCAGCATAAGGTGTCAGGATAAGCACACCCTGTGGAACTGCCCAAGCTAACTTTTATCTTCCTGCTACTGATATGGCTGGTCCCCTGCCAGCAACCAGCTACTTCCCAGCCTGACTCTCCACTTTCAGTCCCATCTCTTGGGATGCCTGCTGCCAAGACTCTCCAGAGACAGAGCCAGACAGTCTCCAGCCTGCTGTTCTTTCATATGCATTCTTTTCTGGCTCCCTCCCAAGCCAAGTCCCCTCTGGCCCTATGACACCAACTCTCACAGGAGTATTTGTGGCTTTACCATATTGGTGTTTTTCTTAATGCCCGCATTTCTGGAGTGAAGTGAATACACAGAACTCAAGCCGTTGTTTAAAAATAAAGGAAGTATGCATCTAGTACCCTGGTTGCAGAGAAACATCTGAAAACATGAAACCAACAGAAAGCAAATTAAAGAACCCAAAAATGTATTCTTTCTTAATGATCTCCTCGGGTTTAAGTCACTCATGATTTGGTTATTTATTGGTGGCGGGCGGGGGTACAGTGTCTGACATGATTTCTGAACAACTGAAGTTGGCAGCACTGCTGACATTAGGAAGTTATTTCCTTTTCCTGAGAGAGCTATCCTACAAGCTGCATGCTTTCTGGCCAGCTGAGCAAGGAGAAGAGCTATCATTCTGCTTTGTTAACTCTTTGCCCAGGAGCAAATGCTATACAGTGTGCAAGGCAGTGAAGTACAAAAAGGTTATTTATCTGTACAGCAACTAGAGTTTTGGATGTGTTGTCCATATGTATTCCACTCTTTAATTGCACCCAGATGAGACAATGCTAAAGACATTGTCACCTCTTCTGGAGAAGAGGAGATGCCCACTGGTGCCTGAACTTCCTCATCGGGGGGTTGTTCTTCCTAATTAGAGATTTTCTCTGGATTCTGTTGGCCACAAGGAGATAGCTGAGACTACACTGGCTGCTGCCTCTGAGTAGCAGTCTCTATGAAGTGGGCAGTGTTCCCTGTTAGTTGAGTGCTTGGGTCCTGAAGGGTATGCATGTGTTCATTTTAAACAAAATGTGGTTTGGAAAGTAGGTATGCATAAAGCATGCTGTGGCTCACCACCCTAGGAACAGTCTAGAAAAGGCCAAGGGGAGGGGGGTGAACTTAACATGTGGAGTGGAGAAGTACAAGCATGTGACAAACAAAGCCATATATGGAAAGGTTGAATATGATTGGTTTAGAAGTTTGTGTTATATAACCTGTTATGTATTTGCCATGTGCTATAAAACAGCAAGGGGAGGGACTCCTTGCTCAAGGGGCTCTGGCTAATTTTAGTACCAGGGGCTCTCCCTTTGTGCACATTGAATAAAGTCTTGTTGAATTGAAGTATCAAAGACCCTTGATTCTGCCCAGTATCTGACTCTCTGGGAACCACAAAATCCCAACAGTCACCACCCAGGAGACAGTCAAATGCCACCCAGCTGATTAGCAGGGTGCCCACAGTGGCCATAGCTGGCAGCATGTTTCTACTGGTGGTGCACATCCACACATGCTTCAGTGCATGTAACAAAATTTACTCCACTCATGGGTGGAAAAAATTAGAGGGAACATTGGAAATAGGGTATCAGAGACCCTATTAGTTTATGACTCTTCAGAAATATTATAGGGAAAAAGAATAGGAGACCCAAGGGAAGGTACAATGTCAGTTGGCCACCATCATAGATTCTATGCTGTCTAGATCTGTAGAACCCTCTATGGGCTCTCTAAACCATAGAGCAGAATAAGGAGTTATCAAGAAATAGGATGGTGAACCTTCAATACTTCTCCACAAATAATTATACTGCAAGATATCACTCTGAGCAGATAAGAGATGACTACAGAGCTCTTGGAGAACAGGTGAGGGAGTTTGATGCACAGGCAGTGCTCTCTTCAATCCTTCCGCTTAAAAGGTAGTGGCCCAGGCAGAGTCAGATGCATCCTGGAGGTAAATATCCTGCTGCAAATATGGTGTTAAGAGGGCTTTGGCTTCTTTGACCACGGGATGCTATTCCAGGAAGAAGGACTGCTAAGCAGAGATGGGGTCCACCTATTAAGAAAGAGTATTTGGATACAGACTGATTAATCTAGTGAAGAGGGATTTAAACTCGGTTCAAAATGGGCAGATGACCCAAGTCCACAGGAAATCCATAAACATGGAGATGGGTCAGAAATTGGGGGGAGCATGGGCTGTAATAATAGAGATAAAGGAGGGACAAGACAGAACTGGGGAGCAAAATCAAATCAGTTTCTTAGTTGACTGTATACTAATGCAAGAATTATGGGAAATAGGCAGGAAAAATGTGAAATCCTAGTAAATAAACACAACTATGACATAGTTAGTATCACAGAGTTGATGGGATAATACATGACTGCTAAATTGCAATAGGAGGATAGAGCTTGCTCACGAAGGACATGCAAGTCAAAAATGGAGGACATTTTGGCTTGTATATTAAAAATGTACTCCCTTGGACTGAGGTTGAGATGGACAAAGGAGACAGAATTGTTGAGAGTGTCTGGGCAAGGATAAAATGGGTTAAAAACAAGGGTGATGTCATGGTAGTAGTCCACTACAAACCACCCAACCAGGAAGGAAAGGTGGATGAGACATTTTTAAACAACTAACTGTGGCAAGATCCTCACTCAGGCCCCTTGCCCTGGGACACCTTCTTTGTCTACAACCAACCAGAGACCCTTTCTGGTACAGTCACCCATGCCTTTTATTTTCAGTGCCAATTTCCCACCACTTTCTATTCACAGAGCTTCATTTTTCTAGCAGATAATTCAGCCAGCCTCTCCTTTTGGCGTGGTAACACACCCTGGCTCCTCCTTTCACTTCTCCTCAGGCTGCCTTATATAGCCCTCTGGCTAATGAGGCCCACAGGTGCTTCCATTAGCCCTTCAGGCCTGGGCTTGCTTAGCTGGCTGCAACTGGCCTTTTCAGCCAGGCTGTAGAGGCAGAGTTCTGGCTTAGCCAGCAGTCTGTCACATAACAGTCATACAAAGCACAGGAGTTGGTGGTGATTAGTAAGGGGGTGGGGACTTCAATTATCCAGACATCTGTTGGGAAAGTAACACAGCAGGGCACAGATTATCCAGCAAGTTTTTGGAATGCATTGGAGACAACTTCAGAAGGTAGAGATTAAGGATGTTAAAATTTGGTTAAATAGATAACCATGTAACCACTGAAAATCTTAACAGTTACATGCTGTGGGATCTGCAGTGTAAAGCTTATTTAAGATTTAAATAAGCTTTATACTGCAGAGCCCGCAGCAAAGTCTCACCAAGAGTGGAGCCACCAGCCCTTGCTGGCTCCAATCCCAAGGAAGTGGCTTCCCTGCCATAGCAAAGCTTCCTCCCCAGGAGCCAGCTGAGCATAACCAATACCATTAACCAAGAAGCATCAGCTTATCAGTTAAATGATTAGTCATATCACTAGGGATGTTAGAGTGCCAGAAAGCTACTGGGGAAGGCTGTTCTAGATTTGATTTTAAGAAATAAGGAGGGACTAGTTAAGAATTTGAAAGTGGGAGGTAGCCTGGATGAAAATTATCACAAAATGGTACAATTCATAATTCTAAGGAACGGTAGAAGGGAGAACAGCAAAATAAAAACAAAAGATTTTGGGAAGGCAGACTTTAGTAAACTCAGGGAGCTGGTAGGTGAGGTCCTATCGGCAGCAAGACTAAGAGGAAAAACAATTGAAGACAGTTGGCAATTTTTCAGAGAGACTTTATTAAGGGTGCAAGAGCAAACTACTTCATTGCATAGAAAGTTAGGAAGTATGGCAAGACACCACACTGGTTTAAACTGGCAAATCTTGAATGATCTAAAAATGAAAGAGTCCTACAAAAAGTGGAAACTACGACAAATTACAAAAGGATTAATATAAACAAACATCACAAGTATGCTGGGGCAAAATTAGAAAGGTGAAGGCACAAAATGAGCTCAAACTAGCTAGTGACATAATGGTTAACAAGAAAATATACTACAAATATATTAGAAGAGGCAAAAAAAAAAATAATCACAGAAAAGGGGGAAAATGGCAGACATGGTTAATGACTTCCATGTTTCAGTTTTCACCAAGAAGGTTGGTGGTGACTAGATGTCTAACAGTGAATTCCAGTGAAAATGAAGTAGTTTCAGAAGTTAAAATAGGAAAACAACATGTTAAAATTACTTAGTAAAGTCAAATGTCTTCAAGTCACCAGGGCCTCACGAAATGCATCCTACACTACTTAAGGAGCTGATTCTCGAGATATCCAAGCCATTAGCTATCATCTTTGAAACGTCATGTTAGGCAGTAGAGATTCCAGAAGACTGGAAAAGGGCAAATCTAATGCCTATCTATAAAAAGGGAAATAAAGACAACCCAGGAAACTACAGGCCAGTCAGCTTAACTTCTGTGCCAGGAAAGATAATGGAGAAAATAAATAAGGAATTCCATTTGCAAACAAAGATAATAAGGAGCTAAGTTACAGTCAGAATGGATCTGTCAAGAACAAATCATATTAAACCAATCTGATAGCTTTCTGATAGGGATAACAAGCCTTGTAGAAAAAGGGGGAAGCAATAGAGGAGGTATACCTAGACTTTAGTTAAACATTTGATACAGTCTCACATGACCTTCGTATAAATAAACTAGGAAAATACAATGTAGACAGGGATACTATAAGGTGGGTTCATAACTGACTGGATAATTGTTCTCAGAAAATAATTATTGATGATTCACAGTCATTCTGGATGGGAACAAGTGGAGTTCTGCAAGGATCAGTTTTGGGACTGGTTCCATTTAATATCTTCATCAACTATTTAGATATTGGCATAGAGTGTACACTTATAAAGTTTGCAGATGATACCAATCTGGGAAGGGTTGCGAGTGCTTTGGAGGATAGGGTCATAATTCACAGACCTACAAGGGAATCCCAAGAAATGCAAGGATCAGTTCTGCCTTCCCACAACACTGCACTGTAGGATGCTTACTCACATTGCTTTGCTCTGTCTGTCAACAGGATGCTAGCAATATGGCCATGAAATGTCAACAATGAAATGCAGAAAAACAGGTTTGACTGGTTTTCACTTTTGCATATCAACAGCATTTTCATCGCCAAACCTTTCCAGTATAGACACAGCCTTAGTCAGCCCAACAAACAGATAGAAATTACCAACTCTACAGTCTCCAGAGGCAATACACAGACCAGCATGTTTGCTCAGCTGAAAACTCACACCTCAAGATAATGTAACTGCATTGACAAAGCATTTATAACAAAACAAGAATACATGTGTTAATAAAGAACAGAGATGTGTGATACTTAAGAGATACCAGGAACAGAAAATGCTTACAAATGAGAGACATGTAATTACTCCTGCTAGTCCTTTGAGGAGAAATTGGAGAAGGTCCAGAGAAGAGCAACAAGAATGATTAAAGGTCTAGAGAACATGACCTATGAAGGAAGACAAAGAATTGGGCTTTTTAGTTTGGAAAAGGGAAGACTGAGAAGTGACATGATAGTGGTTTTCAGATATCTAAAAGGGTGTCACAAGAAGGAGGGAGAAAAATTGTTCCTCCTGGCCTCTGAGGATAGAACAAGCAGCAATGGGCTTAACCCACAGCAAGGGAGGTTTAGGTTGGACATTAGGAAAAGGTTCTTAACTGTCAGGGTAGTTAAACACTGGAATAAATTGCCCAGGGAGGTTGTGGAATCTCCATCTCTGGAGATATTTAAGAGTAGGTTAGATAAATGTCTATCAGGGATGGTCTAGACCAGCGGTTCTCAAACTTTTTGGGCTCCAGAGCCCTTTACATGCGTAAAAATTTATGCGGCGCCCCAGTGGTCCACTGATTGTATGTGTTATACCTATCAATGTTTCCAGTTTGTCAACCTCGCGGAGCCCCTGGAGATTTCTCACAGAGCAGAGTTTGAGAAACACTGGTCTAGATGGTACTGGGTCCTGCCATGAAGGCAGGGGCCTGGACTTGATGACCTCTTGAGGTCCCTTCCAGGCCTAGTATTCTATGACTAAAGCAGTTTTCTTATTTATAGCCACTTCTTTCATGGTCATCTGTCTGACATAGATGGGATCCACCATTCACAGATTGCAAAGAGCACTTGATCCCTCCCTTTCTTTAATGATTGATAACCAGATGCCCCTTTTGTTCTCCTTAAATCCCCCTAACCTTAGGCTACGTCTACACTGGCATGATCTTGCACAAAAACTCTTCCAGAAGAGAGTGTCTACACTGGCATGTGCCTGTGCTTTTGCGCAAGAGCATCCTTGCCAGTGTAGATGCTCTCTTGCACAAGAAAGCTCTGATGGCCATTTTAACCATAGGGCTTTCTTGTGGAAGAAATTCATGTTGCCTGTCTACACTGGCCTCTTGCGCAAGAACAGTTGCACAAAAGGGCTTATTCCTGAGCGGGAATGTCAGAGTTCTGGCACAAGAAGCCCTGATTTCATACATTTGAATGTCAGTTTACTTGCGCAAGAACACACGGCCAGGGTAGACAGGCAGTAAGTTTTTGCACAAGAGCGGCCGCTTTTGCGCAAGATAGCGCCAGTGTAGACACAGCATTATTTTTTCTGTCTCAAGAATTAGGACAAACCCTTGGGTTTGGAATTTAGAGGGTCCTTTGATGCTGATTTCACATCATGACATCAATTTGTTCCTCCTGTTTACCTGTGATGCAAATGAAGTGTCCCTTGTGTTGATTTCACATTACTTGATTCACAACAAATATTCAGGCAGGCAGGCAAATCTACATTCCTTTGGCTGGGGAATACTTGTTTGTTAGCCCTGCTTGGCTGCATAGTTCTAAACTGATTTCCAGTATACACATTCAGCTTTTTGATGAACATTTGATGCCTATGAGGAGTAGCGTGACAGATGTTCATTTGATATCTTGTACACTATTTTTATAGCAGTGGTTAAACAGGTCTTTGGGCTGAGGACCTGTTTGTAAATGTTTACATCCTGTTGCAATCCAGTAAATAGTCTAGGGGTAGAGGCCATAGGGTGCTTTCAGTCAGATCCTGCTCTCTGGGGGGAATGGGGTTGGGTGCTGCCAGGCCTTCACCCCACACTAGAGACTCCTGCAAGCTCCTATGCTGTAGGGGTGGTTGGGAGTGGCTCTCTGCCCTGGACTTGCAACCTCTGAGGTTGCAGTGCCACTCTGGTTTGGCCCCTGACTAGATGAAATCCATGTGGATGGAATTGTGACCTGTCTCTCAGCTTGCAGCCACTCAGTCACATTGGGTCTATTTGGACTCCCATCGTCATGATAGCAGGACCAAACCTGAGTGGTGCTGGGACCCCAGAAGTTGCAGTGCTGGAGCAGGGAAGGAAGCCACAGGAGCTACCATGTGACCCTTTGGAACATTCTAGCCACCCCATTTTGAGTCCTAGCCCACAGGTTGAGAAACCCTGCTATGCAGATACATATGACAGCAGTGTGTATCAGGTGAAACGGATTCATCAGGCCTCATGGGACCCTTTGCCAATGGGCATGGAGGGGCTCTTATGTAGACACCACATCAACGCTGCACTATTGAGCCCACAGACAATCCAGCAGCAGCTCTACATAGCTGAGATGCTCCTCTCCCCTACCAATGCCACCCAACTGGGCAAATACACCAGTTTATTATCCTCTGAACCTCTCCCAAACTTGACCAGTAAAACATGTTGCTCTGTCCCAGACAATTATAATGCCTCTCTCCCTTGGCTAAAAATCACTGTTTTCCATTGGAACCATTCCACAATCAGTTAATAGGGAGCCACTTTGCTCCTGACCATAAGTTTTACTTCTTTATGGCTAAGGCAGATAGAGATAGGACCACCAAATGCTGCCATGACTCTTTACCTCAAACCCTCTCACAATGTTGCCAGAAATTCTCCAACCCTTATTCCTGAACCAAAAGCACCTGGCAGCTGAATCTCTATTATGAGGGCCGGAAGCACAATCTCTTGCCTTTGAAAAGGAGGGTCTCAATTAAGAGGTGTCCCTTTGGCATTATTAGGGAAACAAACCACGTTCCTCCTCTATCTCCAGAGATTTGTCCCTGTACTCCCACTTCCCTCCCTGTTTCCAACCTATCCTCCTCCCAAAGTCAGTTCCATGCCCTCACCACTGTTTCCCATCCTTTCCACTTCAAGAGTAAGCAACTGGATCAACTGATTGTACACAGCAGCATTATGCTAAAAAGAGCACTGAGTAAGGTCTTTTATGAAAGTTTCTAAAAGTGTTCTGAACTTGATCACCATTATGAGATTGGTATAAAGTCTGCACTCATTATTCTATATGCATAATATATACATTCATATGTCCATAGTTTGTGTAACCCTTCTACCAGTAGCACCACCAGCAGCCAGAGCTGGATTCAATATCTAGGGGTTCCTCTCTATCCAACACAGAACTGAATCCAGCCTCAAAAAATGAGGAAGAATAGCTCTTATGCAAAAGGGGTTTTTTGCACAAAAAGGAGCCATCTATATTTCCCTTTTGTGCAAAAAAGCGCTAGGAAGAGGAAATGCAAATGAGCACCCAACATATGCAAATGAGCACTCCATTTGCATTTGCTCTTCCGCAAGAGGCTCATAGCATAGCTGTAGCCCTAGTGATTTCAGCTGACTTAGCCCAAAGTACAGTCCAGCCACAAGAGATTCCAGCATTCTCTGGTGTAACTTTACATACAAAAGAGACTCCTTATGGAGCCTCGCTAACTTTAAGTCTAGTATTGAAACAGTGGAGAGAAACCGGTTAAACCAGTCTTACAGCTCACACCTGGAGGGCATGCAGCCTGCTGACTCACCTCCCTCCCCAGCTTAATCTATAGGGCTCTGGAAGATAAGCCTCTGTCCAAGTGTACTTACACTAAAAGGGTCTCTCTCCTTTTAACAGTTAAACAGTCTGACTTTTCTGCATTCCCACAATAAGTGCAAGTATTGTTGATCATTTCTCACATTTCCTCCATTTAGCGTTAACACAATTTGTGACCCCCACAACAGCCAAATTGGTTACCAGGGCAAAACACCATTGTAACAGTTGAATATTAACACATCTAAGGGAAGCAGGGGCAAACTGCATTTACATAAACACACCCGGGATTTCTCCCCCACTCCAGCCAGCTGAAATGGAAGCAATGATTCAGACCCTGCTTACACTTGTATTATACTTTACAGCATGGAGGGGCTCCTTCCAAACTGGTTATTTACCTCATCAGTTCTCAAACTGTGGGTCAGAACAAGGCTGGTGTCACCAGGGCTGCCTTAAGCTTGTTGGGGCCCAGGACAAAAGCCAGCATTGGGATTTGGGAGGCCAAAGCCTGAAGGTTTTAGCCTTGGGCAACTGGACTCGGGTTATAGGCCCCTACCTGGGATTAAAGCCCTTGGTGCTTGTGTGGGCTCAGGCTTTGGTCTCCTCTCAGAGTGGTGTAGTATTTTTATTTTTTGTCGTCAGAAAGGGGGAAGGCAGTGTAATGAAGTTTAAGAAACCTTGGTTTACACAAAACTAACTTCAAGTACCCATCCATTGATCAGACCGGAAAAGACAATGAGGAGGCATTAGAGTAAATGGACCACCACCTTGGTCATCTATCGTGACCTGTCTGAGGTCTGTGTTACATAAGAGAACTTCCCCCAAGTAATTCCTAGAGCTTACCTCTTAGAAAAAAGTTTCATCTTGATTTTAAAATAGTCGGTGATAGTAAAGCCACTGTGACTCTTGGTAAAATTTTTCCAATGGTTAATTACTCTCACCATTAAAACTTTAGACTTAATTTCCTTTCATGTGAGGAAAACTGGAAGAGGGGGAAGATTTACATGTGTCAGGAATCCAGCATCACAGCTGACATGACTAATTTAAAGATTTAATATTAACTGCTTTAGTTTCAGGCTGTTCATGTTACCATATTTTATTTTAATGCCTTGGACAGAACTGCTAATTTGTGACAGCCTCAAAGATAAGATACCTGACATCTGCTGCCCCTTTAGTGACATACAGAATTAATAGGAGAAAATAATTATGAAATAATTACCCCATTTGGAATAGACATCAGAGTGCCATTTTGCTCATATGATAGGCAAGGATTGCATGGCTTTCTGGGCCTTACCTGTTGCCAGTCAAAAATTCATTACCATCCAATTTAAAGTAAATGGTTTGGGTATAAATCAAACAAGCCACACAAGCCCTGCATGGAATACTGCACAGACCAGAGATGTAATCAGTGACAAGCATGCCAGCCATCAGAAAGTTTTATTAATTCACTTCTTAGAATCACCTAATGATATAACCAACTTGCATCAATGCGAAGTTTAGCCTCCTGACGGTGAAGCAGATACACTCCACATGAGCTGCCTGTCTTCCCTCTCCCTTCCACAATCAAGCTCTCTTGGGAAGGACAATAGAGACAGCACATTATCTTTTCTGCCCCTGCCTTCCAAGGCCGAACAAGTGAAAAATTTGTCCTAATTTCTGCACCAGCTCATTCAAAATAAGGAAGAACACCACAGAAACTCTATTATACAACCTTCCTCAGCCAGACTGCTTCAGGGCCAGGCAGAGCACTCTCTAGTACAGCTACTTACTGTTAAAGGCCTCCCTCCAAGACCTCCCTCAGCTGCACAGCTCTGCACGGAGCTCCTCTAAAGAGCTAGCTGCAGTAGTCTGAGGTTGCAAGTCTGAAGCAGTTTGTAAATAGAAGACGGTGGGAATGGATAATGTCAAATAAAGGTGTAGGAGTGACTGCACCAAAACAGGGGTGTCCAGTAAGGATGTTAGAATATTTACTAGTTGATGGAATTTCTATCCACTACTCGATAGGCATTTCCACATTCCTCCTTTGAAACGTACAGGAGTCTCCGCTGGAGCTCTTGTACATCTCAAAGGAGGAATGCGGAACTCCACGTGAAGCCTGGGGCCAGTAGGAAGTCCCGCTGACTCCAGGCTGCACGTAGGCATGCCAGCTTTGAAATGTACAAGAATGCCCAGTGGGGGCTCTTGTGCATTTCAAAGCAGAAGCACCCGCATGGAGCCTGAAGTCGGCAGAGGACTCAGATTCCCCTGCTCACCCTGGGCTCCATGCTGCACTGCCACTTTGAAATGCCATGCACAGTCTGAGGTTAGCTAGGGACTCCCTAGCTGATCCCAATCTCCACATGGCATTTCTTCAGAACCCGAAATCAGCTGGGAACTCCACAGCTGATCTTGGGCTCTGTGCAGTTTGAAATGCCATGCTGGAACCCAGGATCAGCCAGGGGGTCCCCAGCTGACCCCAGGCTCCATGCAGCACTGCCACTTTGAAACGCTGTGGCAGTTTCAGAGGTGCAGTGCCACACAGCTGAGCCTTGGCGTTTCAAAGGGGCAGCACCACACGGAGCTAACCCTGGGGCTCCGTGCAGCACTGCCCCTTAAATGGAGCTCAGGGTCAGCATGAAACCTGGGGTCAGTTCCTTGTGGTACTGCTTTGGAATGCTGAGGTGGCATTTCAAAGGGGCAGCACTGCACAGCTAATCCTGAGCTCGGTACAGGCTCTGTGCGGTGCTGCAGCTTTGAAGTACCCCCGCTCCCCCCCCTTTGCTGCCTCCAATAAAGGCAGCGGGGGGGCAGTGGGGGAATTGACTAGTCAACTTGACTATCCAATAAGCATTTGCTTATCAACTTGTTGACTAGTTCTTAACATCCTTAGCGTCCAGCTGGCTGGTGGGCATAGAAGTAGCCAAAGGTCAAGGGGCCTGCCTAAATCATTTTACAGCCTGGCTATTTAGGCTTTGCAAACAGCCGCTCCACCTCCACTTTCCACCTAGCAGCAACTTTCCCCATTTGCCTCACAGATATTTATGCATAACACAATAGACACTTACGACCATGGTGATATTCCCCCTCCCCCCTCCCCCTCGATGTAATCTAGTGAATAATGCCATCAGCAGCCTTTTAACCTGCCAAAAAGCACATTAAACAGTCATTCTGCACCCACTGAACCAGTCGTTGAATCTTTCTTTTGATCTGTCAAGATGGCAAATGTGGCTTGATGAGCTGGGATGCAAGAGACAGGCCAGGTCCCCCAAGATCACTATTGGCATTTCAACATCACCGCCAGTGGTAGTCTGCCACTCAAGGAAAACATGTCCCTGCCTGCAGCTTCCTGGACAATCCTGTGTTAACGACATGAGCATCATGCACTTCCCCCAAACAACTCATGCTGATATCAGTGAAGCATCCCTCATGATCCACCAGTGTTTGTATAACCATAGAAAAGTTGCCCTTTTTGTTGATACATTTAGTGGAAAGGTGGGCTGAAGCCAAAATAGAGAAGCGCACAATGTCTATCATCCCACTATAGCTCAGGAGCCAATAGCTACAAATCCATCCACAATGTCCTGCACATTACTGACAGTCACAGTCCTGCAGAGCAGTATTCAAATAATGGTTGTGCACATTTCCATGAAAACTGCCCTCGCTGTATATTTTCCAACTCCAAATTAATCTCCCACTGACCGGAAACAATCCTGCATTGTACGTTTCCACAGTGTGATTGCTGCTTTCATCTCAAGCATCAGGGCAGTGGTCATTTTGGTATCCAAATATTGGAAGGCTAGGGAGAGCTTGGCACACAAATCCAGGCACATGGCCTTCTGCATCCAAGAGTTCTTCAGGCACTGTTCATTCCAAACCAGCATGATGATGCCATCTCAATAATCAGAAGCAACACACCACCTGCTGCAGTAGCTCTGTGAAGGCCATGAACAGTATTGAATTGTTTTTCTACTATGACTCTTAAGAATCTGTCCTCAGAGTCATGTCCTCCACTGTTGCAGTACTATCTATGCTCTGCAGAGATCAGAGAATCATTTGTGCAATGCATGCAACATTTACAACACCACTGCAGAGCTCTAAAGTCTTCATGTCTTTGTCAGATATGGACAGCAAAAAGTAGTTATACTTTTTTTGAAAAATCTGTGCGCCAGGTATGGAACAGAGATGGCATTATATGATGGTGGGATGAAGAAAGTTGCATGATGAGAAATTGACTCCTTGCTCCCAGACTCCATGCAAGATTCATGTGAGCCACATATCACATTGTGAAAATTCTCCCAAAGGCATTGTGTCAGAGGGTGACACATGGCACATCTACCCATGGTGCATTGCACTTTGCGTTAACACAAGATCTCTTGACGAGCATGCAAAATACAAGCAACAGATGCAAGCACCCAAATATACACAAACAAGTGACACACTACCTGCAGTGGCTTTATATCAACATAACATGCTTTGACCAAAGATTGAAATGTAGATGTGGTTGGAGACTCAGCTTCTGGTCCAACAAGTATGGCATCAATGCATTAAGAAGAAGTAAAACTGTGTCAATTACCAAAGCTATATACCTGTGTTCAAATAGGCACTGAGGGTACGTCTAGACTACAGGCTTTTGTCGACAGAAGTTTTGTCGACAGATACTGTTGACAAAGCGCATCTAGACTACATCCAGTTCTGTCGACAAAGCAAGCTGCTTTGTTGACATGACAGCGTAGATACAATAATGCCTTCTGTTGACAGAACTCTGTCGACAAAAGGCGTTATTCCTCATAGAATGAGGTTTACAGCTGTCAACAAAACTGCTGAGTTCTGTCAACGTTATGTCGACAGAACTCAGCAGCAGTGTAGACACAGGTATAGTTGTGTCGACAAAAGTCCACTTTTGTCAACAAAACCCTGTAGTCTAGACACACCCTCAGACTGCAATAGCCAGCAGCGAATGTCAGAAAAAAAAATGCATCATAGGTAACAGCATCATATAATAGCACAACTGACCAACCCCAACTAGAAAGCAGGATTGTAAACATAAAAGGATACCCAGTGAAAAGGATGGTAATGGAATCCAGTGAAAAGCTCAATCACTGGCAGATAATCTTTTGTGGTGATCTTCTTTGCCAAACACAGTCAAGCAAGAACTGACAACTGTAAGACAACATTTCTACTGTGTTTGCAGAGGAATATGGGGAATAGAGGCCTTAACAAGCTTGGCCTGTGCTCTAGCCCACTAATCTGTCCTGATGCATTTAAAAAAAAAAAAAAAAAAAAAAAAACACACACACACACACACCCCCCCACACCACCTAAGTGCCAGAGGAATTCCATTATCAGGTTTATTCTAGAGAGATAAGTCTCTGGAATGAGTATTCCGCACAGATGGAGATCCTTGGGGGACAAAAAAAAAGTTTCAGTTCTGTCAGGGTTACCTAAACAATCTTCTATTGTATAGTTAGAGTTTTCTAAGTATACTAGTTCGAAGAGCTCACCCTCCCTCCGGAAATATACGCTTAGTGCTCTCTAGTTATCTCTTATATTACAAAAGCAGGAGACAGTTATAAATGTTTATAACAATCCTTAAATGAAAGAAGTGGGTGGTTCATTTTTGGAATCACTGAACTGGAAAAAATACTTTAACAATGTAGCATCCCCATTGTATAATTCAAGCATATGAATGCGTGGGCTGTGTAAAGAGGATAGTGGAAGAAATCTCCCCTGCATCCCACCCAAGCACTAGCTTCTAAAAATCCTTGTAAGAGAAACACTTAAGTGTTTTGACTTTTTATCCAGGAAAGTCATTTGTATACTTACTAGAGTTCTTCACCCTACAAATCTGAAATTAGGATATTGCAAACTTTTTACTTTCAATATGCAATGGGTGTACATATAACTATGGTCGCTTTGTTTCTCACAACATGTCTTGACAGCGACATTTGGTGTAGACTACAAGCAACAAATTGGACTGTTGGAACATGTAGAAAATAGATTCTGTGAAGGTTGAAGATACAGTAAAAGATTCCCTGGGGAGGAGAGAAAGCCAACTTTACCCAATACACTAAAATACAACAACTTAAAAAGTTTTGTACAAGTCAGACACCTGACAGAGGCTTTGTCTACATCAAGGTTTGGCCATGAAGTTACTGTCAACATGCAAGTCACCAAAAGTGAAAACAGGTTAAACCAGTTTTTCTGCCTCCCATTATTGGTATTTCATGGCCAAATTGCTAGCACTCTACTGACAGATACAGAAAAGCAATGTGGGTAAGCATCCCACAGTACAGTCAGGGGAAGGCAGAGCTGATACCTGTGCCTCTTGGGATTCCTTCATAGCTCTGTGAGCTCTCCAAGAATGTCAAAGCAGCACAGCAGTCTTTCCAGCCCTACTCCTGCAGCAGCAGTCTGCCTGCTGCTGTGTTCCTAGCAGGGCAGAACAGGAGCATTCCAATAATTTGTTCTTTGTTCCCCAAACAAAGTAGTTCACTTAGCTATCATCCTTTTCAAAGCTCTGGGAAGTGAGGACTGCATGTATGCAAGCCAGCAAAGATCACAAAACACTGGGTACAGCCATCAATCAAGGCAGGCATTGTGGGATATGGGGGAAAGCCAGTTCTGTCAACAAAACTAACAGCAGTCCACACTGGCTCTTCATTGACAAAGGGAGAGAAAAAGAAAAAAAAAGTCTCTCTCAGACCTGGAAGAGTTGTGTTGCCAAAACTGGATGTTTTCCCCAACAAGTCACATTATAATGTAAACAATCACTGCTTTGTCACCAAAAGGCAGTTTTTGGCAACGAAACATATCAGTGTAGACAAAGCCTGAGTAGCATCTTTCCCAATCCATCCAGGGCAAAGAGAACAGGAGGGGACAGTCTGCATTTCTGGAGGTGCAGAATAAGAAGCAAAAGGATGTTAATTATTTTCAAATAAGGGGTTTGTTTTGTTTGTTTTTGAACCTTAAGACTATTGTTACACCAAAGGGACTTTATGCAAAGCATTATGTGTTTCTTATGGGTCTAGT
>CM057845.1:23616371-23635483 GCA_030068395.1 Apalone spinifera
TCGGGTGTATAATACACACACACCACTCACTGCCCTGACCATCGGCTGACAATACCCTACCTTATTCTGCAATAACTTTCATGAGCAGACAAGCCCTTAGTTTTCTTCTCTCATATTTCAGTGTTGTGTCTTCTCTTGGTCATGTGGCATTTTAGTCTGGACTGCTGTCCTTCTCCTAATTCAATTTCATCCCTAAATATGTGAGGGTCATGGATTCTGTGCCACATGTCACAGAATTCCCCCAAGAGTCAGTACAACACTGAGTGAGAAGAGACACTCTAGATCGGTTCATTGAGGAGATATAAGAACTAGGGATGTGAGCAACTAGTTGAGTCACTACTCGATTAGTTGCTCCCCCCCTTACGGCCTCTGTATCAGAGGGACAGAGCAGGACCCGGTGCCTAGGGCAGCTGGCTTAAAAGCCGGCTCCCTCCAGCACCATCTCCTGGGGGATGGTCAGGGGAGACAGAGGCGCAGCAGGGGACCCATCGCGAGCCAGGACTGAGCAGTCCTGGCTCACTCCAGGTCCCAGATGCTACAGCTCTGCTTTTTAAATGTAGTAAGAGCCTGGTGGCTACCTAGCTCTTACTACATTTAAAAAGCAGAGCCACTGCATCTGGGACCCAGTACGAGCCAGGACAGCTGGGTCCCCCGCTGTGCCTCTGCCTCCCTGGTGGCTCTTACTCCATATAAAAAGCAGAGCCACAGCAAACCCCCTTATCTACTAATCGAGTAGTCGATGGAAACCACTATTTAACATCCCTAATAAGAACATGAGAGCAGCCATGCAGGGTCAGCTTAATGGTCCATCTAGGCCTTTCTTCCAACAGTAGCCAAAGCCAGAGGCTTCAGAGAGAATGAGCAGAACAGAGCGACCAGTGACTGTCCACTGTCACTTTCTGGCAATCAAAGTGTGGGCATATCATGGCTTTATATCATGACATTATGATAAGTTCTGACATGATCTGTGCTTTTTCTAATGGTTGTAACGCTGTTTTAGCTTTCTGACTGCTGCTGCACATAGAGTGAGTTATAGGCTCTGACTTTTACTTTTCTCCAGCAGTGTTCCCCCCAGCTCTGCCGTGAGCCCCTGCACCTACTCTGACTTCTTCCATTAAGCCCCACCCTTGCTCTGCCTCTTCTCACCCCCACTCTGTGTCCCAGCATAAATCCCCCTATGCCTGTCTGCTACTCACTGCTCTCCAACCTCCCCCAATCCCTTGCCCAAGCCACACAGCAGCTGTTTGCCAGTGAAGCCTGCTATCAGCTGTTTGGCAGTGCTCCAGATCAGCAGTGCTGCCAATCAGCTAAACAGCTATGGCTGCTGGGTGCTAAGCACCCACTATTTTTTTTCTGTGGTGTATCAGCCCTGGAGTGCCCATAGAGCCAGTACCTTCAGAGAACTATCCACAATGGCTTTCATATAAGATTCGATCGTGGTTCCTGGGATGGGCACCAGAACAGGGGAAGTTATGACTTTTTGTCAATTTAAGCTAAACTGACATAAGCCACTCTTAAGCAAAAATGTGTGCTCACAAATATTTGTATGGGTATAATGAACTCAACCTCTTTCTTCTCTGACCTTTGTTATTCTCATGGATCTACTTTTCAAGGCCAAGATTTTAAAGTTAGGTTCCTAAATTCATTGACTTCAATTGGAGCTGCTGGATGCTTAATACTTGCAATGTCTGACCCAGTTTTCAAAAGAACTGAACGCTCATCAGACTCTTTGCAGTCAATGAGAGAGAGCCCAAGGTGCTCAGCATCTCTGAAAATTAGAACATTATTAAGAGTTTAAATATATATTTCAGTGGCTAACTTTAAGGTCCTATTTTTGAAAATCTTGACCTAATTTGTAATTTCTGTACTGTAACACAGACTGGACACGTTACAACAGAGGAATACACATTTATTCTATAAATTAAGAGTCTCACCCTGTTTCTTTTTCTTCCATTCTCCCTTCTCGCTCTTCCTTTTCCTTTTCTTTATCTTCCTCCCAAATGTCCCACTCCCTGACTGAGTTGAATCACCACAAGTCCTCCTATTGCTTCCTGCCACAATGAGTCAGTGTTTCCAGATGCAACACTTCCTGTCAATGACTAATACATTACAGTACAGATTTATTTGGTATAATATATGTCATATTGTATCTTGGTATGATTTCAGAGTTAAACAATTCTGTTGCAAAAGTAAAACGTAATATATGGTAGCAGAACGGAACAACAGGAAAAACAGGGAAAGCAGAAAAAATGAAAATGTATGTAAACATTGCAGTAGGAATTTGAACAATTGCTGTAAATAGTTTTCAGATACTGTGTATAAACCAATTAAATTTGATAAGAGATGTAGAGTCTTTGAGGCAGAGATTTTTCAGGAAGGCTGTTCTAGATGGCAGGACTTTCACATCAGAAGGCTCTCATGCTAACAATGTGAAGGTAAAGAGACACAGGTCAGGTCTGCGCTAAACCCAGCAGCTTGGCTTAAGGTACATAACTCTAGCAATGTAGAATAGAGATAGAAATGTAGCCGTGTTCGTCTGGTGTAGCTGAAACAAAATACAGGACTATGTAGCACTTTAGAATACATAGCTGGAATTGGCTTATCTTTAGCCAAGCTTGGCCCCACAGCAGAAGGCTGACGGGAACAAACACTCCCGTTGGCTTCTCTTACTCCTGGCAAGAACAGGAGTACTGGACGCTGGCAGGGGTGCACTCTGAGTTCAATGTAGAAAGTCTTAACTAGACTCACTAAATCAAACTCTGGAAGATTGATCATGGCAGCATCAATCTTCCATAGAGTGAAAACATGGCAGAAAAAGCTGATCCTAGAGAAATGGAAGGATTGGGAAGATCAGCTCAGAGAGAGAAGGAAACTGTAAGGTTTCTATGCCACCCAATCTGACTAAGACCATGTCTACTCCACAGCAGCTACCATAACACAGTGACAATGCTGCAAATGTACAGCTGCAACACCATAATGTAAAATGTTCCTGCAGCAAAACAAGAAAGGGGTGGGGGATTTCAATCATTGTCATCAATCCACCTCTCTGAGAGATGATAGCTCAGGTAAGTGATTGTCTATAAATCAAAGACCCCATCGAAGACAGACATTTACATCTTCAGAATAAGTTCAGCATAGTTTCTTGCACCATTTCTGCTCTTTAGAAATGGTAGTTTTCACAGAAAATAGATACATGAAGAATTTTGACTAAATCTGCTGGGATTTCCTTCCTAAATCTTCAGCTTTTTTCTGTGTATAGAGTTCAGGGTCATAATTAATAGTCCATCTGGCCCTATTCTTATGTTTTAGTAAATTTCTTATAGTTACTATTGTATCACAACCTAATTTGGGAGAGGGGCTTCAGGGCAGTGGGTTGGGATGTGTATCAGTATGGGGAAACTTGGGCAGGGGACTGGAGGGTATGTCGGGAGTGTGCTAGTCAGGACAGGGAGTTGAGGTGGGGGGGGGCTCAGAGCTGGCACTTGGGGTGTGGGAGGTTGCAAGGGGTCTGTGTTCAGAAGCGTTGTTTTGCCTAGCACTAACTTTTGGCAGTCTAGGTAAATTGTGTGTACGTGTTTGGAAAGGAACTTGTGTTCCTTGCTTTAATGTCATATGATTCCCAAAAAGTACAACTGAAATCCAGTGAGCCGGTTGGGACAGACTGTGAGAGAGTGCATGAGCTACTAAGTTTGCTTGGGAGGGTCAGAATGGGTCTCAGGGTTGAGGAAAGTTGGGATTTTGCAGACTTCATGTCAAAGATGCGTATGTGATAGGTTTAATCTCAGAGATTCCCTTGTGACTGTCACTTGTGCTGAGATACCACTTAGCCAATCTTCCTGCCCTCGTAAGCACCCTTCCTGCTGAATCAGGCCCTCCATCCCCTCACGCATTGGCACAGAGATGGGAGCACAGCCCTCTGCAGTATAATACAGATGCTAAGATCAGCTCAGTTTTGGGAAGGCTCAGTTAAAGGGACTTGCATCAGCACCCAGGTGCACTTCCCCAATGGAACCTGAACTCCAAATCTATATAATGCTGTATAAAATTTTATACAGGGTAAGCTCATGTTGCTTACCCCCTTTCATAAGTGAAGAGAGAGATGCACAACTGTTTCCTCCCTCCACGGGTGCACTGGGCTTATTAATAAGCAACAGTGATTGTATTAAGTACAAAAAAGTAGAATTTAAGTAGCTATAAGTAATAGCACACAAAACAAAGTAAGTTATTACGCAAAATAAACAAAATACACTCGCTAAGCCTAATACATAAGAAATTTATTACATGGAATATCCCACCCTTAGTTATTCTGATAAGCTTCTGTCACAGACTGGACAGCCTCCCAGTCTAGGTTTGATCCTTCCCCCTATTTAGTCTCAGATGTTTCAAGCAGCCATCTTGGGTGACAAGCAGGAGTGTCCCGAAGTCTGGCAGTGACACCCCCCCCTTTTTTTGGTGGAGGCTTCACACTTTTTTATAGATTTTGCCAAAAGTGGGAATCTTTTATGTTCAGTTTAAACCTTTTCTTACTTTCAGTGGAAAAGTACAGCATCCAAGATGGCTCCCAGCATCAGCTGACATGACTACATGTCATGGTAGGACCAACCATAGCTTCTTTCTTCTAGGCTCACAGGAAAAACAAGTTAATTTACAGATCATTGTCCATATCAATGAGCCATTAAGCTTCTGAAATAGTTTTAATGGCCCTCACTTAGCATGTCTACATCAGTAACACAGGTTAATACTTCATCTTTCTAACTTCAAAATATAGGAATGATACATGCACACAAATAGAATATATACATTCAGCAGATTATAACTGCATATTATACTCTATTTTGCATAATATATATTCCAGTTATGTATATTCATAAGAATATTTCCTCAAAGAATATGAAATGCAATGTCACAGGATGCCAGATACTGACTCTGCTTAGCTGTCCACCCAGCTACCTCCCAGCCCTAGACACCTGCAAACAGCCAAGAATCTGGCTGTGTCCCTACCAGTCCCGGCCTGTTCCCTATACCCTGGAAAAAGGCTCACCTGCCTGCAGTCACAGCTAGGCTGGGAACTGCTGCTATCACATGCTAAAAACAGCTGAAATAGCTTCCAGCCAAACTGATGATACAGGACTTCATACCAAAGAGCTGATTAATTAGATGAGGAAAGCTGATTGGCTTCAGGCCCTGGAAACAACCGATGAGGCTATCCATGAAGAACCTGATTGGCTGCCACCAGCTGGGTTAGCCAAAAAGAGAGAGTTGATTGGCTGCAGCACTTGGAAACAGCTGATGAGGCTGCCCATGCAGTAGCTTTCTGATTTTAGTCTCATTTGCCATTGTAGACTATAGTCATTCAAATGAGAGCACAGAAAACCCATAAAAGCTGCACCACATGAACCCAATCCTTTTTAATTTAGCAAGGCTTTTAACCCCAATTATCTGAATAACTGAAGGAATAACTTGTAGCTGTGTTCTTACAGAATGTACTGTCAAATGGCATATTCTGCAGCAATGGAGATCAAGAACAATAATATAATTGACCAAGATGATAGTGAGTGAGAGTTGGGTTCTGAAAGTAAAGCAAAAAGCAAATAGTTCATCTAATGCTATAATTAGATTTACATTTTGCATAATCTACACTAGGTAATGCATTCTTATCTTAAGTCACAGAAAGGAAAGAAAGAGCTTACATGTCCCAAAATACAAATCTTGGTTCTGAACCTTTTGTCAGGCTTCCAGCATATATTCTATTATAAAAAGCAAGGGCTCTCAACATTTTTTATAGGTCCCTCTTTGGAAAATATTTCAGGCTGTCACACACACAACCCCTTCTCTTGGTACCAAACTGCTGTCATGGCATCGGTACAGAGCTCTCCAGAACTAAGTAACCATCCCATGCCACCCTAACTTCTGGGCTGCTGGTGATGGAGGTGCTGTCTTCAGAACTGGGTGCCAAGCTTGCAGCTGCTGCTCTCCAGTCACCCAGCTCTGAAGGTAAGGAAAAAAGGATGAGCGGGGGAAGGTGGAAATTACATTTGTTTGTATTTCAAAAATCTTCCCAGAGATTGGAAGACCAAGAAAAGAGGTCATATCCAGGAAACCTATTTTTATCTTGTGAGCCCACTAGAATATCCTTACAGCCCCCTTTTATGCAGTACCCCCAGTTTGAGAAACCTTGCTAGATTGGTTCATATACCATGCTCATCACTAGTGGTGCTGGAACAATTTTTATAGTGGGGATGCTGAAGGCAGAAACCATGTATTTGGGTTGCTATTACTACTTCAAGCAACAAGCTATGGCAGCAGCCCCAGCACCTCTAACTGCAGCACGTATGCTCATAACTGTAGCATTTGAGTGCCTCCCAACAGTGCATGAAGCAACTCAACTACACATCCCAGCCGCTGTGTCTAGACTGGGATGATTTTGTGGAAACACTTTTAATGGAAAAGTTTTTCCGTTAAAAGTATTTCTGCAAAAGAACATCTAGATTGGCACGGACGCTTTTGCGCAAAAGCACTTTTTGTGGAAAAGCGTCCGTTCCAATCTAGACGTGGTTTTGTGCAAGAAAGCCCCGATCGCTGTTTTAGCCATCAGGGCTTTTTTGTGCAAAACAAATGTCAGCTGTCTACACTGGCCCTTTTGCGCAAAAGTTTTGCGCAAAAAGGACTTTTGCCCGAACGGGAGCAGCATAATATTTCCGCAAAAAGCACTGAGTTTGTACATTACAAAGTCAGTACTTTTGCGGAAATTCAAGCGGCCAGTGTAGACAGCTGGCAAGTTTTTCAGTCTAGATACAGCCTCCCTGTCCTCAGAGGGAGAAGAGTTAATGGTGGAGTGTTTTGTTTTGGAATTTACTTTATAATATACAAACATGTGGTGTTTTACGCTTATGATAGAGAAGGTTAGATCAAAGAAATGCACCTTGCCCTGGGACCAGATGGTGGAGAGGTCTGTGATAGTCCTTGGTTCCTGGAGGAGTTCACTGAGCCATCCCCTGACAGAGCTCTGTCTCCTGCACAGAAAACCTGTGTCCTTATTGTAGATAGCTCTTTTGTGCTAGAAGTGCAAAGTGTTTCACCACAATCTTCAGTGGGTGGTTTGGGGGAGACTTTTTTGGGAGGAGGTTGTGATGGTTTTTTACATATCCTGTGTGACAGATTCAGGCCCCTATGAAAGAATTTTCGGGGGGTAGGGGGGGAGGAGGATGCTTTTTTGTAAATGTGGACCGCAAGGATATGAATGCACTGCCATAGTCCCCCAACTAAGTGGGGAAATCAGCCCCAGCCTTCCCTGGCTGGCCAGAGAATGGGGGAGGGAGGCTCGGGCAGCGCGCCACTCCTGCCTTCCCCTGGTCGGACAGAGTATACTTACTTGGGAGACCCTAGGCGGGTGCTTTCACATGCTTTGCACCCCCCTGCATACAGGCCTGAGATTAGTACAGACAGACATCTGTACATGTCTGAATCAAATTGCGAAAAGCATCCAATGAAACTGTAACCTTTTTGAAGAACTTGACCTATATGTTGTGCATGTAGCAGTAGCAGCTTAAGACATGACAAGGACAGATAAAGAGCAGCAAGCCTGATTGTAATGCCTGAAACTCCCTGAGGGACTAATATAAGTTATCAAATTCAACTGTGATTCTTTTCTAGTCACAAGGGGGTCCACCTCCAGAATAATGATTATCCTCTAGGGATGAGCCCAGCTGGTTTTCCTAGTGGTGGGACTCCACCTCATCATCCAGCAAAATGACACCAGTTCTAAATTGCAATTCCTGCTGGCACACTAATAAAGCAGAAACAAGAGATTCTTTGCCTGAGTATATCCCCAGAGGAACACATGGGAACGGGATAACTGGTCCCAGGGGATTCTATCACCAGGTTTACATACCTCTGGTAAATACTCCTAAGTATATTATTGAGTGCTCATTCAAATCCAAGATTTTAAATTGGCTCTTATTAATTTGTTTTAGAGAAATACTTACTCCTAACATTTCTGATTTATGGTAATTCACTTTAAAGCTAGAGACTCTCAGCCCTGGTCTACACTAGGGAGTTATTTGGAAATAACTCCCTTTGACAGGGTGTACCAGCCCCGCACTGGGTAAGCAAGGCCTAACCAGGCCCACCTGGTTGAGGAAGTCCCACCCCCACAGACCTGCTGGGCAGCCTCAGACTGCAGCTCAGGTATAAAGACCTGGAGAGAGGCTCAGTTGGTGTTGGCTGCTGAGGAGGAAGGAGGCACTGCCAGAGCTCCTGGAGGTGAACTGCAAGAGGGACTGGATCTGAAGACCAACCAGAGAGACCCCCAGAGCTACTTCAGAGGATTTGGAGGAAGGAGGCACTGCCAGAGGGGCTGGACCTGGTGACCAGCTAGCAAGACACTGGTGCCACTGCAGAGGAGCTGGAGGAGGACCCTGGAAGGAGTCCAGTGGAGACTAGTAGGAAGTAGCCAAGAGCAGGAGATTGTATCCTGAGGAACTCAGTGTGTTGCAGTAAGAGTCCCTGCTAAGCTAGCCGTGGACTACACCACTGCTAACAGGACCCTGGGCTGGGACCCAGTGGAGTAGGAAGGGCCCAGTTCTCCCCCTCCTGTTTTATCCCCAACCTGTGGGGCTGGCACCTGCTGCTATTTACTCCCACTATTAGGTGAAACTGCCCCAGTGAATGGAATGGTTAATATTGACTTCAGCCCCTAAGCCACACTGCCCCAGTGAAAGGGAATTTCATTATTGATTTGGCCTCTAGGCTGCCCCACACCAATGAAAGGGGTTTTTCATTGTTGACTCTGGCTGGTAGGTTGTACAGCCCCAACAAGAGGACCTAATGTGTAGCATGGGGAGGAATTGATGAACATGCAGGACTGGGGCATAATTTCAAGAACCCCTGGGACTTGACTATGCTTACAGAGTGACCTGCATGTAAGATCCTTTCCAGATTTAGAACAAACATTATATTGTTTAAATAGAAGCTGCTAGTTCTTCTACATCCGTTCCAAACTAAACCCACCCACTGTAGTATTCAAGACAGCCTCACCCCAAACACTCCTGTTATTTTGAAATAACAAGTGGAGTATCCACACTACCAAGCCTGTTTTGAAATAATGGGCTGGTTATTCAAAATAATAACTCAAGCTTTCCATGAGGAATAATACTGACTTTGAAATTGTTATTTTGGGAGTTATTTTGAAATGTTATTTCAAAATAATTTCCTAGTGTAGATATGACCTCAGACATTTACTAGAGAAGGACCAGTACTTTTACAAACAAACAGATGGAAGAAAAAAACCCCACATATAAATAGTCATCCTATGTTGTCCTCCAGCAACAGTGACACTTTTTTATGAAACATTCATTGCATGCAAGTTGGGCAAGTGGCCCTTTTGCTATGGGAGAGATCGTATCAGAGCTGTATCCTTTCATATGAATATCTGCTTGGGGATGGATATATCTCTATCCTTTCCAGGAATTGGGACCTATTCCTAGTGTTATATTAGAATAATTCTACTTAACTCCAACATTTTTTCATGTAATGACAGGAGTACTAGAAGGTTATTTTTTATTTGATCTGAATGTAATATTCTTTATACCCATTTTATATTGACTATTAAGATCTGTCTTTGATAAATTCTATCTGGCCTTGGTTGATATAACTTGGTAATATCTGATAGATTTTTTTTTGCCAGTATCTTAGCTTGAAGCTTTACATCTGAATGCAATAGAAAAATTGGCCTGCACGCTGTAAAAATCCTTTCCAGATTTAGAACAAACATTATATTAGTTTAAATAGAAACTGCTATTTCTTCTCCATCAGTTGCAAATTAAACCCATTGTGATAGTTCAAGACAGCAATATAGTAAATTCAGGATTTACTGGTTTGGTGTCCTGACCGATCTCCTGCTCCATCAGTAAGGATAAAATTTTAAAAAACAATGAATAGTCTAGCAGCGCCTTAAAACATGGAGATCAGTAGTCTCCAACCTTTTTACACCCAAGATCACTTTTTAAATATCAGAACAGGCAAAGATCTACTGCCCCACCCCTTCATTGAAGCCCCGCCCTTTCTATTCTCCTCCTGCGGCGCAGCCCAGCCAGGCCAACCCCTCCTGCGCCTCTCTTCCTGTAGCGCGGCCAATCCTCGCGGGCGCCTGCCCCGGGGCCAAACCCCCCTCCTGCTGTGCAGTTCGGCGTGGCCAACCTCCTCCCCTCCCGCAGCACGGCCAAACCCAGGGGCCAACCCCCGCTACAGCACAGGGAAATCCCTGCGCTCGACTCACCCCTCCGGCGCTGGAATCATAGGGAAGCCACTGCACTCCTCCTCCAGGGCCGACGCCCCTTCCCCCCAGCATGCAACAGAGCTGCGGGAGGGGAGCAGCCCGTGCACTTCCGGAACCCCTGGAAGTGACGCAGGCTTCAGACAGGACTTCCGTCCACCCCGCGAGAAGCTGGCACTACACTACCGGTAGATAGTGAGGCTTCTCGGGGGTGGGGGAAAAATGGAGGATGGGGGTGCCCGAATGCTTTGCGATCGACTGGTTGGTGACCACAGATGTAGATGGTATCATGAGCTTTTATGGGTACAATCCACTTCTTCAGCTGAATGGAGTATTATAAGTTTAGTTCCAAAATAAATAAGGGATGGGGCAGGGGAAAGAAGGATGGGGGGGAGGGGAATAGTGAATTAGTGTTCATATTGCATGAAGCTGATAGAGAAGGTGCAAATTGTTCTTAAGTACCCATTGTTTGGTTGGTTAAATCACTAGGATGTGAAAGGTGGTGTGCTAGCCAGGTGATGTCTTTATTCATATCTTTGTGATGGGTCCCAAACTTATAAATGAAGTTAAGTTCCAACTATTCCCTATGTATTTGGCTTGTGGAATTGGCTTGAAACAACATGTTGACTTTTAGATCCATTAATGAGTGACTTGGCAGGTTAAAGTGTTCTCCAGCAGGTTTCTGTGTGTTGCCTTTTCAGATATCTGATTTCTGTCCATTAATTCTTTCCCATAGACTGTCCAGTTTGGCCAATATACATGGCAGTGGGGCACTGTTGGCATTTGATGGGATAGATCACATTAGTGAATGTGCAGTTAAATGAGCCCCAATGTAGTAGCTGATGTTGTTGGGTCCAGTGATGACATCACTTATGTAAATGTGTGGTCAGATGGCACTGGGCTGATTGAAGGAGTGGGTTTCAGGATGATTATGATGGAGGTGTATTATATGGTTACTGAAAATAATTTGTTGGAGGTTAGGAGGTTGTCTGTAGGTGAGAATTGGCCTTTCCCCCAAGGCCTGTGAGGGTACATCTACACTAGACCCCTAGATTGATCTAGGTAGGCTAATGAGGGTGACCAGAATTGCAAATCAAGCCTGGGATTTAAATATCCCGCACTTGATTTGCATGTTCCTGGCCAGTCGCCATTTTAGAAATTGACTAGCCCGAAGTAACTGCCCACATCTACACATGGTAATGAAATGGGATTCTGATTTAAAGCCCTAACTCGAATTAGCTGGTATTCCTCCTGCAATTTGAACAACGTGTGGTTACTTCAGGCTAGTCAATTTCTAAAATGATGACCAGCCAGGAACATGCAAATCAAGCGTGGGCTATTTAAATCCCAGGCTTGATTTCCAATTTTGGTTGCCCTCATTAGCCTCCCTAGATCGAGCTAGGGGGCTAGTGTAGACGTACCCTGAGAGTGAGAGGTCATTTTTCAGGATAGGTTGTAGACTGTTGATAATATGTTGGAGGGGTTTAAGTTGTGGGCTATAGGTGATGGAATTCTGTTGTATTCTCTTCTTGGCCTGTCTTGAAGTAGTTCATATCTGGATACTCTTCTTGCTATGTCGATCTGTTTGTTCATTTCTCTGGGTGTGTATTTCAGTTTTAAGAAGGCTCAATGTAGATCCTGTAGGTGTTTGTCTGTGGGATTGGAGCACATCCAGTTGTATCTTAGGGCTTGGCTGTAAACAATAGATTGAGAAATGTCTTGAGTAGAAGCTAGAGGTAAATGTAGCAGTCGATAGGTTTCCGGTATAAGGTGGTGGAAATATGTCCATCATGTAATTGTACTGTAGTGTCAAGGAAATGGATCTCTCGTGTGAACTGATCCAGGCTGAGGTTGATGGTGGAGTGAATGTTGTTGAAATCCCTGTAAAATTCTTCAAGGGTCTCTTTCCTGTGCATCCATATGATGATGCCACCAATGTAGTGTAAGCAGAGTAAGGGTGCTAGAGGGCGAGAGCTGAGAAACATTGTTCAAGGTCAGCTATAAAGACCTTGGTATATAAACATTCAGTTGTATGCATTTTTGTATGCTCCCTCAGTACAAAAATACATAGGTAGCTAGCATAATAGACTTCACAAGAGCCCCCAAAGACCACAGACTCAGAAGATACAATAGCACCCGAGTCAGATTTATTGTCGAACGAAGTATGTTAATAATTGTCGGTAGCCAGATGGCCTCTGAGCCCCTACATCAGGGATGGCCAACCTGTGGCTCCAGAGCCACGTGCGGCTCTTCAGAAGTTAATGTCTCCTTACATAGGTACCAAATCCAGGGCTGAAGCTACAGGTGCCAACTTTCCACTGGGCCAGAGGGTGCTCACTGTTCAGCCTGCATCTCTGACCTAGGCACTGTCCCCCTAGGATCCTGCCACTTTCTACCCTCTCCATTGAGCCTGTCACACCTATGCTTCACCCCTCCAGTGTCTCCCACTGAGAGAGCTGATCCCAGTGGGCAGGAGGAAAAGAAGGAGGCACTGACCGGTAGGGTTCAGCGGGTGGGATGTGCTGAAAGTGGTGGTGGGGAGATGATGAGGGCTGGTGACATATAACGGTTGCTCTTTGGCAATGTGTATTGGTAAACTCTGGCTCCTTCTCAGGTTTAGGTTGGCCACCCCTGCCCTACATATTTGTACCAAGGACAATGACTCAGTTGATAGTATGGACTTTACTGTTGCCCCTTAGGCCAGCCAAAGAATTAAGTCAAGGTACCCCAATATTTATAGACAGAAATGAACAATCTGATACACGCTGTACATATCATTTTACACATTAATGACACATTTGGTACCTCCCCTGGTACTTTCTTCCAAAGTGTTCACTACCCATTGTTATGCTTACACTTTTGTTGTTTCATACTATTATCATGTACTTAGCTGAGTGTCCCTGTACTGTGCTGATGGAATGTATTTACATACTCCATGTGCTTTTATCAGTGCTAGCAGTTCTAGTGCCAAGAGACATTGACTTGCAGGCAAACATTTGCTTTTGACACAGCCTGTCTATTAATCATAACTCTTGCTTACTTTGATTTAAGCACCAGACCCATGCTTCAGGCTCTTTCTTTCTCCTACACCCATTATTCAACCAACCATCAAATGTTTCATAATATTCTATTGGCAATAAAATATGGGTCCAGAACTTTTCTATTTTGCATATCGCTGTTAAGACTTCCTTCTGTGTGGAAAATGCTCATACCTGTCTAACAATTAAAGCCTGGGTTGGTTACTTTATATGGGCCAGAGTTTTTCAAAAGCTTGTGCACGAAAAGTTGGCAATATGGAGAGTGGTTAAAAGGGGAGTTTTAGCTCCTCTGGCTACTCCTAGCATTTTCAAAAGGGATACATCTACGCAGCAGAGTTATTTTGGAATAATGTCCATTATTCTGAAATAACATGCAATGTCTACACAAGAAGTCCATTATTTCAAAATAAATTTGAAATAACAGGCTTCTTACACTCACTTCCTTAATCTTTTTACAACGAGGTTTTCAGGAAATCAGCAGAATAGCAATTGATTTCAAAATAAGTGCTGAGTAGACAGTACCACATTTCTAAATAAGCTATTTTGAAATAAACTACATAATTTGTGTAGCTCAAATTGCATAGCTTATTTTAAGGTACATGCTACTGTGTAGATGTACCCAAGGGTCTTTTAGTAAGAAACATAGAAAGATGGGGATATCCTTAGGAGTGATGGGGCTCTAAGCAGTACCATTAAGCTGTGCCCTTACACACAATAGCAGCCCAGGGAGAGGGGAGGATGATTTTTTAGAGATGTGATTTTTTTTTTTTTTTTATAATCTTCAGCAACACACTAATGACATATTGTAAAGCAAATTTGAACTAAGGTTCTGTAGACTAACACACTACATGCAAAACAATGAGCAGTCCCGTGGCACCTTGGACACTAGCAAATATATTATATCCATGAGCTTTTGTGGGTAAAACCCATTTTATCTGTTTTTACCCACAAAAGCTCATGGATATAATATATTCATGATATGATATATTTGTTAGTCTCTCAGCCCTGGTCTACACTAGGGAGTTATTTTGAAATGACTCCCTTATTTTGAAATAAGTGGACCGTCCACACTACCAAGCCCTCCATTTCAAAAGAATGGGCTGGTTATTTCAAAATCTGTACTGCTTTCCTTGGGAAATAACTCCCAAAATAACTAAATTTGAAATAAGCTTATTTCTAAATAGTTATTTCAAAATAATTTCCTAGTGTAGACATGCCCAAAGGTGCCTTTGGATTGCTCATTTAAAAAAAAACCCAAATAGTCTAGTAGCACCTTAAAGACTAACAAAACACGTAGACGGTATCATGAGCTTTCATGGGCATAATCCACTTCAGTGTTATGACATGGAGAACGGAAAGCAGCAGGCAGTGCAAGATCATTAACGTCATCATGGAGCATAGTGTTCTGGAATTACAGGACATCAGAGCTTGAGCAAATTCAGCATTAGGCATGATCCTTAGTACTAAAATGCTCTTCCAGGTTGTCCTTACACCTGCCTAACAGGAAGCATAGTGATCTTCATGCTATCAGAGCCCCTTATACTATTTGCCTCATTAAGGATGTGTCAGCAAGTTAGTCATTGACTGATCCAACAATCATTCTGAGTATATTCGTATCACACTCAGCACGGTTGCCCTTTACTTCTGCCCTTCCCCTCGTTTCAGTGCATGTTCTAAACCGCCCTCGCTTCTTATGTAGCAAGAACAAAATATGCAATAGTTTGAGATAGTAGAGCTCCTGTTTGGGGTGATACAAATAGGAGTGACTATCCTAAATTCCTGGTGATAAAGCCTTTTGCTACATCACACTGTACTTTCTTTGTCATTCATCTGTTACACATACGTTGCATTTTTAGATCATCTTCCATCTATAAATCTGAATGTTTATTACAAGTATTGATGAAACAAACTTGACCCCACCCATCTGAGGTGATTATCCCCCACTTACAGAGGGGTAAGGAAATAAATATATTGGTTAAATGACTTGTTCAAGGTCATAACAGGCTATGGCAAAGCTGGGACGGGATCACTTGCCTCCAAGATCTGTACCTTAACCACACAATTCAGGCCTGTATGCAGGGAGGGAAGGGGGGTTGCAAAGGACGCGAATGCACCCCCCATGATCTCCCAAATTGCCCCAATCTCCCTCTCCATGCTCTGGCTGGCCAGGGGAAGACAGAAGCGGCGTACTGCCTAAGCCTCCCTCCCCCGGCTGGCTGGGGGAAGGCTGGGGCAGTACGCTGCCCAAGCCTCCCTCCCCCATGCTCCAGCTGGAGCAAGGCTGGGATGTCATGGCAGGAGCTGGACATCCACCAGCTCCTCCCATGGCTGTCACTGCTATGGCCCAGACAGATGGGGCCAGATTCTGCGCCAACCCTTTCAGGCAGCCGGGGAAGCAGGCTGTCGGTCTGCTTTGTGATCCACCGGTCAACTGCGATCAACATCTTGGGTACCCCAGATATAGGATATAATTGGGCTCTGTTGGTTGTCCCACAGGCATTGGGCAATTAGTGCAGCTTGGTAACAGACTGTTGTTCATTTCATTTGTAGCCTGGAGGTGAAGTATAATATAATTTATGTGGGTATGGCTTGCCAGTCTGACTAGAAGGTTCTAGGTTTTGTCCTCCTTCCCCAGGTGAGACGGACCGGGCTGGGTCTGGGCATAGCTGAGGGCATCTGCTCAGGGCGAATTGCTCAAAACTCAGGGTTCCTTACAGCCCCAGACTAGAGACCTTCCCAAATAGGCCACAAACTAGTCACACCGAGCACTTCAGCTGCCAATCTGGCCAGCCAGAAGCCTCATGAGCAAAACCCCTCTGATACTCCAGCTCTTCCTGTGCCCCAGTCAGCCCAGGCCTAACACACAGGTGAGTGGGTTTAGAAACCAATCTCACCTGCCCCAAACAGGTTCTTCTGGTCCCAAGAAACCAGCCACAGGTCCCAGTCAATTTACATTCTGGATCTTACCTACAAGACCATGCTGAGCCAATCCTTTAGAATCTAAAATCTAAAGGTTTATTAATAAAAGAAAGAAAAGCATGAGAGTAAGCTTGTTAAGGAGAATACATTACATGCATTGAATCACCAAGTTCTCAATGAAGGCTCTTAGCAGAGATGTTACAACTGCTATCTTAAAAGTCTCTGGTGTACATCCTATGTCAGGATGGGTCCACGGTTCTTCTCGGCTCATTGTTCCCTGCAAGGCTGCATCTGGAATCAGGAGCTGAACTCAAGACAAAATGGAGTCTGCCAGATGGCATTTTATATCCATCCCTGGTCTCTTGCAAGCTGGAGTGGGTCACATGGCCCAGGGACTTATCCTTGTGTCCCAAGCCAGCAATCATTATTCTGGCTTGTCTGCAGGCATCCAGATTCATTCCTCACATGTGTCTTTTGCACCTAAAGATCTATTGTCCCTGGAGCCTCGCTAATTTGCATAGCCATTGAACGAACATTCCTGGCACATTGCTCTGCCTCAGACAGAGAATTTTCCAGAATCAACACAGAGTACATATTTATAACTCCACATACAGATATTATACAAGTACATGAATAGCATATACAGAATCAGTAGAACATAAGCTTTCATGTGACACCTCACATGACCCCCTTGGTACAGACTTTTGGGGCAAATACCCCCCCCCCCATGGGTGCAACAGTGATCTTTAGAATCCAATAACGTGACACCAGGTCACAAAGTTTGAGGGCTATTAAATTTCTATTTCTGGAGGTGGATTTGGGGGGGCCACAAAAGCAGCCACGTTCACAATGAGGATTGTACCAAATTTTAAAAAATGTATTATGACTGGTATTAAGATGGCAAACAAAACAAAACATACAGCACTAATCACACAGATTGATTCAATCACCCCTCAGCATAGCATTAACCAAGTTTGGTTATATAATTGTACATATCTAAGTATACAAAGTAAATTACCTAGTATAATACCATACTTACATACCCTTTTCCCAGAAGACCCAGTGTGCAAAGGCCAGCCTCCCTCTGCTTGTGGGACTTGGATTTTTGGTGAAAGGTGAAGTATGGAAAACTTAGAAGCAAAAAGACTTAGAAAGAATAAGTAAAGTGAGCCAAAGAGCTTTGATATGAAGGAAAGAGATGCTTGATGAGGAAGAAGATTTCCTGTATCTCCACTACTGCCATAGCTTTTTATGGGTCTCTTTGTGTCATTAACACCCAACCTCTAATGGCCATAAACAGATTTCTGCGCCCTGAGGCTGTGTCTACATTGGTGCTGTCTACACTGGCCGCGAGTTCTTGTGCCTGTACACTGACGTTCTCATGTATGAAATCAGTGCTTCTTGCGTAAGAACTCTGATGCTCCTGCTCAGGAAGAAGCTCTCCTGCGCAACTGTTCTTGCGCAAGAGGCCATTGTAGACAGGCAGCCAAGAGATTTTGTGCAAGACCCGTCCAAACAGAAAAAAGCCCTAGTGGCCGCTTGGACGCTCCATATGCGCAGGCAGCTCTGGACTTCCTGGTAACCCAAGCCCCTTAAAGGCACACGCAGCCTGCAGAGGCCACACAGCAGAAGCTCCTCTGCCAACGAGCTCTGCTTCGCAGCTCTGCTCTCAGACACCAGACCATCCAGAATGGCTGCTCCAGGTGTGGAGCAGCAACCCGCACCCCCAGCGCAGGAGGCCCCAAGGGGCACAAAGCAGCATGCCCCTTCCTGGTCCCCAAGGGAGATTGAGGCCCTCCTGGACTTGTGGGGGTGGGGAGAGGAAGAGGCCCTGCACGACCCATGGCCCCATCGGTGGAATCAGATATCTTCTGCTGAATGGCCCAGGTGCTCTCCGACCAGGACCATCCAGCCCGGACTCTGGAACAGGTCTGGGCTATGTCCGGGCCAGCGAGGACCAAGGGGCAGGAGCCGACATCTGCCCCCATTACCAGCGGCTCCACACCATCCTCGGAGAGGCAGCACCCCAGGGACCGTCGGTGCCAGTCGACATCAGGAGGTGCCCCCCCATCACCAGGCCCAGTGAGGTGGGGCACAATCAGAACTGCCCAGTGTCACCCTCCAGCTCGAGGTCTTCTCAGGCAGCCCGGACGTCTCCCCTGCATCATCGGAGGCCAGAGAAGGATCCACTGGTGAGTGTTGCACTTTGCACTCACAAGGGCAGGGGGGAGCTAGGCGCCCGGGGGGAGGGAGGGAGAGGGAGGGAGCGTCACTCAGGCAGCATGAACTGCATGGGCTGTGTAGCATTAGGCAGTATGCAGCACGTGCAACCCAGCCTGGTGACCAAGTGGCATGTGGCTGCGGCAGGCAGCTCCAGGACACGCCTGGGACCGTTCTGCTCACACACATCTGGACCGGGGGGAAGGGTGGATGCCGGCTGGAACCAGCCAGGGCTCCAGGGGCTCAGGCCAGAGCCCACACCTCCTGATGGGTGCAGCACACAGAACAGCACACTGTTCCATGCCTGGCTGTTCCACGCCTGGCTGTGCAGCTGCTCCTGGGAAAACTGCAGTGACACAGCCCTGTGAGCGTGGCCCCCACTGAACCCCTCGCCTGCTCCCAGTGCCTTGGCTGGGCCCCCGAGGGAAGTCCCCACTGTGGCCACACATGTCCCTGGGCTACGTGTGTGGGAGGGGGGAAGTGCTCGGGCCGGCTCTAGGGCCACCTGAGTTTCACCGCAAAGATGGTACACTCCCCAGTCACCCCTGGTTCCGTCTAGGAGCCATCCATGTGATGGGGATCTGAGAGCCCAGACCACGTCTGGCCATATGTGCTCCCAGGCACAGTGTGGGGATTCATCTTGCTCCCTGTCAAACACCATT
>CM057845.1:23642068-23654327 GCA_030068395.1 Apalone spinifera
CGTTAAAAGTATTTCCGCAAAATCATGCCAGTCTAGACGTAGCCCTGGTGTTTGAAGAAGATTGAAGGCATGTTTCCAGAGATGCTGGGAGGTGGGAAAGAGGTTTGTCTGAATTGAGTTGTGATGATTTGTTCCTTTTTTACTAGCATTGATAAGCAACCAAGCAATATGTTGCAAGATTAGTTAGCTATGAGGATGCCTAGAACTCTTGTATAAGATTTTTTTTAGAGGGCTGATTTATACTACCTAAAGCTAAAGAAATAAACACTGGTTTAAAATAGCAGCAGTTAACATTACCAGCATAAAAATGCATCACAAATCTCCTAGTAAAATTCTTACTCAAGGTAAGCCATGTCTTCCACATTATACATGTGTACTCATACAGATATAGATACATACCAACAACCCACAAACTTCCACACACAGAACAGTTCCGTTTACAAGGTCTAAGAAGAAGAAAAAATCTAAGTAGTGGCCTAAAAGCAAGGGGCTTGAGTCTTCACTGAATAAGGAGTCTTCACTGTATTCTGGATGTAATTAGTTTAGACTTAGATTCATTTTTGGTGAGAACATTTCAGAGGCTAGTGAGACTTCTAACTTAGATTAAAAATGTTATGAAATGCTTTTTATGTGACTGAAGATCTGCTTGGGAATATGAACACATTCTATGTATTTCTCATTTTTGTCCCCATTCATTTCCTCTTTCAGGGTCCCAGCACTACAAGATGATGCAATATTGCATCACTACATAATGGTAAGACCTTTCGTGATAACCACAAAAACTAGTAAGTTCCTCTCTTGATTTACTGCCTAAAAGACCTATTTACTATACTGGGCAAAAATACCTCTCTGCTTTTCTTAATGCAGTCAAATTAATTCAGTTTCACACAAGTTTGCCCACTGATTTATATTTCAACTGTGCATGTAAAATGCAGAGCTGAGTAGGGGTATGTCGCTTGTACTGATCAGTTCAGTTTGGTAAGCCTCTCAGTCACATCCTGAATGTGAGCTCCCGGTAAGCAGCACACCTCTCGAGATTCCAGGTCTGGACGGCAGAGGGATGGCTCAGTCCCTCTTAGGAGGGAGTCCCCGACCACTACCACCCGTCGTTTTCTTTTGGGGGTGGTGGCCGTGGAACCCCCATCCCTAGGACTACGCATCCCATGCCTTCCAGTAGATGGTATTCCCTTCCGGTTTCTTCCTTGTGAGATCCCTTCCAAAGCATTCAGCACTGCAGAGCCTGTGGAGAGAGCCTGAAAGCGATTACTTACCTCTATAGCATTGGGGGATTCCCATGCTGGCCTTTTTCCCCTTCTAGAAGTTACATGCTGCCAGTTCTCTTCCTGGTCACGTACTGCTCTCTCTGGTTCTTCCACCCGCCCTGCTTGAAGGATTAAACACTGCCTTCTATCGAGGAAGTCTTCATCCTCTCTGATCGAGCGTAGGGTCGACACTTGGGCCTCCAGCCCTCTAATTTTTTTTTCCAAAACGGCGACCAACTTGCACATAGTGCAGATGAAATCCGTTCTTTCTTCTGGGAGGAAGACAAACATGGCACACTCCATGCAGGTAACAACAGCAGAACCATCACCATCCATCCCTGCTGTCCTGTTCACAAGCTCCCCACCTCTTTATTTGTAAATGTCATCTTTTAGATTCCAATATGGGGTTTCAGTTTAAAGCCATTTTAAATCAACTGAAAACAGGAGAGATGGCTGCACAAATGTCATCAGCAGAACTTTCAGAACCTCCTCGGGTAGCTTCCCATAATATAAGAGTCTGAGAAGTTTAGAAAGATTTATGCACAACTTCTGAATTTACCTTGCTGCTCAGAGGGAAGGCAAGGATGGCAATGTGGAAAAGGGAGAAACACATCTTCCTTTGAAGACAAAGAAGGGGACACAGGTAACACCACTTCTGTCTCCATCAGGAGTTCCTGCCTCAGATTGCTATCTTATTTCAACAGCTTTGAATCAGGGTCCTCACAAGCATAGGCAACTCTTGGAGAGAGGCTGTTCTCAGTAGTGACGGATGGCAGAACAAGAAGCAATGGTCTCAAGTTACAGTGAGGGAGATCTAGGTTGGATATTAAGAAAAACTATTTCACTAGGAGGGTGGTGAAGCACTGGAATGGGTTACCTAGGGAGGTGGTGGAATCTCCATCCCTAGAGGTTTTTAAGTCTCAGCTTGACAAAGCCCTGGCTGGGATGATTTAGTTGGGGTTGGTCCTGCTTTGGGCAGGGGGCTGGACTCAATGACCTCCTGAAGTCTCTTCTAACCCTAGGATTCTATGATTCTAACACTTGGTAGATGCACCACCCTCCTGTGCCCCCATCAAAATCTTAATTGCTAAATGGGGTGCTTTCTCTTCCCAGTTCTTCGAGGTGGCCCTCCCTCCACTCTTTTCCCACAGACACCAATTGCCTATGACAACAACCTAAGAGGAGACCAAGGTCTCTTCACCCCCAAAGACTAAGCAATCCAATCAACTGTTTGTATGCAGTGGCAATTATGGCATTGTGTATAAAATATGTTGGGTAAGATCTTTTATGAAAGCTTCTGAACTTGATGATCCTTCAGAGATGTACACAGACTGTGCCTATGCTCATGCTTTGTGCTGCAACAGTCTACGCCCTCTCACAGTAGGCAGGCAGGGTAGTGAAGCAGCCAGGCAGAGAGGGTTGCCTTCCCAACTAGATGAGGTTAGCGCCAGGCATTCAGTGTTGCACAACCCGGGAAAAGACAAAAGATGGATCTTTACGGTTAATGGGGAAATGTTAAGACAACTTGGCTAGAATTTCTCCCACCTAAATGACCATGAGTTACCATGCCAGGAAAAAGAGAGAAAAAGGGGGTGGAGGAAAGCCTTTTTAAAGAGAAGAATTGAAACCAGGGTAGCAGGTGAAGCTCCCTCTTGGAGAGGTTAGACCCTGTCCACATTGCAGTCCCAGTCCACTCTATGCCCCAGTGCATCACCCAAGCCCTGTCTTCTCTGCACTCCACTCCCCACCACTGCTTGCTGTGTCCTTCCTCCTCCTCACCTGCCCACCTTCACACACCCCATCCTGCCACTCACCTCCTCACCCCCTGCATGCCTCATCACTCCCGCCACTCACCTACCTCCTCACACACTACATCCCTGCTCTCCTTCCTCCTCCCATGGAAGGGAAGGTGAGGAGGGACACAGAAAGAGGCAGGGACCTCTGGGGGTGAAGTGAATGGGAGGAAAGACTCAGCAGGCACTACCCAGCAGGTGGTGGGCAGTGTTCCCTGTAAGCGGTACACTTGGGCAGCCATCCAGGAGAGATTTAAAAGCCACCCAGCCGCTCAGCAAAGCACTTATAGCCACCCCAGGCTGACAACATATATTTTTACTGATCTGCACATGCCTCAGTGCACATAACAAAATTTATTCTGCTCATGGATGAAAAAATTGAGGGAACATTGGTGATGGGGTTCTCAGGAAAGGGTGGAGCAGGAAGAGGAAGTAGCAGGGCCACAATGCCCCAGGTGTTTGATGATGAGTCCACAGTGGCTGCACCAGAGGAGACTTGTGAAAAGGTCTCTGCAGGATCCTGGAGGGGATGTGCTGTGAAGGCTGCCAAGCCATTCTGTAACACTGGAAAACCAGGTGCCTGCTCAAGTCAGAACTCCTTGTTGATTCATTTGTGTATTAGTATATAGATCACGGCTATTCAACACATGGCTCGTGGGCTGCATGCAGCCCGTGGCCTATTTGTTTGCAGCTTGTGGTGCCATTTAGGTTTAGGTGGGGCTCAGTATGTGGCCCACGGGTGGGTTCCTTTGAACATGGCCTCCATTGGGAACACGCTCCATTATGGCAAGTCAATATAATGGTCTTCTGTTGATATGTGTTTTAGTAGTTTAATTTCTGGACTGTCATTGCTCATTAAAAGTGCTCTCATATGGGTGGAAATTGAGTAAATATTGCATTTTGTTAATATCAGCAGAAGTGACGTAAATAGGGCCTGCCTGTTGTGTAGTCTTGCCTTAATCTTTGAATTTCTGCCCGTCAGTGTGAAAGAAGCTATTTGAATATATATTTGCATGTATATGCAACCACACTTAAGTTGAGGCCCTCAGCATGCGCTGTGAATATCATGTGGCCCCCTGGGCTTCCAAAGTTGAGTAGCACTGATATAGATCAAAGTGTTAAATGTATATGTATTTAGTCAGATGTTTAAACTCTATGAAAAATTGTGGAATATTACTGGTGTTGTTTTCACTTATCTGTTCCTGTTCTAACATAATGCAAACATTTGCTTGGTGTATACTCTGTGATTAAATAACCCATCAAAGAACTCTTGTCCTGCTAACAAAGTACTTAAAGACTTTAAAAGAAAAAACTAATTCCAAAAGAAATGGCCATTGTGGTGATGAACTGAGGTCAGAAGCTCAAAGTAGATTCCTCACTCACCATCAAAGGAGAAGCCCACATTGGTAGAGACACTGGCAGCTTGTTTTCTGTGTGAAGATACTATAAATATGGATTCAAAGAAAGAGCCTTAATCTCTGAACTATTTGGATTGTAACAGAGCAAAATAACTGAATGAGGAAACAGAGATCCTCGGATTTCTTCTGGGTAGCACTGAGAGACTTTTGGAAAACTGGCAAATTACATAATCTCTGCTATAATTCAGAATTATAGACTGTGACTCACCTGGACATATACTTTACCTGCTTTAACTAGAATTGCCAGGTATCTGGTTTTTGACCAGAATGCCTGGTCCAAAAGGGACTCTAGTGGCTTCAGGTAGCAGCCACAAAAAGTCCAGTCAGCAGCACAGTAGGGATAAGTCAGGCTCCCTGAACTGTGGCCAATGGGAGTTATGGGGATGGCACCTGCAGCATGTAGAGTCCACTAGTCCCTCCACCCATGAGCAGGACATGCCGGCCACTTCTGGAAGCTGCCTAAGTTAAGCGCTGCCTAGATCATGCACACCCCAACTCCCTCCCACATCCCAACCCCCTGCCCAATGAAAGAGTGAAGGTGAAGGACAGCAAGCGATGGGGACGATGCAGTGAGCAGATGGCAGTGCTCCAGAGAAGGGGATGGGCTTTGGGAAAGGATGCAGCAGGGGTGTTGCTCAGATGCTGGATTCCCAGGGCTGGCAGCAGAGACAGGAACCTGAGTTCCTAAAGCAGGGGTGGAGAACCTATGGCCCTGGGACTGGATGCAGCCCCCTAGCTTGCCTAGATCCAGCCCCTGAGGCTTGGGCTCCCCCCAGGATCGAGGAGCCTGTGCTGGCGTTCCAGTCCCCCCTACCATCTTTCCACGGGGCTGGAGAACACAAAATGTACTCCCTGGGCTCCCCTAGGCTCTGTTGTGTGAGAGGAATGTGGGGATATGGGAAGCTGCTTTCTCATTCAGGGGCCACATCAGTGAGGGGTTTGCTTTTTGTTCTCATTTTTGTGTGGCTCCTAACTGATTTTTCTGCCCAAAGTGATTAGAATCTAATTGGGAAGTACTGTCTTCTAAATCATTTTTTTCTCTATCTTCCATTCCATAAAGAAACTAGAATCTGTTCCCTACTGGCTCTTATTTTCTTTACTCAGATTAGTAGACCTATTGCTAACCAGGATTACCTCAAAGCAAATCTTTGATTCTATTTTTGAAGGGACCATAAATCTGCATATTTTTATTTTTCCTCTACTGTAGAAAATTAATAAAAACAAAACAACCCCAAAGACACTAGATACTGTTCCTGAGCTGTAATGAAACCAGTCAGTCAATAATGCTACAAAATATACACGATGATCTGAAATATGCTGATATATAAAGTTAGGTTATTGAATGTTTAATATGGCTGTTAGCTCATTTTCTTTCAAAAGAACAAAACATTGGAGTTGCAAGGATGAGATTTTTAATCAGTAAATACTGATTTTACTGTTCACACAAACCAACAAAAATATTTCCATCAATAATTAAAATTTACAGACAGGCAAAAAAAGGAAAATGCTGCTTTTAGACTCAGGGTTTTTAGTTTGTATAGTTTGACATGTGATATTGACAGTTTGTCTAATAGTTATAAAGCTTTAACTTTTTTGAATTTCAACATCCTGTCATTAAATAACTATTGTCTGAGCCTTTACTATAACTTCCCACAGCAGTAAAACATTAAATCCATAAAAAGGGGAAAATGCATATACATCTATATTATCCATGAAATTTATAAAAAAAATTAAAATTGAAGTCTGCCAAATTTGCCCAACTAATTTTTTTCTAATGCATAAGAAAGAAAAGATGCAGTATTTTCACAGCTGAAATGTAAAACAAGTAAATGTATTTTGTCTGCATTCCAGATTACATTAGCAAAATGAAGGCTTCTTTGCATAAAAATTTTGATTGAGCTGGCTTCATTTAAATACCAAATTGGGTTCTTCATCTTCCTGCAGTAAGCTATGCTATGGTTGCTTAGGCAGAACTCCTGTGATGAAATGTGGATTCATTTTAATGTCCAATCCTGACTGCCAAAAGGAATATAGACAGAGAAATTATAAGAAAGGGATTAAGTAATGTTTTGAAAATCAACTATTACAGTGCTAATTTAAAAATACTTTCCGTAGAGCCCATGAAACCTATAGACAGAGGAATCCACTTACAATAATCTCTTTACAACTACATCTTTCATATGAAGTAGTAAAGAAAGGTATGTTTTATGTGTAGAAGCTGGATTTCACTGCTGTATAAAGGTGAACATTTTATTTATATTTTTCTTAGACCCTAAAGCAGCTTCAATTATGGCTTTCAGTGATGCCTTAGGAAACTTCAGCAATTATAATACTTTTCTTGGTGCATTTCACTGCAAATCACATTATGCTGATAGTTACCTATTTTTAAAAGTCTTTTCATATGTAATTCTGGCTCAGGTCAGCAAGAAATGTGCAATTCATACTGCAAATTATTCCTACTGCCTTTATTGTATTATTTTTAACACATGAAAGTCTTTTAAATCATTATGGGCTAGAAAGATCTTGCATATAGATCTGCCTGCATGTATCCTGCCTCCACATAAAAGTTCTACTGCCTCCATCTGACTCCCTGTGGGTGCAGTGATGCTCCTGGAAGGATGCATTTGCAAGATCTATCCCTTAAAATATTAAGTTCAAAGGTGGTTTAATAGCTATTTTAGCTATTCTTAAATTATTTCATCATGCATGTGTTATGCAAGGTTGGGCTTGTCAGAGCTATTACAAGTGACATCCTTGCAAATTAACTCACATGACAGTTAGCACAAGCTGTGGGTTTTTCACTGTCTTTTTATTTTTTCCACAGAAAAGTCCTTGCTCTACTCCCATTTTTGAAAGAAAGGGAACTTGCTTCTGGGTAGAGTTATGTTTTCACTTGGCTCCAGTGCAGTAAGGGTTTCAGAATTATGATACTTGTTCGCTCAGTTTTATAGGTCCTCAGTTACTTTCATGACCTGACCAACATTGCTTCAGACTCATTAAAAATGAATATTTAATGATCTGTAAGATTGTCAGAATTTTTTTTAAAAGGTCACACGAGTAATTTTACAATTATATTATAAGCAAAAATAAAATGTTCAATAACAACAACTGGAATTTTAAAGGAAGACAGATAGCACCTATCACGTGGGTGACAGTTATTGTAGCTAGCTCATATTTTAGTATATATAAGAACAATGAATGAATTATGCCTGTTATTTTGTCCCTAAATGTAAATAAAAATGCATGTCTAGAAAGGTCATGATCACGTTGATGTACATCAAGCCCTGGATCCTGTATGCTTTTCCCCACAGATAGACTCTTTCAACCACATACAATTTAATGCAAGATACTGCACTCCAGGGAAGCGGAGAGGATTGCTGGGCCCCTGGGCCAGAAGGGGCAGGACAGGGCAGGGCAGCCAGCCCCCAGCACCACCTAGACAGTAACTGGTTGGTGCATTACAAAGCCAATTTCCCCTGCCTTTGACATCCGCATTTTCACATAAAAAACTATGAATGGACACATCAAGCCTACTTAATTAGCTTCATTAACACAGGTCCTACAATTGACAGGCACTTACTTTCATTTATATATATATATATATATATATATATATATATATTGGATTCTGATATTTCATTAGATGGAGAAGGCGCTGAGTTACTACAGATAATTCTTTCCCAGATGTCTTTCCCATATGCTCAGGGTCTGATGGCCAGATCTCCGGTTGGGAAGGAATTTTCCCCTAGGCCAGACTGGCAGAGACCCTGAGTGGGACATACGTCCTTGTGACAGGGCGCATGCCCTGCACTGGCCCTTTAAGGGCAAAACCCAGGCCCGGAGCAGGGAGCTGAAAGAAAAGACCCAGCTGAGGCCGCTAGGGCTAATGAGGGCCCAGCTGGGGGCTATATAAAGAAGAACAGTTTGCTTCTGAGGATAGAGAGAGTAGTAGGGAGCTGGCAGCTGAGGAAGCAGGAGGCTCCCAGGAGCAAGAACAGGACTGGGGGCAGCAAGGCCTGGGGCTTGGAGGCAGCCCTGGTAAGCGGGGTAGCAAATCTACACCCCGTGCCGGTGATGAGTGGCCGGTACAGACTGCAGCTTGCCCAGAGATGGGCTAGATGAAGACTGGCAGTGGCTCACTGAGGCATGGTGGGGAGTATGCACCCCTACAGATGGTGGAGAATGTGGGTACTGTAGTCCCCCCCCTCCCTCCCAGGAAAAGGGGGCTATTTTGGGTGAATTTTGGCCATTGGGCTACTGGAGGAGAGCTGTGGAACTGAAAAAAAAATTAATAGGTATTGGAGGGCCTGGGTGGCCCAATGGGTGGAGCAGTGTAAAGGACTGAGCTTGCCACTACAAGGGTGGGCACCTGGACTCCCTAGTAAACCAGGCACCAAGAGCTGGGAGCTAGGGCTGAGACTTAGAACGTGTTTTGCCTGCGGGCACAGGGGCCACCTGAGGAAGAAGTGCCCCTACTAGGTGGAAGTAGGGAGGCCCCACCCAGCTAAGAGGGACAATGGGAGAGACTCCCCCGTGAAGGCAACAGGGGAATCCCAAACATGTTGGGCCTGTGGGGAGCCTGGACACCTAAAGAAGGGGTGTGCTAGGAGGACCTGCAGGGCCCCGGCTAGCCCGAAGGGAAGGGCTAAGCTACAAATGGCCTGGAAGAGGGTGCGGGGCCACTGGCCTTCCACGGTAGGGGGAAGTCGGAGGGTGAATAGAAGGTGGTTTGGCCGCTGGCGAGATCGATAAGCGAGGGAGCTCGGACCAGAGTCCCTCCAAAGGGTCTTATGAGCAGGGACAAGCAGGACACCGGCAACCAGGCAACCCTAGCATGGACTGTGCATACGGGTAGGTGATGGCTGCTAATATCCATGCGAGACCCCAGGATCGGATGAAGATTACCCTACAGGTAAGGGTAGAGGGAAAGCCGGTGACCGCCCTGGTGGATTCCGGATGCAGCCAGACAATGGTCCGAACAGAGCTGGTTCCAGAGTGGGAGGCGACAGGTGGTACCATCTCGATGCAATGCATACACGGAGATGTCCAGGCCTATCCCACAGGGTGGGTCCGTCTGTCAGATGGGAGAGAGGAGGTGATCTGCAGGGTAGCATTAGCCCCAAAACTTGTATACCCAGTACTCCTGGGGCGGGACTGGCCAGGATGTACTGGGTATACAAGGGGGATCCGCCACCAGCAAGGATTGAGGACTCGAGAAGGGGAACATCTTGAGACCAAGAGAAGGATCATGACCCCGAGAAAATCCTCGCTTCAGAGGAAGTAGGAGGGGGTGAGGACTTCCAACAAGAACAACGGGAAGATCCCTCCTTGACACATGCCTGGGAGCAAGCCGCAGAAGGGACGGGGGACCACGACTCGGGAACAGCGACCAGCCCGACCCCGCGATTCGAGGTAAGAATGGACCAACTGTATCGGATCACGTGGATGGCCGATGGGCAGACCGAAGTTAGTCAGTTGTTGGTTCCCGTATGATACCGGAGACAGGTATTAGACCTTGCACACGCTAATCCCTGAGCAGGATATTTGGGGCGGGGAAAAACTCTCCAGCGCATATCTCAAAGATTCTTCTGGCTGGGGATTTATAAGGAAGTCAGAGACTTTTGTGAGTCCTGCCCTGAATGCCAAAGGATGGGTCAGGGGGTGGTGCCAAAAGCCCCCTTAGTTCCTCTTCCCGTAGTGGACGTTCCATTCGACCGGGTGGCTTTAGACTTAGTGGGACCCCTGGAGAGGTCCCAATGAGGACACCAGTATATTTTGGTTATAATTGACTCTGCCATCCGGTATCCAGAGACTGTCCCCTTGAAAAACACGACGGCACCAACACTGGCAAGCGAGCTAGTGCAAGTATTTTCATGGGTGGGAATTCCAAGGGAGATATTAACCGACTAAGGGACCAATGTGACTTCTAAATTGATGGCAGAACTGTGTTTTCTCTTAAACATTAAGTTATTGCGTACCTCAGTTATCATCCGCAAACAGATGGACTCGTTTAAAGTTTGACTAGGACCTTAAAAGGGATGTTGCGGAGGTTTGTTGAACTTGATCCTAAGGACTGGGACCTGTTACTACTGGTGCTGTTATTCACGGTGCGAGAGGTACCTCGGGCCTCAACGGGATTTTCCCCGTTTGAGTTACTTTATGGCAGACCACCCTGGGGAATACTGGACTTATTGCGGGAGACGTGGGAGGAGCAGGATTCGAGGGTGAAGGGTGAAATACAGTACCTTATATTTTAGACTTACAACAGAGACTACATACAGTAGGGGAGTTGGCTAAAGAGAACCTCCTCCAGGCCCAAAATAAGCAGGCCCAATATTATAATCGAGGGGCCAAACCCAGAACGTTCCAACCAGATGACAGGATACTCCTACTTTTACCAACACCAGACTCAAAATTATTGACCAAATAGCAAGGACCCTTCGAGGTCATACAACAGGTAGGACCAGTTGATTATGAAATCAAGTTATTGGGAAAGCGGAAGGACAAGCAGATTTACTATGTCAACTTACTAAAGAGGTGGATGGCACAAGAAGATATGCTTATCACCTTACAGCCACCGGAACTGGAGCTGGGACCCTAGGGAGGCGATTTGACGGAAGGAGGAGCAACACATATCGGGGCAGAGTTGACGGAGGTACAGCAAAGAGATGAGCTCCCTCCTATGGGAATTCAAACATGTCTTCACTACACAACCGGGTAAGACCCCTATGATGAGTCACTATATCGCGACTACCCCAGGTAAAAAGATCCGGGATCATATACGACCACTCTTGCACAAAATGTGGGATCCTGTTTGGGAAGAGCTACAATGTATGTTGCAAATGGGGGTGATCAGGGAGTCAAGGAGCAAGTGGCGCAGTCCCATCGTTCTGGTGCCTAAACCTGATGGCTCAATACGGTTTTGCATATACTTCTGGAAAGTAAATGCAATTTTCCGCTTTGATGCTTATCCTATGCCCAGGGTAAATGAACTGCTGGAACGGTTGGGTAAGGCTCACTACATCTCCATGCTCAACCTCACTAAAGGATACTGGCAGAATCCCTCTGACACCAGCCTCCGAGGACAAGGCTGCATTCACCACGCCATTTGACCTGTTCCAGTTCATTACAATGCCTTTTGGATTAATGGAGCAGCAGCGACATTCCAGAGGCTGATGGACAAGGTATTATATGAACATTGTTTATATGCTGCTGCATATATCAATGACGTCATTTATAGTGAATCATGGCCAGCACACCTGCAGCCAGGGCCGACCTTAGGCATATGCGGAGTACACAGTTGCGTAGGGCACCACGCTTTCTGGGGCACCACTCTGCCAGCCCGGCACGGAGGGGAAGCATACGTGTGCACTCTGCACTGGAGCCAGTAGGGGCGCTGCTGGCACTTACAGCCCCGCCAGAAGACCCACCAAGTCCGGCGAGGAGGCTGGCAAGCTGACCCCGGCTGGGGAAGGGAAGCTGTCAGCCTGGGTGGCAGCGTTGGGAGGAGCTGGGGCTGTGCCGGGGGCGGGGTCACACACGGCTTGGCATTGCGGCGCCATTTTTAAAAATGGGCAAGCCATGCCTTGGAAGGAGACGCGCTGAGCGGGGCGCGGGGGAGCAGAGCCTTGCTAGGGTGGGACTGGCCATGTTGTGATGGGCTGTGGCTGTGAGCGCCGAGCAGCTCGGCTCCGGCTCCAGCACGTGGTCTGGAGCTCAGGCTGCGGGGACTTCTGGGGCCCTATCGCAGCAGTCCCAGCAAATGGGAAGGTAGGGGAGGGGGAGG
>CM057845.1:23659530-23683146 GCA_030068395.1 Apalone spinifera
CAATCATCAAACCAACCAACCATAGCATGACTAGTGTGAGATACCTCAGCAGTCTCAGAGAATTAGCCATGTTAGTCTGTAACTTTAAAAACAAGTGTTCTGTGGCACCTTAGAAACCTAAGAAATATATATAGAATCATGAGCTAATCATGCGGTCTACCCATGAAAGCTTATGATTTTATATATTTTTGTTAGCCTCTAAAGCAGAGGTGGGAAACATTTTTGGGGTAAAAGACTGCTTACCCATGGAAAAATAATTTTTTTTGGGAGGGGGGGCACACTCAAGTGAAAAGCAAAAATAAAAACAAAGAACATAAGAACAGCCATACTGGATCTGACCAAAGGTCCATCTAGCCCAGTATCCTGTCTTCTGACAATGTCCAATGCCAGATGCCCAGAGGGAGTGAACTGAATGGGGAATCAAGCAGCAATCCCTCTCCCATCACCCATTCCCAGCCTCTGACAGAGGTTAGGGATGCCATTCCTACCCATCCTGGCTAAGAGCCATTGATGGACCTAATCTCTATGAATTTTTCTAGTTCTTTCTTGAACCCTGTTAAAGTCCTGGTCTTCACAACCTCCTGTGTCAAGGAGTTCCACAGGCTGACTGTGCACTCTATGAAGAAAAACTTACTTTTGTTTGTTTTAAACCTACTACCTATTAATTTCATTTGGTGACAACTCCCCCCCCCCCCCATTCTTATGGGAACAAGTAAACAACTTTTCCTTATTCACTTTTTCTACGCCAGTCATGATTTTACCAACCTCTATTATTTCGCCTCTTAGTCTCCTCTTTTCTGAACTGAAAAGTCCCGGTCTTTTTAATCTCTCGTCATATGGAACTATTCCAAATCCCTAATCATGTGTTGCCCTTTTCTGAACCTTTTCCAATGTCATTATATCTTTTTTGAGATGAAGTGACTACATCTGTATGCAGTATTCAAGATGTGGGCATGCCATTGTTTTATACAGAAGCAATAAAACGCTCTCTGTCTTCCTCTCTATCCCTAAAACCAACCAACCCTCACAGCTGTGACTCCTGACTCCCCAAATGGGGAGAAAGATACTCCCTACATTCCTCACATACCAGCCGTAGGGGACCCAGGCTAGTAGATTTTGTGTGCTTTAGCCCCACCAGGGGAGAGAGGCTGGAGCAGAGGTCAGGCTCCCCAATGCTGAGGGTTCTGCAGAGCATGGGGGCCAGATCCAGGGAAGCTAGGGACCACAGGTTCTCTACCCCTCTTCTAAGGTGCCACAGGACTACTGGTTTTTACCTCAGTAGCTGAACTGGCCCTGGAGCAGGCACCGCCCCCATCTTCCACGGGGGAATGGCACTGGGGTCGGGCACCCTGTGGTGGTGAGCCTCACCCCCAACCCAACCACAGGATGGCTTTCAGCACGCGAGACCCTAGCAGAGCCGCTGCCTTGAGCCATGCCAAAACTAGCCCTGCCAGCATACGTGAGAGGGGGGATTTACAACGCCCTGGCGCCCCACTCTCCGTGCGCTGCAGTCCCAGCGGCGCTGCGCCCTTATAGAGGAGCCCAGTGCCCCCCCCCCCCCCCAGGCTGCCCGCCCCTGAGCGGGTCACAGGGGGTGCCCGGGGCTTTCCCTGCGCTCTCCTTCCGCCGGGCGTTGCCGCTGCCCCGCAGAGCTGTTCCGCGCCCTGCCCGGCTCCAGGCCCTTGCCAGCGCGGCTCGGGCGCCGGACTTGCAGTAGCCGCGCAGCAGCCTAAGCAGGTGTCGAGCCGGGCAGCCCGAGGGCCGCGCCCGCCGCGGCTCCAGGGGGAGATTGTGCAGCCGGGAGCGGGACAAGCGGCGGCCGGAGCTCCAGAGCCAGGCTCGCCCCCGTGCTGGGGAGACACCTGCAGGAGCTGCTGCAAGCCGGTGAGTAGCTAGAAGTGGGGCTCGCCCTTGGCTCCAGCGGATCAGGCGAGTTTGCTTCCTCCTTGCCTCTCTGTGCTGCGTGGGGCGCGCAGGGCCCCCTGCGGCCCGGGGCGCTGGGTGTCCAGGCGAGCCGGCTGGGGGTGGGTTGTTCTAACCTCAGGACCCGGGGTGCAGTAGCGCGTGGAGTGTGGCGAGGGCTGCTGCGCCAGAGCAGGGGGCGGCCTTGGTGCGAGTGACACCCCGCGGGCAGGTGTGGGCCTTAGGAAAAACGGGTCTTGCAGCTGTGGTGTGGCTGACTCACGCCTCCGGCACAACTTGGCTTAAGGGCTACGGGCTTGTTTGAGGCTGTTTTGCTTCAGTAGAAGCTTTTGCATAGGCCTGCTTGGGAGTCCCCAGTTCTCAGGCCCTGATTTTGCAATTTGTGCAAATAGACCAGTGTTTATCAACTTTTTTTTAATATAAAGTACCCCTTTAAAAATTATAAGTACCCTCTTTTAAAAAAAATAAAATTAAGTACTTAAATTTTCAGACACGCACAATTTTTTTTCTACCATTGCAACACATTTGTTTAAACAACTTAATCATAGCTGGGCAGGCAATTAAATTTTTGGGTATAAAAAGTACAAAAATAATAAAGTGCTGTAAAACTTACAACAAAAAAATCATTTTTCTCCATATTTCTGTTGTTTTGGTACCCCCTTCCACATCCATCCCCCCCTCCCGCCAGACTTCTCTAGAGTACCCCTAAGGGTACTGTTACCACTGGTTGAGAAACCGTGAGATAGACCACCTGTCACTGCAGAGCCTCATTGAAAATTAGAGGACAGAGATCAGATCACGTTGAGAAAGTGTTTCCTCCTGTCACATTAACAGAATCATCTTAATGTAAAAATCTTAATGTAAACAAAGTCATACAGAAATATAATAACCAGTGGATACAGCTCCAACAATTGCAACACCAACAGAAGTTGCGCATTGGGTGGGGTTGGAGATTTTTGGCTCTTAATTTTCTAATCCTGGTATAGCTTAAATTTATGATCTTGGTTTATTGTTAATTCACGAGACCTGGAAGCGTATCCTGCACACAGGTTGGCCAGTCTTACAGTGGGTAGGTACATGTGCTTAAAAATCACTCTTTAGTGATTGTTGTAGATTTTAGAATCAAAAGGATTTCTGAGAAATCTGCATATTGGCCATTGTAGAAGTTATGAGTTGTATTTTGATCACAGTGGAGTTTCAAAATTCTGTCACAATAAATACAGATCTCCTAAGCTTTGGAAGAATTAATATGGGAGCATATGTAAATATCTTACTATACATTATAAAATAGGTTAGACTGTTTGAAACCTAAGAAAATTCATAGACTAATATGTTAATTACAGTACAGTTAAGGTTAACCATTAATTTAATGTGTCGTCATCAGAGTCCTAAGTTTAAATTTATTTTAATTTTTTTCTTGCAGTTATGGATCCTGTAGTAATTTAAATTGTCTCATTACTCTACGTTTATTTAAGCTCTGATCCTGGAAATGCTTACACATGCCTGTAACTTTATGCAAAGGAACTACTCACATAACTAAGAATTTGCATAGCTGGGAGTGTAGATTAAGGAAGTCAGGCTAGCTGATCATACGCGTCCCTTCTGGCCTTAAAAATGTATTAATCTGATCTACTGCAGTATAAATATTAAACTCTAATAAATGAATTTTCTAAACTTACAAATAATGTCTGGTGTGTCCATCTTATACATACAGGCCATAAAATCTTCCAACTATTGTAAACACCCTTGAGAGATCCCTCTACCTGGCATAAAAGGAGAGTGTTGGTGCTGACTAAATAACCATGCAACTAAAAACCAGCATTGTAAATAAAATACCCAGTCAGAAGAGGGAAACAGCAAGCGGAATACTGCAGGGACCTTTGTTGTGAATTTCCTTACTTTAAAACTTTTGTTTGATTTTGTTTAACATGTAATATTATTCTACTGTTGTGAAAATTTTATGTGCAATTATTTATAACCTTACTATATCTTACTCAAGATCCCTGTTTGAATTTATGGAGGTAACTAAACATTTTAGATCTCTTCAAAATCTACTACCAAACCTCCCCTTTGACAAGAGACCTAAACATCTTTACATCTCCAATGAGCACAAATGCACCGAGGACCTGTGGCAGCTGCTATTAGCATTTCAGTGAATGAGAATACTCTTAATAGGAAGCATGAATGTATGCATGCCAGTTATCTAGCATACTTTCAGATGAACCAGGTGAATGCTGGTACCCTAGTCAATAACTAATTTTCTAATGGGTTTGGTATAAAGGGTTTGAGTGCATACAGCTTGGTGTTTTACATCATCTTGTTTGCATAGTTCAGCATTAGATCATAACAGATATGGAAAAGTCAATACCCTAAGGGCAGAATTCAATCCCTTGATACAGGAGGTATTGGATATTACATTTCTGTGTCTGCATGGGAAAGATTATACTAAAAACAACCTAAGTTGTATATTTAAATCAATGTAGTTGTACCAGAATAACTCTGTATGTAGATACCTAAGTTCCCCCTAAGATGCCACAGCCATGCAGCTTCCTGTTAAGCCCTGCGCAGGGGCTCAGACTGTAGTGGAGGAAATTTCTCTTTCCAAGCCCTGAAACTGCCAGAGCCAGCAGTGGAGGATGCCCTTCCCTGCCTGCACCAGCACAGAGCTGCCATGGCCAGCAGAGGGGAGCCCTCCTTGCAATCCTCAGCAGGTAGCTGCCCAGGTAAGTCTGAGCCCCAATCCCCTGCCCACCTTGAGCCCCCCGCCAGTCCTAAGTCCCCTCTTTCACCCCATAGCCTACACTCCCAGCCCAGAGCCCTCCCAAGCTTGGAGCACCCTCCCAAATCTGGAGACCCTCTCTGTCCCCCTCCCAACATCTCCACTGCTCCCCCAGCCAGAGTCCTTGCACCCCAACCCTCTGTCCCAGTCCTGAACCCCTCAACACCAGTCACACCCTACAGCCTGCACTCCCAGCTGGTGCTCTCACACTCCTGCACCCCAACCCTATGCCTGATCCCCCTCCCACACTGAGAACTCCTTGGCCTCATTCCAGCTATATGAATTTTGTTATGTGCACCAATATGAAGGTTATGTGTCGCACAGCACCTATGCATTGATACGCATAAGAAAATTCATTCTGCCCAGGGGTGGAAAAAGTTAGAGGGAACACTGGTAGACACTAAGGATGCGAATGGTTAACTGGTGGGAGTTGCTCCATCCCTGTGGGGCCTGCTGCTGGCAGGGGCACTCCAGTCAGCCAGAGCAGACCCTGTCTGCAGTGAGGGGAGAGGGGCACTCCAGCCCTCAGCTTCCCCCTTTAATCAATTAACCAGTTATAAAATCCTGTTTAATTGGTTATCTTAGTAGACACCCATATTCTGCTATAGATTGCCTTTTTTACAAAAAAAGCTAGTTTGTTTGGAAAAAGCCATTCTTGTACCAGAATAATAATGTTTCATACGTTGTGTTATACCAGTAAAACTGGTAAAACATTCCCACTTGGACAAGCTCTAGTAGTGTACTTGATCTTATTAAAAACAGCTAAGTTCAATGGATATCATAGTACAAAATTAAAGCCATAATACTACATTGCCCTGAATAAGGTTTATATAGAACTTCTCAAAATGCTTTACAGAGGCTAATTATGAATTAAACCTCAGAACACCATTAATAGCTAGATTAGTAGTATGCCTGTATTGGGTAAACTTGGGATCTGGGTTACCTAGTTAAGCATACCATTTAAGCCAGTGGTTCCCAGCTTTTTTTTATACCAGGGACCAGCAAACCCTTTCAAAAACTTTTGACGGACCAGTAACATTTTATTTGCATATTTATTATACAAATAATGGATATGCAAATAAAATCTTACCAGTCTGCCAAAAGCCCCAGTTCCCAGAGCCCACCAGTCCCAGCCCTAACCCCTAGAGCCTCCTCCACCTCTCTACTGCCCCCCCCCAGCACTAGCCACTGTCCCCAGAGTCCCTTGCATCCACCTATCCCCAGTGCCAGCCTCCTGCCTTCAGAGCTCCTCAGTGCCAGCCCCCTGCCCCTTAAAGCCCATCACCACCACGCCAGCCCCCAGTCCCTAATATTAGCCCCATCCCCAGAGCCAGCCCTGCCCTCAGACTCCCCCCACTACTAGCCCTGCCCTCAGAGCTCCCCAGTGTCAGCTTCCCACGCCAGACACCACAGTGACCTCCAATGTCAACTCCCTTGTTTTTTAGAGCCTTGCACCACCAGAGTCCCCCAACACTAGCCCCACCCCCTCACCTAGACCCACACTGCCTCTCAGCCACCAGCTGAGCACTGCTGCCTGGGTTGCAGTTGCTCGCAGGCTACCATGCTGGGCTCTGTGCGACTTTCCCACCATGCAGTGATGTGCTCTTTCACGTCCGAGAAGAGATCTCACCCCTTCCCGGAAGTGGTTGGCTGAGAGATGGGGCAGCACACGCTTCTCCCAACAGCCTCTCCCAGCCCAAGACCTCCCCAGAGCCACTGCAGGCCAGCAGCCAGAGGTCCTCAGCCCAGCAGCAGGCTGTGGCCTGGCGGTTGGGATTAGTTGGTTTCTTTTTAAATGGGATTGTACATTCCTACACAGAGGTTGGATCATTTGATGTTTACCTGTTCTCTTCACATCCTCTGAAGCACCTGGCATTGACCATTGTCAGAAGACAGGATACTTAGCTAGATGGACCTTTGGTTTGACTCAGTATGGCCATTCTTCTATATATATATTTTCCCCCACAACTAAACCAAATTACTATTAAATATTATACTATGGTATCACTGTAAAGTCCCAGTTATGACTGTAACTGGACTCCATTCAGCTCTTTCTATAGAAAAGAGATAATCCCCACCCAAATGACCTGAAGATGGGGGTCAGGGCCCAAATGAGACAGGGAAAGAGGGACTGTAAGCTCAGGCAATTAGTACTGATGTCATAATACCATGCTCCATATCTGAATTATTATTGATGGCAGGACCATTTGATTATCACACAGTATCGCCTCTGCTGTCCTTTGCAAATGGATGAGTCCAAACAATATTTTAAATGGCTGGACAGTGCATAGACTTAATATCTATTATGTGAAACAACAACCAGTCTGATCAGCTGGTTGATGTTTATGGGAAGTTGACCTGGAAATGGTGTTTGTTTTGGAGGAATTAATCTTTAAGCAAACATCAACCAACTGTGACAATGTTAGGACCGGTTCTTGCTGGCTTTTGCCAGATCTAAGGAGGCACGAGTTATATTTAATAAGGTCATGGCAATGGGATTCAGTTATATCCAGCAATATTCAGGAAATTATAGGTTTTCAAATGATCCCTCACAGAGCATAATTTGTCCAACATTGATCATAGTCTTATAAAAAGGTTGAACATAAAGGTACAAACTTTCACAGTTTCCCCCTCACCCTGTCTATTTCTGATCCTGTCACTGCCTGCTCATCTTTTCCTGGCATGAAAGTCATTGTGCTTCTCTGCTTTCAGTGCTGCTGCCCTGCACTATCATGACCCTGCTATCTAGAAGAGCAATTGCAGGGAAAGTCTTGCTCCTCCCTGACACAATTGCTTCAGAGCAATTGCTACCAAACATCAGCAAATTTCATGTACAAATGACAATTTTTCAGATTCTTATTATTTGGTTAATTTGAGTGAATTTTAATGGGACTAGAAAAAAAGTACTTCCATCACCCTAGGATTGTTTCTTCCCTCACTTGCCAAATTTCAAACCTTGTTCCAAAGGTCAGAGGTGCTGGAGTTTCTCATCCAAAAGGATTATTAATTTTTTTTTTAATATTAGTGTAGGGATTCCTTCCAAGACATTTTCTACTGAACTCATTGTCCATTTCTGGGAGAACATCTAGTTCTCAGGGATTCAAAACACTCATTTTGACTCTGGATTTCAACATTCAAGTTCCTTTATATTGAGGATAAAGCAAAGCTTTGCTGAGTTGATCAAACTCGTGTAGGTGGGAAGTATAGGGCATACCTCACATCCAAAGTTACACAGACAACCTCTTCCTTTTATACAATACACATTTATACATTGAATTGCATTTGCTACATATTAAATCATAGATTGGCTTTGTTATTTTGCAGGAACCAGTCCTTGTACAACATGTTCTGTCTGTGTGCCCTTCATGTTTTATTAGTCTTTAAGGTGCTGCTAGACTATTCATTGTTTTTTAAGTTTTTTCCATTGCAGACTAACTTGGCTACACCTCTGAAGCTTATGTTCCAAGATTATCTTGTCCATAGTCTCTATCAAGGTGTTTCTGCTTATCTTAGCTAGCGCAGACATACTGACTCCAGTATATTGTTTGTCAAGCCCCTGTTAGCAGTTTTGCCTACAATTAGCAAAACTGCATAGATCCCCCAAACTCATTCTCTGAACTTAAAAAAAAAAATCAATCTGAGTTTGACACTCAGCATGGAAAATTTCAGCCCTAACTTTTAAAGTTTGGCAAAGTTAAATGCAACTGAAAACAGCATCTTATAAAAGAAAGTCTTAGGCCACCTTAACCATTTGCATCCTTGTCTGCTCTGCCTACAAGAGATAAAACAATACAATAGATAAAAATGGCTGAAAGCGGTAACTAGCCGGTGATATCTTTTATTCTGTTGGTGAAAGAAACAAGCTTTCTTCAGGTCTGGGAATCTTTCTCAAAGTGTCCCCAGCTAAATTCAAGATGGAATAGATTGTTTAGCATAAGCAGTTAACATATATGTCAAGGGACCATTCATGATGACCTCGCCTGTTGTATAAAGCTGTGCCATTGTAAGGCTATGTCTACACTGGAGACCTTTTCCAGGAAAGTGGATGCATTCTTTCGGCATCCCTGTATTCCTCATTGTATGAGGAATAAGGGATGTTTTGAAAGAGGAGGTTTTTCTGAAATTTGGCCCCATGTTGAGGGGCTAAATTTCAGAAAAGCCTCTTTCCCCATTCCCCCCCACCCAAAAAAGTAGAAAAAGATATGTAAATTGTGATTCACAATTTACTTATCTTTTCCTGATATAACTCTGCAGTCTAGACATAGCTACATTAGCACCCTTAGGCTGTGTTATACTGACAGGAGAGAGCTGTCCCATCAATATAATAAAATCAGCTGAAAAAAAGGCAGCAGCTGTGCTGGCGAGAGTCTCCTGCCAACATAGTGCTGTGCACTTGAGCGCTTATTCTGGAAAAACTTATGTTGCTCAGGGAAGAGGGTGGTGGTGATTTTTTTTCACACCCTCAGGTAACAAAAGTTTCACCAACATAAAGGCAAGTGTAGACGTGGCCTAAGTTTCCCAGGCATAAAAGAAAGAGATCTGTGTAATTCGAAAGCTTGTCTCTCTCACCAACAGAAATTGGTTCAGTAAAAGACATTATCTCACCCACCTTTTCTTTCTAATATCCTGGGACAAACACTGCTACAACAACATTGCATGTTACTAGCTGAAAGTTTTTCAGTGGCCTGTTGCAAATGAGTTGACAGCAAAGTTGTGTGTTCCTTACCGGAGTTACTATTTTGGGTCTTAAATCATGATGATAATGCTATGAATAAGGTGATTAGTCACTGTGAAGATTTTTTTCACTTCCGTGAAGTGTTAATTTCAGATCCTAAGGGTATGTCTGTACTTAAACTGCTACAGCATCACAGCTACAACAATGCAGCTGCATCATTGTAATTCTTCAGCGTAGACTAGGGATGTTAAAATGCATTTAAGTAACTGTGTAGCTGTTGAAATAATATATAGTGGCAGCAGCGCAGGGGGGAGGACGACAGTTGGTTCCCCATGCCTCCCCCACCATGTAAACATGTAAGCGCTGAAAATTTCAGCAGTTACATGTTTACTTTTAAAAAAAAAGCATTTTAACATCCCTATACAATTCATTTATATATTAACAATTTATACATATCATATACAATTAAAAGTATATCTAAGGTTAGATAGCAAATGGTAAACACATTATGAATTCATGTATTATGAGAAGATTATGTATATTTCCTCTATTTTAAAATATTTTAAATTAATTAATTTATTCCACAAGATCAACTGAACTATATTTTCAAAGAACAAAACCAGCTTATTGAGGACACATCCTGGTTTTTGGTGGTGGTGGTTTTTTTTTACTGCCACTGCCCATAGAGTGGATGTTCTCAGGGATGTATACACACTGACTCCATGATCTTTTTCTAGAGAGGTAACAGTTAATTTAGACCCCATCATTTTATATGTGTAGTTGGGATTGTTTTCCAGTGTGCCTTACTTTGCATTTCCCAGTATTGAATTTCATCTGCCATTTTGTTGCCTAGATACCCAGTTTTGTCAGATCCTTTTGTAGCTCTTCAGTCTGCTTGGGGACTTAACTATCTTAAGTAGGATCATCTGCAAATGTTACCACCTCAGTATTTACCCTCTTTTTCAGATCATTTATGAAAGAAGTCTCCAATTTACAAACAGATTGTGTTCCAAAAATTTGTAAGTCTGTTTTTTGGAACATGAAATGTATTTTCCCACAGAAACAATGGGGAAAATGTTATAATTGCTGGTTAGGTTCCTAGACCAGCCCACAAATGTCAATTTAATGGATAATGTAGCTGAAATACTGTATATTTGCAATGAAAAATATCGAATACTAGTCATTAAATAAAACAGAAAAAGAAACTTGACTAAGAAATAGGTTTTTTTATTTATCATTTAATGCTGATGCTTAAAGAAAAACAGGTTTAATGAGAGGAAGATGAGGAAGTAGATTGAGGTTTTGAAGGGGACTTTCAGGCATCCCCGGCTGCAGGCCTAAATTAACCTTTTGGGGGTCCTGTAGGCTCTGGGATGAGTTGAGAAGTGAGGGATCAGCATGCATGAGAGGTGTATAGATTGATGCAGGAGGGCTCTGGGGATAAGTCATTCGGAGTAGAGGAGGGTACTCCAGGCAGGGGCCCAGGGATTTGGAGTGTGGGAAGGGGCTCAGGGAAGGAGGTGGGGATGTCTGGTCAAGGCAGGAATTAGGGTGTGGGATGGGGCTTGGCAGGAAGCTGGGGTGGGGTTGTGGGGTCTTGGTGGGAATTAAAATGTGGAAGGAGATTCAGGGCTGGGCAAAGGTTACGGAGGTGAGGCGCTTACCTGGGGCAGTTCCCCTTTGGTGACACAGGCCTGGATGGGAGAGGGTAGGTGGCTCTGCCTGCCAGGGCCGATCCTAACCAATTGGTGGCCCCAGGCAACCGCCAGGTAAGTTGTCAAGCAAAAAGGGCCGAAATGTGGTCGCGGCCCCTTTAATTGCCGCATGTCCCAAGTGGGCTTCTGTTGCTCTCTGTCAGCGGCCCCTTGAAAATGGTGGCCTCGGTCGTCCGCTTGGCTCACCGGCCCCTAAGACCGGCTTTGCTGCCCTGCACTTGCCTGCAAGCACCATCCCTACAGCTCCCAATGTTGCTGATTCGTGGCGAGTGGGAGCTGCAGGGGCTGAGTCTGAAGGTGAGGGAAGCGAGGGAGCTTCCCAGCACTTGCAGATCCATTCCTAGGGGGAAGGAGAATGGCATAACATGGAGCCATGTCCCCTTCCCACCAAGTAGGGCCAGAACATAGGGGCTTTATTGGCTTTAGCCCAAGTCCTTGAGCTAAGGGGGACCCCCCAAAAATCTGCACTTTTGGGGGACCAGTGATCTTTTTGTGGGAGCCTTCCTTAGCCCAGGGCACTGGACTGCTGCCTCCAGTGCCCCTTTCTTAATCCAGCCATGCCCAGCCATGTACACATGCCCTCACAGGCTCCATGATGACTCTGGCCTGTTGGCCGGAAGATGGGACTGAGGTTGCCAGAATCTGTGCTGAGCCCGTGGGTAGGGGGATAGCAGAGAAGGGATTAGGCTGGCTACAGTCCTCTGGCTCTTGCTCATGCCACTTGCACCTCTTACGCGCTCTGCTGAGTCTGCAGGTGAGCATTTGTATGTGCAGACTTTCATAACTTAGATGTTCGTAACTCAAGGAATGTTTATATGTTGAATAGGACTGGGCCTAGTACGGACCCCTGGTAGACACCACTATTTACCTCTCTCCATTCTGAAAAAGTTACCATTTATTCCTACCCTTTGTTTCCTATCTTTTAACAAATTATCAATTCATGAGAGAATTTTCCCTTTAGCTCATGGCAGCTTACTTTGCTTAAGAGCCTTAGGTGACCTTGTCAAAGGCTTTCTGAAAATCTAAGTACACTATCTACAAGATCCCCCTAGTCCATATGCTTGTTGGTTCCCTCAAACAATTCTAGTAGATTGTAAAGGGAATTCATGGTCTTTGGTGAGGTATGTTGATTCTTCCCCAACAAATTATGTTAATCTATGTGCCTGACAACTTTATTCTTTCATGTAGTTTCAACCAGATGCCTGGTACTGAAGTCAGGTTTACTGGCCTGTAATTACTGGAATCACCCTGGAGCCCTTTTTAAAAAACTGGCATCACATCAGCTATCCTCCAATGATCTAGTACAGAAGCTGATTGAAAGGATAGGTTACAAACCACAGTTAGTAGTTCTGCAATTTCCATTTGAGTTCTTTCAGAACTCTTGAGTGAATACCATCTGGTCCTGGTTACTTATTACTGTTTAGTCTATCATTTTGTTTGAAAATCTTGTCTAATGACACCTAAATCTGGGATAGTACCTCAGATGTGTCACCTAAAAAGAATGCCTCAGGTTTGGGTATCTCCCTCACATTCTCAGCTGTGAAGACCCATGCAAAAAATTCAGTAAGTTTTTCAGTGAGGGCCTTCTTATCTTTTAATGCTCCTGTACCATCTTGATTGTCCAGTTGCCCAACTGGTTTTTTTATCAAGCTTCCTTCTTCTGATGTATGTATGTATGTATGTATGTATTTATTTTGCTATTACTTTTTAAGTCTTTGACTAGCTGATCTTCAAATTCTTCTTTTGGCTTTCCTAATTATGTTTTTACACTTTATTTCCCAGAGTTTATGTTCCTTTTTGTTTTCCTCACTAGGATTTAACTGTTTGCCTTTTTGCTTTTCTCTGCTCCTTTTACTTTATTATTTAGCCATAGTGGTACTTTTATTGATTCTCTTGCTGTGTTTTTAAATTTGGGGGTATACATTGAAGCTAAGCCTGTGTGATGATATCTTTAAACATTTTCCAATGCAATTTGCAGGTGTTTCACTTTTGGCACTATATCTTTTAATTTCTGTTTAACTAACTTCCTCATTTTTGTGTAGTCCCCCTTCTGAAAATAAATGCTACAGCGTTGGGTCACTGTGGTGTTTTTACACCACATGGATGTTAAATGTAATTATATTATGGTCACTATTATCAAGCAGTCCAGCTATATTCACCTTTTGGTCCAGATTCTGTGCTCCACTAAGAACCAAATCAGAACCTCCTCTTCTCTTGTGGGTTCCAGGATTAGCTGCCTAAGAAGCAGTCATTTAAAGTGTCTAGAAACTTTATCTTTGCATCCCATCCTGACATACACCCAGTCAATGTAGGGATAGTTGAAATCCCCAATTATTGTTGTTTTATTTTTATAGCCTTTCTAATCTCCCTGAGCATTTCACAGTCACTATCACCATTCTCATTGGATGGTGGGTAATATATGCTTATTATTGAAGCACAGAATTACTATCCATAGAGATTCTATGATACAGTTTGGTTCATTTAGGATTTTTCCTCATTTGAATCTATGCTTTCTTTCACAAATAGTCCTACTCCCCTCCAACAGAACCTACTCTGTCCTTCGGATATGTTTTGTACCCTTGTATTATTGTGTCCCGTTGATTATCTTCACGCCACCAAGTTTCTGTGATGCTTATTACATCAATATCCTCATTTAATATGAGGCATGCTAATTCATCAGTCTTATTATTTAGACTTCTAGCATTTTTATATAAACACTTTAAAAACTTGTCCCTTTTTGCTGTCTGCCATTACCTTATGTAATTGAATAAGATTCTCAAATTTCATTTAGCTGTTTTTCATCAGACTCTACCTGTATTTTATCATCTTCCATGCTCTCCTCCTTACTATGATATAGAGAATCTCTATTAACAGATCCTCCCCTGAGGACGATTGTTTAATTTGTTCTTTTTTTGTAACTCAACTTCTATAATTTGCCTTTTTCAAATGTAGTTAATCTTTATACAGAGCATTTCTTCTGGTCAGCTAGCTTTGTGCATATGTCATTGTTTTAACCGTTATTATAGTTTTATTTATATTTATTTTATTATATTTTTGTCTAAGCAGGTAATTCTTAGTCTGTCCCTCCTACCTATGAGTTTCAAAATTAAGTTCAAGTTTTTGTGGTCGCCCGTACTGTAAATATATTTGTTCTGTTCAAACAGGAAAAGCATTCTGACTTTTTTTAAAATGAGCAATCATATGTATAATCAACTCGGTTAAAACTTCCTTCCTGGTAAGTGCAGCACTTCCTTTGCATCTGGATATGAAGACAAACACAAAAAGCAGAACAGCGTATTAAACAGCTTTCTTGTGAATGATCCTTATTTTTAAAAAATACTTTAAAATTAAACAAATGAGTCTTATTCAGCGACTCATCCTGGGCTTTGTAATCAGGTAATGTTTCATTTTGTTTCGGTAATTATAAACATAATGCCCATAGTTACTTGCTTTCCAAAATGTTAAGAACAACTTAGAATCACCTTGTGTTCTGTTGTTTCAGTTTAGTTTTGTATTTTCGTACCTATTTTTCTAATATTGTCAAAGTCACCATCAGGTTACAGGGACTTTTGGTAAGCAAACAGAGGGAGGTTTTATGTGTATAAGATTTTTTTTTTCTGAAAAAAAAGTTGAAATTAAGCAATTTAACAATTTATGAAAGAGATTGAAGGGGAACAAATTTAAGTACATCCAGTCAACTTTGCTTTTCTCAGCTGAATACTTTGTAAATAAGTTCCATTTTGATATGGTAGAACAGAGACTAATTGAGAGCAATAATCTTTTTGGTTTCTTAAAATCAGTAAGATTGTCTTAACATTTCTTCCAAATTTCATATCAGTTTTGATTGGTTTAGATATTTTCACCTGCTATACTATAGCATCAATGGCTTGTGAGCATTTTATTTTGTAACCAACTGTAAGATATTGATATAGATATAGAAATGCCCATTTTAAAATCAGTGATGTTACCAGTTTTGTGATGCTTGGGATTAAAGGAACATTTTCAAAATTATTGGGCTAAAATTTATATGTACTTTATATATGGGATTTTTAAAATAAAAATCTACCAATACTTCATCTCACGGGGGGGAAATAATAAACAGTTTCACTTTCTGTGGGGTTCACAAAGAAACAATATGTGTTTTTCTCTGCTAAAATTAACATATTTTTCCTCTGGAGCTTATTGTGACGACATTCTGTGATACTGGCTCATCAACAGCAAATGTCTTTTAAATGTTAAAATCCATTTGTGTTAACTACAGTATCATCCAAAATACAGGAGGGGGAAAAGTTCAATGTTTGCTAAATTCAAAAGAGAAAATCAGTTTCAGCAAAAAACGTGACGGTTCTAGCATTCAGTTTCTACTAAAATCTGGGAGTTTAGGCCCCTAAGGCCCTTGCAAGATCAGATTCGTAAAGTGTTTTTGGGTGGATAGTATTCAATAAATGCATAATTTGAATTAATTATTGCTGTACCTAGAGTTTGGTTTAAAAACGAATACATTGATTCAAATAAGAAAATGTTATAACTTTATATTTAGAAACTTTGGGAATATCTACAGAATGTTTGAGAGTCTGTCTGTCTGTTCGACCCCTCCCCCGCAACCCACCAAATTCAGTATACAGCTTCCTCTTATCATAACTTAAAGCAAACTAAGGGTTCGGTTGTGCCAGGAAAATGGGATATGCCTGGAATGGGCTTGCTTCTTCAGAAAACCACAAAGAAAAGAGACAGAATCACCAGGCAGATGAAAGGGATGGCTGGGGTCGGACCCCCTCCATCCGAGACTGTCCCAGCCCTGAGCCTCCTACCCCTAGGTGCCCTTACATCCTCTTATCTCCCCTATCCTGATTTATCTGGGAGCATTGCTGGCTAGTCCCTTTCATCAGGGAGTGAGGGGAAAGTGCACAGTTTACTACATTATTCACTCTGGCTGGGGAGCATAGGGGGCAGAAGAACCTGGATGTGCCCCAGCCTGGGGTCACGCATCTCTCCTTCAACTAAGTCTGTTGGAGCTGCAGTGGCCATGAAGAGGCTCTTCTCATTTAGCTCCATGCTGCTGTGGTGAGACAGGTCTGAGGTAGTCCTCCCTCTCTGGGGCAGACTGCATACTGAACCCCTCATCACCAACCCCACCACAGAACAATGATTTAAATGGAGCATGTACATTTTCATTTTATTTTCCAAAAAAACAAAAATTAATTGTGTTAAGGCCCATCTATACAGCAGGTTTAAAGCCAAAATAAGCTATGCAACTTGAGCTCTGACAATTGCATAACTTAAGTCGAAATAGCTTAATTTGGCTTTTGGTGCTGTGTACACAACAGGAAGTCCAGGAAAGCGCACTCTTCCTCTGACTTCCCTTACTCCTTGTAAAATGAGAGTTACAGGAGTCAGAGTAAGAAGTCCTCCAGCTCAACATTATTTCAACATTATGTTGAAATAAGTGCTTGCAGTGTAGACGCAGATTATGTTGTTTTGAAGTAACAGCAGTGATTCTGAAATAACGCTGCTGTGTAGACATAACCATAAGGACTGGAACAATGCTGGGTCAATATTCAAGTATATTATATATGTAAGTTTTATGATTAAAACCTGTCATTAAACTTGGCAAAAGAGCTAATGAAGCTTTAGAAGTACAGTCACAAAAATTAAATGAGAAAGTGATCAAACATTTGTATGTTTTACTAGATCTCTTCTGGTATGGAGTTGGGGAATTATGAACAGCGGGTTGTAATGAGAGAGGAAAACAAACGAAGGAGAAGAAGAATGAAGCCTTTCAGTGCAGCAAGTAATTTGTCTTCAATGGAGCTGATAGCCATTGAATTCATTCTGCCTACAAGCAATAAACATACTAAAGCTCCAGAAACAATGTTACTCGAAATAGCTGGCAACTGTACTGTTGAGCAAATGAAAGCACAGATTTGGATACGTGCAATAGAGACAAGCCAAACCACAGATTTTTACCATAAATTCACTCCAGATCAATGTATTCTTCAATATCAAAAGAAAGGACAGTGGTATGAAATTTATGACAAACATCAGGTAATACAAACTTTGGACTGCATACTGTACTGGAAAGTGTTACAGAAAAAAGTAGGCAAAATCTATGTTATCCAGAAGCAAAACCCAACAGAGACGGTTCAGGAATTTCAGTCACAGCTTAATGATTTAATTGGCTATGATGTCACTGATGTTAGTAATGTGCATGATGATGAGCTAGAATTTACTCGTCGCAGATTAGTCACACCACGAATGATTGAAGTAGCCTGCAGAGATCCAAAATTGTATTCAATGCATCCATGGATTACATCCAAACCACTCCCAGAATATGTATTTAAAAAGATTACTAATAACAATATTTTTATAATCATACATAGAGGAACAACTAGCCAGAAAATTAAAGTATCAATTGATGACACTCCAGATATGATCCTTCAGAGCTTTTTCACCAAAATGGCAAAGAAGAAATCTTTGATGGATATTCCTGAGGATCACAGTGAACGGGATTTTGTTCTCCGGGTTTGTGGCAGAGATGAGTATATCACAGGAGAGACGCCAGTCAAAGATTTTCACTGGATAAGGCAGTGCCTGAAGAATGGGGAAGAGATCCACCTAGTATTAGATGATCCTCCTGACCCAAAAGAGGATGAGGTTCAGAAAGAAGAATGGCCCTTGGTGGATGACTGCACAGGTGTCACAGGATATCATGAACAGCTGACAATAGATGGAAAAGATCACGAGAGGGTGTTCACTATCTCTTTGTGGGACTGTAATAGAAAATTCAGGGTCAAGATAGTTGGCATTGATATCCCGGTACTACCAAGAAATACTGAACTTACTGTGTTTGTTGAGGCTAATATTCAACATGGGCAACAGCTTATTTCACAGAGAAGAACCACATCTAAGCCTTTTACTGAGGAGGTTCTATGGAATACTTGGGTTGAATTTGACATTAAAATTAAAGATTTGCCTAAAGGAGCACTACTCAATCTACAGATATATTGTGGCAAAGCACAGGCATTATCTACAAAGGCTACCATCCCGTCACATGATTCCCCCAACTCTGAATCTAAATGCAAAACCCAGCTACTCTATTATGTAAATATTTTGTTGATTGATCACCGTTCCTTGCTACGCAGTGGGGAGTATGTGCTTCATATGTGGAAGATTTCAGGGAAGGGGGAAGAGCAGGGAAGCATCAATGCTGACAAACTTACATCAGCAACTAACCCTGATAAAGAAAACTCAATGGCTATCTCTATTGTTCTGGATAAATATTGCCACCCAATAGCTTTGCCCAAACATAGAATAACATCTGACCCCCAAGGGGATAGGACAAGAGCTGAAATGCCTAATCAGCTTCGCAAACAGCTTGAGGCGATCATAGACACTGACCCACTTAATCCACTTACACCTGAGGATAAAGAATTACTGTGGCATTTTAGATATGAAAGCATAAAGCACCCCAAGGCATATCCTAAGCTGCTTAGCTCAGTGAAGTGGGGACAGCAAGAAATAGTGGCCAAAACATACCAGTTGTTAGCCAAAAGAGAAGCTTGGGATCATAGCACTTTGGATGTTGGACTAACAATGCAACTTTTGGACTGTAACTTTTCGGATGAAAATGTAAGAGCAATGGCAGTTCAAAAGTTGGAGAGCTTAGAAGATGATGATGTTCTGCATTACCTTTTGCAGCTAGTGCAGGTAAGATAAATTTGCATTCGTGAACATTCATTTCCTTGAATATTTGCATGATCATAGTAGGAATGTAAGTGACTAGTCGACTACCGGATAAACAAATGCTTATCTGGTAGTGGAGTAGTGACTCGACTAGTCGCTCCCCCTTCCTTTCTCCTCCCCCCCCCCCCCCCCCCCCCCCCCCCCGCTGCCCCTATCAGAGAGAGGCAGCAAGGGGTTGGAGCAGGAGCTGGTGCTGGGGGGAAGCTGGCTTAAAAGCCAGTTCCTTCTAGCACCATCTTCTCAGGGGAGGCAGAGGCATAGCCAGGGACCAGTTGGGAGCCAGGGATCCACTGATTCCTGCCTTGCCCAGACACTGTGCCTCTGCTTTTTAAATGTATTAAGAGCCGCCAGACTCTTAATACATTTAAAAAGAAGAGGCGCAGGGGGGAGGAAGAGGGACCGAACATGAGTTGGGAATCAGCTGTCCTGGCTCATGCCCAGTCCTAGATGCTACCCCTTTGCTTTTTAAATGTAGTAAGAGCTGTCATTTAAAAAGCAGAGGCTCAGCGTCTGGGACCGGGTGTGAGCCAAGATAGTTGATTCCCAGCTCACAGTTGGTCCCCCTGCTACACCTCTGCCTTTTAAACTATTAAGAGCCTAGCAGCTCTTAACACATTTAAAAGGCAGAGCCACAGTGGGGTTAGCGTCCGGGGCCGGGAGCTAACCCCGCTGTGGCTCTGCAGTTTCCCCCCTTATCAACCAATCAAGAAGTTGATGGAAATTCTGATTAAACGCAATTTAACAACCCTAGATCATAGAAATGTTCCAAAGTTATGAATGACCTACTGTTTGAAGTCTTCATTGTGAATCAGACCAGTGCTAGTAAAAAAAATTAATTAAATAACATTCTTAATACATTTACCTTTGTTACTATTCATGCCTATACTAACAGTCTTCTTCAGATGTCCCACAGTCACCTTACCACCAGGTTAGTTCTAATGATGAAAGCCAGTGTTCCTTCTAAGATTTCCATCCATGAGCGGAGTGAGTTTTGTCTTGTGCACCAATATTGATGTCATGTGTGCTATCGTGGCACCCACCAGTTAATTACATATATATAAAATAGCTATGAAAGAAAGCTCCACTTACTGTGCACATTAGCTCCTGCCTCATTTTCTGCCCTGTTACACAGCTAGGCTCCCCATCTCCTCCCCCAATGCTCCTCCCTTCCTTCAGCTGCCTCAACCCCTCCCCGCCCCCGTGAACACTGAGCAGTCCCCACCAGGCTCTCATGTGAGTAGCAAGAGAACAGAGGCATCTCTGGCTCCCTTTGATTCCATTACAGCCACTTTCCGCCTGCAACCAGGCCCCAGGGAGCTAGGTCAGACTTTGGGCTATACCCTAGGAACAAGCATCTCAGCAGCACTGCCCTTGTCTCTTCTCAGGTGGTGGGTGCTAGAGCCCAGGGAGAATCCCCGCCCAGTCTAATGCAATGGGCTGTGGGAAAGCTGCCTCTCGGCCCCTCCTGGTGACTCGCACTCCAGCCTCAGTGGCTGCCTGCAACCAAATGGCCTGGGGATTTGGGGAAGGAAGGTTGTACTACACCATTGGCTGCAGCGTGGGACAGCTCTTTGGTTTTCCACATGGTGGGGGAAGTGACAGCCGATAGTAGGGGTGCTACCCGGGGAAGATGTGTGGGAACATGGGCCCACATTGGAATATTGACTGCACTAATATGGACAAGTGGGTTTGAACATCCTGCCTCACCCACAGCTTCCTCCAGACAATACAGAATGTCTGCATTCCCCCCCAACCGTCTGCTGTTGGGTTTTTCGGGCCAGAGGCCAAGCCAATAAGCCACCCTGAGCCAGGCAAAAACACCCAAACATCCCAGCAACAGCAGCTGCTCGATAGCCCCAATCCTCAGCAGCCACCCACCAGCCCCATGGCCCCAATCCCCAGTGGCTGCAGCTGTTCACCAGCCCCATGGCCCTAATCTCGGATGGCAGCAGCCTCCTCCCAGCCCCAAGGCCCCAGTCCCCAGCACATGGCCTCAGCCTGGTGGCAGCCACCTCCCAACACGGCTTCAGCCCCAGCAGCAGCCAGAGCAGCTGCCTCATAACATAGCCCTGGCCACCGCGCACCCCAGCCATAGGAGCAGCCATGCCATTCACCTTCCATGTCTAGCAGGAAGATGAGTGCTACCGCGCTGCTCTGCAAAGGCGGTGGGCGGCCTCAGAATTTTTTGTGCACAGTCGCACAGGCGCACACCTCAGAGGCAGCACCGATGAAAGCACCTTTTAGCCACTGGGTTTTGTATTGCTGCTCAAAGCAGGTCTAGATCTGTGTTTCTCAACCAGTGATACAAGTACCCTTAGGGGTACTTGAAAGAAGTCTGGGGGATACGTCAACTCAACTGAAACTAGGAGAAAACTGAATTTTTGTTTTAAGTGTTATAGTGCTTTATTATTTGTGTACTTTTTACACCCAAAAATTTCATCGCCCGCCTGGCTACAATTAAGTTGTTTAAACAAATTGTTGCAATAGTAGAAAAAATGTTTGTGTGTCTGAAAACTGGAGGTACTTGCAATTTTTTTTTTTTTTTGACAGGAGTACTTTATATAAAAAAAAAGGTTGAGAAACACTGGTCTAGATCACAGATAGTTAAAGCACAAGTGTAATTGCATCAGAGCCTGTGTTCCCTAAAGGGGCTTTTATTAACAGAAAGAATGTAGAGCCGTGGTCACCAACCCGTCGAGTCAATCGCGAGGCCTCGACCAGTCAATCGCGAGGCGTTCGGGCAACCCCGCCCTCTATTTTCCCCCACCTCCGAGAAGCCCTATTACCTACCGCTAGTGTAGTGCTGGCTTCCCATGGGGTGGACGGAAGTCCTGGTGACGGCTGCGTCACTTCCGGGGGCTCCGGAAGTACACAGGCTTCTCTCCTCCCACAGCTTTGTCACGTGCTGGGGGAGAGGATATCGGCTCCAGAAGAGGAGTCCAGCGGCTAGTTTAGATAAGGTCTGACTCAAAAGTTTTGGGTTGTGTTTAGAGTCTGCTTGCAGAGTTGTGTGAAGAATCTTTCATGCTTCTTTGCATTCATCTTATCTGTCAATACTATCAGTCATGTACTGTCACAAATGCTACATTTCTCCCTAAAATGTAAAAGAGTATAAAACAGTAAAATAAAAATAAATAAATAAAAGACATGACAAGGAACTATGGTACTGACTTCATAGGTAGGATTTCTTCATTCATAGAAAGTACTTTAGAATAGAAGAGTCAAAATCAGGGTTTTATTCATGCTTAAATTCGACACCTTACACCAGAATTTTAATAAGGGATCTAATTATCTTACCCATTACAAGGATAGCTTCCCCAATTATCACCTCTAATATCATTAGCTCACAGACATTCACCTTCCCCCCCCCCCCCCACATCCCCTTTCTGTTCTGAAATTTGATTTGTCCTTTTCATATGTGTTCATTTTTTTAAAATTGTATCCTTTGGTATATATGATGGTGAAGATTTTCTTCCACTACTTGATCTGAGGAAGTGGGTCTGGCCCACGAAAGCTCATCACCTAATAAACCATCTTGTTAGTCTTTAAAGTGCTACATAGTCCAGGGTTTTAATGGAATGTGAATTATTTGCTTGAAATATCTCACATGTGATCTGCTGGTAGCTGATACTTTGGCTGTTGGTGAAAGCTTGAGATCATTTATGTGACACAGCATTTTAGAGGATCGGAATTTTACAAAAAGGGAGGTTTCACAATAGTTTGTTTTGGGGTGGGAATACTGTATCGTAACTTTCAGACTGGAGGGCAGATTTTAGGAAGAAATAAACTGAGGCATTTTTAGTTTCTTATCAAAACAAAAGTAAAAATGCTAGGATGAAACTTTATATAGTGTAAATGTATATCCAGCAATTCTGGTCCTATTCTATTTTGTACCTTTTCATACCAGGTAGCTCTCTCTCTTTCTTTCTTTGGAAAGGTTATACAGTCCACAGCAGCAGAAACAGCTAAACACCAAGGAAACTTTGAACAAGTTCTTCAGTAACAAGGGGTCAGTGGGCCTTTGTAAGATGCACAGGTTCAGACTGGTAGTTGCTGATGCCTAAGACAGTGAAGTTGGAGCTTTCAAATTTGGAGGAGTGATGCTTCTGACAAAGCCTGTGTGTACTTGCCAGCATCATCTTCACTTGTTTGGAGGTTGGGCTCCCCAGACTGGCTGTATGTAATTCAAGATTTGAAAATGTTAAGGCCAAAAGTTAACACCTTGTGCAGTCTGACCTCCCATGTAACTGCTACTCTGTCTACTCTCCCTTAAGATAGTTGATCTTAGAGACAAATCAATTATTTGTTTATTTTAACATGTTTTTCACCCAAGTTAGGGGCTCAGTTAATATGCAGGCTAGAAGACACGCAAGTGCATGCAATACAAATGCTATGATTTTTTTCTTTGTTTTTCTAAAAGAATTTTAGGGAGAAATAAACAACTGTAGTATTTTTAGTTCCTTTTCAAAACAAAATGAAAAATGCTAGTATAAAACTTTTAATAAATTATAGAATACACAATAGTTTAATGTAAAACAATATTAGAAAGATGGTCTTTTTTTTTTTAAGAACAGTGATGGTTTGAGAATGAAGAAATCAGGATATTGTAGTTCAAAAAAACCTCAAATTTTAAAGTCTATGGAAATACTTGATACCAACCTTAACTCTGTTCCTGTTCCCCTGACAAACTTCTCTCATCTAACTTTTCAAGTACAGTCCCTCATTATAGTAGAGCAGTGGTCTCCAACCTTTTTACACCCAAGATCACTTTTTAAGTCTCA
>CM057845.1:23691492-23702494 GCA_030068395.1 Apalone spinifera
GCTCAGGGCTCAGGGTTGGGGGTCTCACCAGACCAACTTGATTTTCATGCAAACTTGCTACTGGGTTCTCATGTGGCCTTTGGTGGCCAGGCTAGCAGCTATTCTGCTATAGACGGCCGCGTTCCTCCATCTAGTCCAGAGATCATGGACGTTGGGGACATTCCCCCCAAACCTGAATAAGGTCCATGATCTCCACCCTGGACCAGGAAGGCGCCCACCTTCTCCAGGCCCCGGCACGCTCCTGAGAGCTGGTAGACTGCTCCTGGGGAGTGGTGGAGGGCTGGCTGCCAGTGGCTTGTTGGCTCATGTTTTGGGGCCACTGGGTCGGGGGAGTGACTGCTGGCTCTAGGCTGGCAGGCTTGGAGCAGGCACAGGCACTGTGGCCAGAGTCTACCCCTTTAAGGGCTCTGGGAAGTGGGGGAGGGAGAGGAGTGTTCTTGGTTGAGGCTGGAGTGGCCACCAGGGCACCCTGGGAAGGCTGGAGGCCCCCTATTTCGAAATAAGTGTCTACACAGCACTTATTTCGAAATAGCTATTTCGAATTTGGCATTATTCCAAATGGAATGAGGTTTACCAAATTCGAAATAAGTGCTCCGCTATTTCAAATTAATTTCTAAGTAGCGGTTTGGCTGTGTAGATGCTAGGATAGTTATTTCAAAATAACGGCTGCTATTTTGAAATTACTTTGCTGAGTAGACATACCCTCAGCTGCTCAAATTAGGTAGTAAATCAGTAATAACGTCAAAAGCTATTACATTTATTTGAGAATGCCTATTTTAATAAATCCTAATTTTCCCTGAAAGAAAGATGTCTAATTATAATGTTCACATATTGACTCTTTTATCTTGCACTCAGATATTTTTCTCAGAATAGGTATCACATTAGTCATCTGGTATTTTCTAGGCCATTCTTTCCTAAAAGTATCAAAGATAGGTGTCATTAGCTTTATTCAAGTCTTGGGTATCTCTTAATTCAGTGAACATTATAGCAAAGATTTTGAGACTTATTTTCTGTACTAGTATTTCTAAAATTGTAGGTAGATAAATGCTATGTCTAGCTTCTTCATTTTGCAGTGCTCCTTTGTCTCCATTGTAATTTTCCTCTTTTGTAGTATAATTATTTAAATAGTTCCATCAATATGGGGGGCACTTGAATAGCTAGAACTTGTGCGTATAGAAATCCCTGTCTTATTTTTTTTTCTTTTAAATCGGTGTCTTGTTTGTTTAATATGTAAGACGAGTACTTTCCAGCATAGTACAGAGAGGGCTCGTGACGGGCTAGCTAAAATGGAACAATGTGTATTGCATACAGTATTACCTATTCCTGTTTAAACTGAAGGAGCAGAAATCTGGAGAGACTATGAATGAATCTGATGATTTGCATATATGCATATTCATTGCATTATTTACATAATCTGCCGATGTTCTGTTTGCTAGAATTTAAAACTGACAAAGATGGAATATGGAACATTCTTTAAGAATACAGTAATTGTTTTGCCCCTGGCTGACTCCAGGTAACTGGGGGCTCCTTAAGGCTGTGGCCCTGGTTGCTTCTTGCCTTGGAGTGAATGGAGGGTTGTGTTTGGTTGTTCACTCCTGGAGTGGCTGAGGGATCTTCCTGCTATCAATTTGGGGCAACCTGCGGGCCACATGCTGCCCACTTGGGCTCCACCTGTGGCTCTTGGAGTCCCTGGCTGCCCTCCTCTCCCATGCCTACTGGGGCGCCAGAGGCCCACACATCCTGCTCCTCACCTGATTCACGTCTCCTCCAAAAGTGCTGGGAGAGAGAAGGAAGGAGAAGGGTGTCTGGGGTTCCAGCGCCCTAGTGGGTGAGAGGCGTGTAGGGGAGAGGGAAGCCAGGGTGTCTGCAGGCCACAGGTGGAGCCCCAGTGAGCCAGGGACTGCTGCATCTCACCTAGGAGATGAAGGGCCACTCATGCAGCCCAGCTACCATTCCTGGTTGCCCTGGTTTGGGGGATACTGTAACTGAGCTCTATGACTATTTGACTATTCCTTGCACCCTCTCTTGTGAACATGGGAGCTCTAGCTGCACCTGCCTTGCTGCTGAGGGAAAGCCCTTGAGGTCACCGAGAGGGAGCTAGAGCAGTGCCCAATGTCACTATATCTGTAGCTCCCAATTTATGGCCAGGTGCAGATTGGAGGGACTGTGCTCTAGTCTACATCTCTGGTTAATCTTCATGGTTGCAGTGTTAGTCTCACTCTGTCCAAAAATCATGAGACTGGCTTAAAAATCATGAGATTTCTTTTAAAAGTTTTGCGCCACGGGTCACGTTTTCAGGCTTTTTTGATGAGTGATAAAAACTTTTAAAAATGAGAGATGAAATTCTCCTATAATCACCTGAGTTCAGGAGTTGGAACTGTAAGTAAACCACCAAATTCCACAAGACTTACAGTAACATAATAAGAGCTAGTATCACTGTGACAGGCTCTCCATGGTTAGACACCTGAGAACACTTATAGTTAGGGATGCTCTATCTGGTTACACTGGGGTAGTGGGCAATAATTTTGATAGGGAGGCACTCCAAGATTTTGGTAAGTGTTAAGTGGGGAGCAGAAGGAGGTGGGGTTCCCGAGGAAGGCTCTGGCTAGGAGGATCTTACTTTAGGCAGCTCCCTGGCCAACAGACCAATGGGGACCCTGAGGCAGCCCCATGCTGTTCAAAATGGCTGGAGACTCCCACTATGTACCACTCTATGCTGCAAGCTCCTGGCAAGGGGAGACTTTGTGCGCTGTCCCCACCACCAGTCATTGCAGCTCTCATTGGTCAGAAACCAGTCAGTGAGAGTTGTGATAATTGGCTTGGGAGTGGGGGCAGTGTCTGAAGTCTCCCCCTCGCACCAGTAGTGTGCAGTGGCTAGAGGGAGCAGCTAGTCATTTTAAGCAGCCTCAGGCTGTAGCAGACAGAAAGCCCGCTTTGGTGTCCTGGCGTGGCGAGCCACAGACCAGATCAAAAGGCTTGACAAGCTGGATCTTACTTGCCCCTGGGTTAAAGACTCCTTGGATCTGCAAACCAGAAGAACCTGCTAGAAGGTTCTAGGCATAGGCAATTCAAAAAGGTAGCTAAAAATAGGAAACTTGCATCCAAATCCTGAGACTTAAATCGTCTGATGAACAGTAACTTTCTGCTTCTAACTTTTGTGTCCAGTAGTGGTGACTTTCTTTTTTGCAATTACAGTTATCACCCAGCTGAAACAAAAACTTGAAAAGCTGCAGAACAACAAACTTCCAGAAAGCTTTAGAGTTCCATATGATCCAGGGCTGAGAGCAGGAACACTTGTGGTAAATATATTTGATCATTTGCAAATATGTGTGATTCACAAATCTGCCTTTTCAAATCCTGTACCCAAAAGTCTTGATTCACTTCTGCCACAGATATCCTCATCTCATCTGTGGATTTATCTCAGTTCACTCTGACAGCCCTATCTTTTGTGTGGGCTTTGATTCATAGCTCTCATCTCAAGGAAGTATAAGCAAAAGGCTGCTGCTTATTTCATGTTCAAAGAAGAAACATGGTGACAAAACACTAATCCTCAAATAGCAGATCTGGCTTCCCGTTAATCTTAGGATCTAGTTAGAAACTGGCTTTCTTGTGTCTAAAAACTTCTATCTATAGACTTGCTCCAGTCTACTTTACTTGCTTTGTATCTGTCGAGTCCTCCACTTACTCCCCTGACCTGTGATGGATCACAGGCCTCGCACGTGGGTCCACTGGTCCTCAGGCAGCACTCAGACCATGACTGTCAGCAAATCACTTAATAGCTATGGAAAGGTCCAGAGAAGGTCTGGCTTGCACAGGACCCTGCCCCAAAACACTGGGGAAACATCTAGACCCCCAACTGTCTAATGAGAACAACATAAACCAGAAAGTAAAACAGGAAGTTGTTTGAGCAAGTAGAAGCTTACCTGATGCCTGAGCCCGGCATTCCTGCCTGTTCCTGGTTCCTGCTTCTCTGATTGCTCCTGGTTCTTATCTTCCCATCCCAGACCCTATCAACTACCAGTTCCTGCTGACCTGCACTACTTTGGCCCCACTGCTCTGCCTTACCTCTGACACTAGCTCTGACTCTAATCCCTGGCCTAGCACCTGACTTTGTCTCCAGCTTTGAACATTAGGCTTGACTCTGGCTCTGACCACTCATGCCCCGGTCATTGCACTACCCATCTAATGCTGATCTCTCCTTTACATCTCAAATTATTTGATTGCCTTTTCTTCGCTCTCTGTCTTGAGTTATTACCTTATTTTTAAAAACAACAAATAGTCTGGTAGTACTTTAAAGACTAACAAAACATGATACCATCTACATGTGTTGTTAGTCTGTACAGGATAAATTTAAAAACCAACAAATAGTCTGATAGCACTTTAAAGACTAACTCGGCTACCCCCTGAAGTTTTTTACCTTATTTTTGTAACTATTATTTAATTCTGCAAAGGGTTAGAGTTTAAGTGGTGGTGATAAAGAAAATATTCTATTGTACAGTTCAGGAAGAGAGGCACAGATGGCTTTGTATATGCAGAAGTGGTACATTTGTCCAAATGCAATAAAAGCCATCACAGTGTGGAGCTGTCTTTTAACATATCTAATGTAGTCTCATAATCTATTTTGTGTAAAATGACCAGAGGTGTAAAAGTCTCTTCATTCATAAGTCTCAGAGAGATAGCTTTGTTAGTAAGGTTGTGTCTAGACTACATCCCTCTTTCAGGAGAGGGAGGTAAATTAGACACTTGGAAATTGCAAATTAAGCCGGGATTTGAATTCCCGTGCTTCATTTGCATATCCATGTCATGGTGCTCTTTCGAAAAAGTGCTATTTCGAAAGTGAAACCTCAGTCTAGACACAGTTCTTTCGAAAGAGCGCCATGATGCGAATATGGAAATGAAGTGTGGGAAATTGAAATCCCGGCTTCATTTGCAATTTTGAAGTGTTTAATTTACATCCCTCTGTCGAAAGAGGGATGTAGTCTAGACACAACCTAAGTGAAAAACTTAAAATAGTTCTTCAGCATGGTAGAGACTGTTGAGTCCTGTGAATACCCAGGCACCATGATCACAGATATTTATCTACAGACATAGGTTGCTGTGGTGTCACTATAAGATCAATTAAACAGTTGATGGTCTGTTCACATGCTGTAGATAGAAGTCACAATTCTCTGGATGGAATTTTCTTTAGACACTTTGCTGTCACAACTGTATTTGATGCTTTCCCTAGAGCATGGGTTCCCAAACTGGGGGGCATGAAGAAATTCCAGGGGGGGCATGAGGTGACCCAGCTTTCCCCCCCCTCCCCCCCGTCAGCCCCCAATCAAGTTTTGTTGCCCTGTTCGGTTCCTTTTTTTTTTTTTTGCTTAACAAGTTTTGCTGCTGGGGAGGGGGCATGAGGGTTTTTCAAAAAGGGGAGCGTGATTCCAAAAAGTTTGGGAACCACTGCCCTAGAGATTCTGAAGCTCACAATCCTAGCAACACTTCTCTAGATAAGGGAAATAATTGAATTATAGGTGCAAATGGTGCGACATCAGATGGCAGACAGTTACTCACAAGTTGTCTTTTTCTTTCATTCCTTGGATACTAAGCTCAAAATAATCTGTGAACAAAGAAATGTTTATTGTAGAGGTCACTTTAGTTCAGTGTGAGTTCCACCTTCCCTTCAGACTTTTTATATTTGCTCATAAACTGTTTTGGGCTAAAATTTTCAGTATGTAGTTTCTCAGCCCCAAACATTTGAGGCCAATCAGTTCAGTATTTTTAAAGTAATTAAGATTAGAGGTTGGCAGTTTGGCAGGTAGTTATAAAGCCAAACTGATTTAAGATGCACTGAATCACAATAGCCCAGCCTTGCATAAGCAAGAAAAGGGTATTTCAAAGCAAAATTCCTTTCAGAACCCCCTTCTATCTGCTCTTAAAGCAAAGACTATCTCTAAACTGCCCTAAATTCTTGAACTACTGTCTTGACTGAATTAAGGATCCTTAAGTGATTAAAGAGGGTTAATTTACTTAATATTTTTAAGAATAGTGAATTAAGGAAACCACTGTTAGCTCCAAAAGTGAAATACCATCTGGCTGTGCAGGAGTATTAGACAGGAGCCTTTGGGAGCTGTGGCTCCTTTTCAGGTTCAAAGAACTTAGTGATTTTTAAACTCCTCAAACTAAATATAATTACAGCTAAGATTATGTTACTGAGGTTGCAGGCATCGCTGAATCTGTGATTTCCAGTGACCTCTGTGACATTGGGAGCCCTGCAGCTGACCACCTGATATCAGCAGTGGAGGATCCTGCAGTAGCCAAGCCTCCACGGGCAACAGAGGACCTTCTTGCAGTTGCCCACCAGCTGCAGATGGCAGGATGCCGTGCAACTGACGAGCCATTGTTGCCTTCTCGGCTGTCCAGTGCCAGGAATCTGTAACAAGTGCGCACTTCTTCCTCGCAGCCCTCAGGTGGCAGTAGCAGCAGAGGGGCTCAGCAGCTCTGGGCACACAGGAACCCCTCCCAGCCACTGGGCCTTGGGACAGAGCATGGGTGAGGCCATGCCCTGGCCTGCAATACCTGTCACCCATGATGCCAGCTTTGTTTCAAAGTGACATATCAGTCTCAGAAATCTCAGCTGTAGTCAGGCTCCTCCAGGCTTTGTGGCTGCCTGACTTTGACAGGCTTATGCATTTTAAAAGTTTCCTTTTTTTTGTCCAAAAAATCCTTTCAATATTTTTAAATAACTTTTCACCAAATGCCAGTGATTGAAGATTCAATAACAGTTGGCACATTAATACACTAAAAATCATTATGCAATATTTCCTTGTTTTATCCCTAAGCTGTTAGTTGGATTTGTTTCAAGTTTAGGCTATTTTAATCTTTTATAGATTTGCTTAGTTTTAATACAGTTATTCTTTTTCCATTTACAGAACACTTCCATATAGGTTTTTACTTCCTAATGAAATTTATCTTACACTATAGTTAAGCAAAGCTTTTAGATAAATGTGTTAATGGTTAAGATTCATTTCTTTTATTCACTGATCTTTCTTGGTGCTCACCTATTTCTGCTTCCAAAGTGCACAGCCATCTGAAAAAGAAAGCACAACTTATTGTGGCTTCTCTTTGGAGTCTCTACATGGTTTTAATTGAATAGCATGTCTTTACATTTGTTTTATCCCTCGAGATATGCTGCATACTCCATGGGAATACACCTTCCTTCTGTAGTGCATTTCTTACCCTTTATTTGCCGTGAAATCTTGTTAGCCATATTAATTTTCACATCAAGTGTAGCTATTTTTCGTGAATAAAAAGTTTCCATGTACATACCCCATGGAAGTGATTGTCTGATCACTCAAAGTCACCTTAAGACTCAGTATTCATAACATTGCTGCTCCTCTAACAGTGGCCTCCCCACGCACAAATAGCACTTTGCTGTTACTTCAGAGGTATAATGTTTAATTTTCCATTCACATGCTGAAGCTCTTGTAGCTGCTGATTCATGACTACAAAAAGATCAATAGTCTCTCCCTACTTTCCTGATTCCAGCCATCCATGCTATAGTCACAACTATGCCCTCGAGACGTTATTTAAAAAAGATGTTGCATTTCATAAAAGCATTGAGGTGGTAAACCCAGATGACATGAGCTAATTATGTTTGGCGTGAGGAGGAAAAACAACAACAACAACAAAAAGAATTTAGTAAAGATAACAGCAAACCTTGGCAGCTGCTCAAAAAGTTCCTGTCAGATTTTGTAACTTTGAATGAAAGATTGAAAGGGATTTTTAGTGGAATCCTTTAAAAGCCAATTCATTTTAGACACATAAAATAGGGTTCTACAAGCCAAGAGTATGTTTTTGGATCCTTAAAACCTGACTTCTTAATTACACAAATATATTTAAATTTTTTTTCTTTTAAGTATTTTGATCAATGCCACTTGTTTTGTTTTTAATTGTATTGTACATAATTGTACCCTGACTACTTTCTTTACTAGTATATTTGGAAGCAGTCAAGTTCAAATGGAAATCTCTTTGATTAAATTGTCCACAGACCAGTGATTTAAATCAGAGTATCTCTCTGCCTACTGCAGTCATTTACAGTAGATTTTTACAGACCATTCAATGCCCATTCTCCTTTTGAAGATTCCTGGGACAAAAGCACACGGTGGTGGTACCTTCTCTTGTGTAATTTATTTGATTAACTGTGTTCTTCCCTGGGAAAACTAGATTGAGTTCTACTGCCACAACCAGGTTTTATCAAACCAAGCACACTCTTTTCCTTTCTTACTGATTGTCATGCCCAATATCAGCCTGTGTGAGCCTTTCATCAATCTATAAAGTTTTAATAATTGCATAAATATTCCCTTCAACTCCTCACTCTTTCCCTAAATCACTTGTTTCCCAAAGTGACACATTTCTCAGCCAGTTTCTGTGAATCTGAACTTACTTTTATGCTTAAAAGGTCTCAGAGAGGTAGCCGTGTTAGTCTGTAGATTCAAAAACAAGTAATCCTGTGGCAATTTATTGTCTAACAGATATCTAGTATCATGTGCTTTTGTGGGTAAGACCCACTTTTCCGCTCCAACTCATCTGATTAAATGAGTCTTACCCATGAAAGCTCATGATACTATATATTTTGTTAGCCTCTAAGACAGGGCTACTCAACACATGGCCCATAGGCTGCATATGGCCTGCAGCCTGTTTATTTGCGGTGTATGCAGGGCTCAACGCATTGCCTGTGGGTGGGATCCTTTGAACATGGCCTGCACTGGGAACATGCTCCAGGCAGGATGAGCATTAAAAGACTCAAGCAGATGGGCTGGCTGGAATAGATGGATACAAGGTATCAGTGTTTCTAGCCCCGAGGGAGAAGGTGCCAGGAGCGCTGGGGCATTGTGTAAAATAAGTTATTTGCATATATTTGCATGTATATGCAACTACACTTAAATTGCGGCTCTCGCCATGTACTAGATGTATCATTGTGGCCTCTGGGGCTTCCAAGTTGAGTAGCCCTACTCTAAGGTACCACATGATTACTCGTTTTTATCTTTGTGCTTGTTTTGCATTCATTCTTTAGTTACAATTACTGTTTTCTTCATGGGCTCCCATGGGTCTTATTCTGTAATGTTTCCAACATGCCTTTGTTGTGCTCTGCCAGGCATCTATTATAGGGATTCAAAGTGGCCCCCTGTATTGCCTGTATGTTATTTAATTTCCTATTATTTCTTTGGGGAATCCATAGGGACCTCCTTTAGATCTAAATCACTTTTCCAGTGCCCTGAAAAACTGAAATTTAAACCTTTTCAATGCCATTGCTAAACTTGGGTTGTGATCCTTGCAAGTAAAGCTGCATATATAATAAACTAGACATTACCTGCTCCAGATAAACGGAATCCAAATGTACTGCTATATTCAGGTTCTCCTGGGTTCAGTGATGATTGCTGGGAGGGACACAAGGGAGGCACCAGCCATGTGACCACCCGCCCATGGCTCCTCCTGCGCCACCCCTAGCCCAGAGGAGGGCTGCCCCTCGGAGGGTGCAGGGCCGAGACAGCTCCACAGGCCCTGCCTCTTCCCACTCCACCTCCACTCCACCTCTTTCCCCCCCCAATTCTCACCTCTGCTCTGCCCCACCCCTCCTCTTCCCATCCCTGCTCTGCCCTCATCCTACCACCACCCCTATTCCACCCTTTCCTCCAAGCCCCCTCTTATGAGTGATGTGGCCAGGGGCCTAACAGGCACGGGCATCATCATCAACAGTTGCTTACGGGCAGTGGTGGGAAGTGGCGGGAAGCTGAGCAACCCATCCCCATCCCGCTCCACTGCCCTGTCTCCTAACCACATTGCTTTGCTTCCCATTACTGGTAAGTATGGGGGGTGGTTCCACCCTTTCCCCTAAGCTCCCTCCCTGGAGAAGCGCAGCTGGGAGCCAGGAGATCAGAGCAGGCTGATGTTGGATTGCTCCACTTCCTGCTGCCATTGAGTGTGAGAGTGGGCCCGATTCCTACTGCCAGCACCAGGCCCCCTGGGAGTCTCCTAGGCCTCCCTGGCCCCACACAGCCCCCCAAAAACATGGGATCTTGCTTTGTCTTTCCTTGTCCTAATGGATGGGACAGCACCATTGCCAGCTGGCCCCTTGCTTCTGCTTCCTGGCACTTGGGTGGGCACATGACCCTTCATTCCCCTTTCTTCCCCTATTTATCTTGTCCCTTATCACTAGCCTCAGTGTATTCCTGCTTATCTTAACTAGCACAGACATCCTGACTCCAACATGCTGCTTGGTAAGCTCCTATTTACCATAATCCTCCATTCATCTTCTCAATCACGCCCACTAAGAAATGGGGCAAATTACTTAGGTCACGCCAGGACTACAGAGAAAACTAAAATATGAGGAGGATGAGTAGGGTTTCCATATTTGAACTTTCAAACAAGAGGACACTCCTGAGAGGGAGTATATCTGCATCAGTATCTACCAGCTCATGTTGTATTAATATAACACATTAATTTGAAAGTTCAAATATGGTAACCCTAAGGATGACTTGCCGACAGTCTGTTGTAAAACTAGGAACAAACCACCAACTCCCAGTCCTATGTCTTAACCAATTAAAAAAAAAAAACTAACTGGATTTGTAATTTTTTTTTCTACAAAAGAAAATTACTGAGCTGGCAGGAAAATGTTATGACAGTGTTAAGTATAGGAATTTATAAACTTAAAAATCAGAATAATCCAAAAATTAAGTCTTCACTTGAAACATTAACTCATCCATATGTTATATGTGTGCAGTAATTACTGATTTCTTTGTGCAGTGTAAACAAATTAATATTAACATATGCACATAAGTTTACATAGAACAAGGCAATCAGGAATAATATATCATATTTTTTTTGAATTTTTGTATTTTATACATAATTACATTAAATTACTTACTGCTGTCATAATGTAAGAATGTAGACAACATGGCTACGTCTACCCTTTTGCGCCAAAGGCATGCAAAGGAGACCAGTCGCAATTGCAAATGAAGCG
>CM057845.1:23743112-23758141 GCA_030068395.1 Apalone spinifera
TAATCCGGCACCATCTAGGTCCCAAAGGTGCCGGATTATCAGAAGTCTACTGTACTCTGAAACTGGAAAAACACTGTGTTGGAAATAAGCAGTAGGCACTGGGAAATACAGTTTAGGCAATTATGTGTTTCCTCTAGAATTAAATAAAAATAGATCTTAAGAACATACAAATGGCAAAAGTGGGTCAGATCAATGGTCAATAGCCCAATATCTTGTCTTCTAACAATGGCAGATGTTTCAGAAAGAATTAAAAGAATGGGACAATTTATCAAGTGATCCATCCCCTAACATCTAGTCCCACCTTCTAGCAGTCAGTGGCTTAGGGACACTGAAGCATGGGGCTGAGTCTCTTGCCTAATAGCTATTTATGGAGTGATCCTCCATGAATGTATCTAATTCTTTTCTGAACCCCTTTATAATTTTGGTTTTCACAGCATCCAAGGTGAAGAATTCTAGAGCAATGTTTCTCAACCAGTGGTACGAGTACCCTTAGGGGTACTCGAGAGAAGTCTTGGGGGTACATCAACACAACTGAAATTTGGAGAAAATTGAATTTTTGTTTTAAGTTTTACAGTGCTTTATTATTTTTGTACTTTTTACATCCAAAAATTTCATTGCCCATCCAGCTACAATTAAGTTGTTTAAAAAAATGTGTTGTAGTGGTAGAAAAAAGAAATTGTGTGTCTGAAAACTGTAAGTGCTGGGGGTACTTATAATTTTTTTTTAAAAATGGGGTACTTTATAAAAAAAAAAGGATGAGAAATACTGTTCTAGAGAATATGAATTGTATAAGGTACTTCCCCTTATATTTGTTTAAAACCTGCTATCTACTAATTTCATTGGCTGACCTTTGGCTCTTATGTTTTGTGAAGATAACTCTTCCTCATTCACTTTCTTCACACCATTCACTATTTTATACACCTGAAAATAATAATAAAAAACTCATGGGGCTGACATGTAGAGCACTGATTATATTCTATTTGAATAGCTAAACTTAGAATTTGAAAAGAAAGTTAACATCTCAGATGACATGAAAAAAATGCTCTATACAAATTTAAAATCTTCTGTTTCTTATCAATGTGGTAAAGTAGACTTATTTTCCATATGCATTATTTATATTAAACAGGGAAACTTGACTGATGGCAAGAGCTGAAGTATTTTATTACCAATATTTTCTGCATTTGTTTCAATATTTCTGCATTTGTTTCAATATGTTCTGCATTTGTATCAAGTACTACAGGGTCTCCAGGTGCTGCCATAAATAATAAGTTCATGGTTTGCATCTGATAATTTCAGTATATGAAGACGGGATTTTCTGTTCCAGAATCTGAAGAGGGTCACTACATTTGATGGCTTTTTAAAATAAAAAAAAAAAAGTCAAATCCAGATTCACAAACAAAAGAATCTGGGATTCTGGATGCTTGGCATTATAGTGTATAACACTAAACTATTTGTGTTTGGTCCCTTACAGTTTGCTGTGCTTAGTTGTATTGCACCATTTTATCAGGCTTAGCCTTCTGAGGCTCTAAAAACACGGCTTCCCTCATACACAAAGGCCTAAAATTAGATCGACACAGAAGAGCTAAATAACAGCACAGAACATTGAGAGCCAGGACTGGTGGCTGTAAACAAACTTGATGGGACTGTGGGAAACTAGTCACATCCATGACATCTGGCTAACTAAAATCATGATGGACCATGGATATTACCGAGCTAGGGAGTGCCGGACTAGAGAGGTTCAACCTATACCTGGATTTCTGTTGTTTGGCCTCCACATGTCTTCTGATTTTTATACTAAATGCACAAAGGCTATGATATAGCCCAAGGTGTGTTTCAAAACAATCTAGTCTAGTACAGCATAAATTGGGGTTAAACCAGTCAGGTCAATACAATTGTGAAAGAAACCCATCCTTTAATAACCTAGGGCATATCTACACTAGAAAATTATTTTAAAATAACTTATTTCCATCCATTATCCTTGGCCCCAGCACCACCCTCACAGTTCCCAATGTCTGGAAAATAGCCATGGGAGCAGTGGGGGTGGTGTTTGTGGACGTGGGTAGTGTATGGAGTCAGCTGTAGTTGTCTGTTTCTGGGAGCAGCGTCAGCCATGGCATGCAGGCAGCCTACCTCAGCCCTGCTGTGCTGCCAGCTAGGTGCCACCTGTGGTAAGTGCCCCTGGTCAGAGCCTGCACCTGATACCCCTTCTCACACCCCAAGCTTCTGCCACAGGTCAGAGCCCCCTGCTATACCCAAACTCCCTTCCATACGCTGCACCTCGTCCTGCATGCAAGTCCTCTATCCCAGCCCAGAAATGTGTGTCCGATGACAACTTGCCAAGATTTGTGAAGTGGCCACCCTGCAAAAATTATTGCCCACCCCTGGTCTCAGGCAACTAAGCACAAATATTAAGTTCAAGTAAGTCACATTCAGCAAGTTAAATTTCCATGGAAACAAACTGTCTTCCCTAAGGCAGCATGTTACTTAGAACTGGAAATGTTCAACCCTGATCATCCCCCACTAGCAAATTAGTGTCCAAGAAATCAAGAACCAGTAGTGCATTGGTTGTATGGAGAGAATGCTGGCTGCTGAAAAGGAATTCAGACCATGCATTGCATATTTCCCTCCAACAGCTGTTTCCCTTTCTTTCCTCCCCATATTTGCCACACAGCAGATGGGGTCCTATGAAGATCTCAAAGCTAAACCCTGATCTTTATGCAATACTAACAGACCAGGAGCTCAGTGGATCAGAGCACTAGACTGCAGGGAGAGATTTAATTTTCCATTACTCATGAGATTCCCATCTTCTTCTCATGCAAAACAAAAATGTATTTAAACAAAACTATTCTTATTTAATGTAGAGAGTTAACTTGGATTTTAATAGCATCTTAGGTACTCTAAAACAAGTCTGATGGTTGTGGTGGGCTTTTTTATAGCACATTATTACCATCACTTTCCTCAAAATATTCCTTGATACTTCACAAAATCAGACATGTTACAAGGGGATTTTGTTGCTTTTCTGAAGCATCAGACTAAGTGAACTAGTAGTGTATGCTATGACAAACTGCTGTTGCAGCATACATACTACAGGAAAAACAGACTTGAGATTTTCAGCATGACTAGCAACATTAGATGCCCAATTTGAAACAAAAAAAAAAGGTGTGTTTTTTTTTCTGAGAGAAAGTGCCCAGCACTTAATGAAAATCAAGCACTAGATTAATAGATTTTTAAGGCCAAAAGGAACCATTCAATCATCATTCTAGTCTGACCTGCAGTATACCACAGATCACTCTTGTAGTGAGTGTAATAACTTGGTCTGTTGAAAACTTATCTTCCAGAAATGCATCTAGTCTTAACTCGAAGACAGCAAGAAATGGAGAATCTACCATTGCCCTTGGTAATGTGTTTCAGTGGATAATCTCCCTCATTGTTAAAAAGGTGTGCCTAATTTCTTATTTGAATTTGTTTGGCTAATGGTTCCTATTATGCCCTTCTCTGATAAAAAAGCCTTTTAATACCTGATGTTTCCTAATTGGGAAGGTACTTATAAACAACAATCAAAATGCCTCTGTCTTCTTTTAATAAGCTACACAGATTGAGCACCAAGTCTCTCACTGTAAAGCATTTTCTTCAGTCCTTGAATACTTTTTGCGACTTTTCTTCTGCATTCTCTCCAATTTTTCAGTGCCCCCTTAAAAAGATGTAGACACCAGAATAGTATTCAGTATTCCAGTATCAGTCTAATTAATACTGTACACAGAAGTAAAATAACTTTACTCCTCCCATTCCCCACTGCCCTATTTATAGATCCAAGAGTTGTATTAGCCCTTTTTTCTACATAGCATAATTCTAGGAGTACATGTTGCATTGTTATTCCACTGTGACCCCTCTATCCTTTTCAGAATCATTGCTTTCCGGGATACAGTGCCCCAATGCTATAGGTATGTCATTCACTGCTTGTTCCTAGATATATGACTTTGTATGTGGCTATATTAAAATGCATTTTGACTTGGTCCATCTTACCAAGCAATCTGCATTACTTTCTATGACTACCCAGCCTCATTAATATTTCCCACTCAACTAACCTTTGTGTCATTCACAGATTTCATCAGTAGTGATTTCATATTGACCTCTGGGTCACTGACGAAAATTTTAAATAGTGACAGATCTGGTAATTATCCTTGCAAAACCAAATTAGAAATATCCTTATTCAATGATGATTCCTCAGTGACAACTACCTTTTTAGATTTGTCAGCAAGTTTTGAGCTTTATTAATACCGTATGTTGCTAAATTTTTAATCAGAATGTCATGCAATACTGAGTCAAATGCCTGACAAAGTGTAAGGATAATACATCTATACAGTTCTCTTAACTCACTTTAAAATATGAAAGATTTTGTAATGGGAAATCCTATATATAACCCATCTCTTGCTGATTACCTGTTCTGTTCATTCCCTCTGGGGCACTTGGCATTGGCCATTGTCCAAAGACAGGATACTGGGCCAGATGGACGTTTGGTCTGACCCAGTATGGCCATTCTTATGTCCTTATCCTGCACTTTCTTGGCCATAGTGTGGCTCCTTTGCATAATATGGGGCAGGATTTGGGGAATCTGGGAAAACTCAAAGGTTTTTAATGAAGTTTTGGATGGGGAGGGCAGGGGTGAACTGGGAGAGATATGGGCTTAGTGGTTAGTAAGGCTATGTCTATACTTGGAAGGTTTGGCGACAAACGTGCTGTCAACATGGAAAAGTTGCCCAAGGTGAAAACCAGTCAAACTGGTTTTTCTCCCTCCCATAGTTGACATCTCATGGCCACATTGCTAGCACCCTGATAACAGATAGATCAAAGCAATGTGGACAGATAGGGCCAAGCATCCCATATTGAAGTGTTGTGTGAAGGCGAGGTGATCCTTGTAATTCTTGGGGTTCCTTCATAGCTCTGTGAGCTCTCCATGCTGAGGAACATCAAAGCAGCATAACAATCTTTTCAGTCCTCCCCCTGCAGCAGCAGTCTGCCTGCTGCTGAGTTCCTAGCAAGGTAGAACAGAAGCATTCCAATGATTTGCTCTTTGTTTGATCCCCAAAGGGAGCAGCTCACTCAGCTGTCAGATACTTCCTGGAGGTTTGAAAGGGGAGAGGCTGTAGGGCAGCAAAGATAACAAAACACTGACCACAGACATCAGGGCAGGAATTGTGGGATTCTGGCGGAAGCCAGTTCTCTCAACAAAACAAACAGCACAGTCCACACTGGCTTTGACTATAAAGGGAGGGGAAGAGACAAAAGTCTCTTGTGGGGCTGGAAGTTTTTGCCACCAAAATTGGGTGTTTTTCCCAACAAAAGTCACATTTCAGTCACTCACTGTTTTGTCTTCAAAAGGCAGTTTTTGGCCACAAAACATGACAGTATAGACAAGTAAATCTGCAACTGCACAACTCCATGAACCGCTTACCCCCTGAAACCCAAGGCTGTTGGTTTGGCATTCACAAGACTTCACTACTGCTGTTTTCTGAGATGGATTCCTTCCATCTCAGACTTTATGCCATACCTGGTTATTCAGTGCTTGTTGAGCAGGTGTATGGACTGCCTGTAAGGCTTTCCAGAGTACCCAGTTTTGTGAGGTACCCTGCCCTTAATCTGTGCTTGCTGTGGATCAGTTCACTGAAATCACCAACTTCTGGCAACACAATAACTACCTTCCAAGTCTCACTGTCCCTGCACAGGTAAGTGATGGGGCACACACCAACCCCCAAGTCCTCCAAGCATACTTCTGGAGTGTTTAACCCCTTTCCTCTGAATACTCACAGAACTCTTAGGTTCGCTATCCCCAAAGGAATAGTACACAGTAGCCTGTAAGATTCAACTCAGATCATCACTCCACTTTAACCACAGCAACTTTTTATACAGTGAAAATAAGAATAAATGTATTATCAAATAACAGATTTGAATGAGAATATTGTTTCTAATATAGCCAAATCCTAACCTGGTTTCTAGAGCCTAAACTTAACTAACAAAGCATTCCTTTATCTCCTAGAAGAGGACTTGGATCATACTGGCATTGTAAAAGACATCCTGTCATGAGTGCAAAGAAACAAAGAGAACAGTAAGGCAAGAGAAGTGGGCTGAGCAAAGGGCACAAGATGTGAAACAGGAAGGATTAAGAGCAGAGATGTAAATAGAGGCATATCAATGAGAATCTTGAAGTTGAGGGCAAACAGTTTAAAGTTGATCAATGAACTGTATCTACAAGTTTCCAAGACTGTTTATAAAAGTGTAAAACTTAAATGTGGGCTCTAGGTCTTTTAAGTGGTTTTGGTAAAATGAAAATATGATATCACAAATTTTAGCAGACTAGTTAAATGACAAAATACTTGACTCATCACAATTGTTTCCTTTGTTGTTTGCTCAAGGAATATGTGGCTTCAAGACTATCACTAACTCTGCTGATTAATGTATTAGCTGATTCATTTGGAAGCCAGTGAGAGTTGTTTTGTGGAGGCAATAAATGTGGACATCTACAGGATAACTTACAATGTACCTAGAGCGGTTAGTGAGGATGTGATAGGCTTAGCTCAGAGGCTTGTGGAAGCCATAGTGGGCTTCCTTAGACCCTTTGAGAAGAACTCATGTAGTTAGTATAATCAGGAATGTGAATGGGACAACAATTTTCAGCTAGGGGTCTGAATCACTGCTTCCATTACAACCAGCTGGAATGGGAAATAAATCCTCAGTGTGTTTATGTAAATATAGCTTGCCCCTGCTTTGCTTAGATGTGTTAGATTTTCAGCTGTTAACAGTGGTGTTTTGCTCATTTTAATCAACTTGGCTGGTATTGGGTCACAAATTGTGTTAATACTAATTGCAATGTCTGTAATTATTGGGGAAATGCAAAAGAAGAAAGTCTCTACTTAACCTGGCACAAACTCTCTGTTTAAAGAATGAGATCCTGTGCATATTCATGTAAATACAGTTCACTCAGTTTGATTAGGCCTGCTGATATTCAACTATTACAATGGTGTTTTGCCGATTGTAACTAACTTGGCTGTTCTGGGGTCACAAATTGTCTTAACACTAAATGCAGGATTTGTGAGATATGATCACCAATCCTTGCAGTTATTGTGAGAATTCAGAAAAGTCAGACTGTGTTTAACTCAGTTAGAAGGAGAGACCCTGTCAGTGTAAATACACTTGGATGGACAGAGGCTCATCTTCCAGAGCCCTGTGAGATTAAGCTGCGGAGGGAGGACTCTGAGTTACAGCTCACACCTGGAGGGCATGCAGCCTGCTAAGACTGGTTCAACCTGTTTCTCCCCACTGTTTCAATGACAGGGTTAAAGAAAGGCTCCATAAGGAGTCTCTTTTGTATTTAAATTTACTCCAGTGGATGCTGGAAACTTTTGTGGCTGGACTGTGCTTTGGGCTAAAAAGCTGAAATCACTAGGTTTGCCCCAGAGCCAAATCCACCACAAGCCAGCAGAAGATGCGATGAGCAGCATGATGAGTAGCCAACAGGGCGGCGATGGAGAGATGTAAGGAGCAGCCAGCAGAGTGGTGGCAGCGAGGTGCGACGAATGGCTAGCAGAGCAGCACCAGAGAGCGGTAAGCAGGTGGATAGCAAGTGACCAGTGAAGTGGGTTATATGCCTCCTACCTCCCCCTCTCTCAGGATGGGAGGTGAACTCTGAAGGTGCACCTCTGAACTCTGGTTCAACAGCAGCGACTGTGAGTGAGATGCAGAGAAGGGTTGGGCATGTGAAGGGGACATTTACATTGATGGACTTGAAAGCCTGAAAGGAAAAGGACATTGCCCAACCTACTTGAGCTGGGACCTTTACTCAAGATTTTGGTTATAAACTTTATTTGTGATGTTTTCTCAAATTAATGCCATGTTAATTCCCTCCCCTTTTATTAAAGGTTTCTTTTCTACACTCAGACTCTGTGCTTGTGAGTGGAGAAACATTGCCTCTTAAAGGCATTCAGAGGTGTTTTGTGAATTTCCCAGGTTACTGGGTGGGGGCTCGATTCAGTTCTGTGTTGGATGGATGGAGAGGAACCTCTACATATTGAACCAGCCCTGGCTGAAGGATTACATATATCAAGAGAAAAAATAATAAATGTGGTATTTTAAAGATGCTTCAGGAGGTTAAAAGTTACTGCATGATTATTCTGTTTACTTCTGTTAATTTAGGATATGAGGTATTTATAAACAACTGTTACATCATCAAGTGATTGCAAAGAAAAAATCTTCCATATAGCTGAAGAGATTTCGAGGTGTATGTAAAGCATTCAGGAACTTTAAGGTTGATCAGCAGTGCCTTGTACCCTTTCAGAATGTGACATACCTTAGACCTCTGGGAACCAGGACATACAGAGTTAAGGTAAAAGGAATGTAAACTTCTTTGGACAAACAGGAAATACAGCATTAAGGTAACTACCCTATAGCCTCTCACACCTAACAGCTTTGACTCTGCTCCCCCTGGAGTTGCCAATAAGCATGGAGACCAAATAAACCCTAACCTGAGCCTATCAAAATCTGCCAATTTCTGTGTTATGTCCAACATAATGGTATATTATCACTTCTCTTCATACACGCTAATCTCCTAGTATAAACCAGGTTGCATAGTGTTAAGTGTTGATGTGTTGAGCCAGGGATTAGTAGCAATAAATTGCCAGGAACTCTAATTGCCATATGAGGAAATGAAACTGTAGCTAGGGGGAACAGGGATCCCTGTTATTCTGAGCTGGTCATGGACTGGATGATCACAGTGGCCCCTCTGCTCTTAAATTCTCATAGTTTGTATAACTGCAAGGTTTTGAGTATGGCTGTCATCCAGTAGAATGCCAGCATGTGGAGGTAACAGTATGCTAGGAAGAAAATCAAATCAATAGAACTGCTTCACTCAGTTCTAACACACACTCCAATATACTCAGTGCCCCTCATAAATTCACATAGGCACTAGCATTCACACGGTGTCACACATTTTTTCTGCTCTCTGGGTTACACTATTACTCTGGGGAGTTCTAGCCATCTGGTGGTTCATATCACAGTGTCCATGGCTCAGTCAAGGGGAACTCAAGATGATATATCAGAGAGAATCCATAGCACAAGGATAACATGGGATTAACATTTGGCAAATACTTGAGAGGACAGTTTGTCAAAAGCCAAGTTGTCAAGTTTAGGTCATATTTACTAAACTGTATGTCTTTCTGAGAATAAATATGCAGTTCACTAAAAAAGACATAAACATTCCCTGCCATTCTTTGTGCACTTTCTCCCTGGTCCTCTACATGCTCAAAAGGATACAGTACTCTACTGATCTCTGACAGGGACAGGTTGGGGCATTGCTCCAGGGGGGCAGAGTTAAGGCTGTGTGGAAGTGTGGCATGAGAGATATTATCTTAATTTTGTATGTCCTGGTTATAGATGTTTAAGTATGGGTACATTGCACATTCTGGAACATTTCATAGTGCTGGTCATCCTTAATTCCACATTAATGAAATTATTGGTCAGCGAATTTTACCTATTTTTTTGAGGAAGTGGTGGTAATGAAGGGTGTATTATTTGGCGTCAGAAAACAAGGGGTCTACCTGGGAAATACTTCGTTGCTACTCAACTGCCCTCTCTAGCCTCCTAGGGTACGTCTAGACTACAGGCTGATGTTGACAGAAGTTTTGTCAACAGATACTGTCGACAAAGCTTCTGTCAACAAAGAGCGTCTAGACTACATCCAGTTCTGTCGACAAAGCAAGCCGCTTTGTCGACGTGACAGTGTAGACGCAAAGGACAGTGTAGATCCAATAATGCCTTCTGTCGACAGAACTCTGTCAACAAAAAGCGTTATTCCTCGCAGAATGAGGTTTACAGTTGTTGACAAAACTGCTGAGTTCTGTCGATGTTATGTCGACAGAGCTCAGCAGCAGTGTAGACGCAGGTATAGTTTTGTCAACAAAAGTCCACTTTTGTCAACAAAACCCTGTAGTCTAGACATACCCCCAGTGACTGCAAACAGACTGGAGAGACCATGGAGAGGAGGGAAGATGGTACCTTATGACCCATGAGGAAAATATCTACCAAGTGGAGGCAATAAGGGGAAGGGGAGACCCAGATTCCCTCTTCCACTCCAAAGGCTATTGTATGGGAAAGGACTCAAGTCACAAAAGAACTTTACGTGCCTAACTTCTATTTGATTTTTATGGGACTTGGGTGCCTAAATGCCTTTTAGGATTAGGTCCAGGGTGCACAAGCCTCTGCTGCACAGACTCATCGCAGATGTCTGAACTGGCCCATTCGTGTTAATGGGATGCTCTCCAATACATGAGAATCATAGAATATTAGCACTGGAAGGGACCTTGAGAGATCATCAAGTCCAGTCTCCTGCCCTCATGGCAGAACCAATCACAATCTATATCATCCCTGATAGATGTCTCTCTGACCTGCTCTTAAATATCTCCAGTGATGGAGTTTCCATAACCTCCCTAGGCTATTTATTCCAGTGTTTAATCACCCTGACAGTTAGGAAGTTTTTCCTCATGTCCAACCTAAACCTCCCGTGTTGCAGTTTAAACCCCTTGCTTCTTTGTCCTATCATCAGAGGCTAAGGAGAACAATTTCCCCCCTTTCTTCCTATGACACCCTTTTAGATACCTGAAAATCACTATCACGTCCCCTCTCACTCTTCTTTTTTCCAAACTAAACAAGCCCAGTTCCTTCAGCCTGGCCTCATAGCTCATTTTCTAGACATTTAATCATTTTTGTTGCTCTTCTCTGGCCCTTCTCCAATTTCTGTACATCTTTCTTGAAACGTGCCCAGAACTGGATGCAATTGAGGCCTAATCAGCACAGAGTAGAGTGGAAGAATCACTTCTCATGTCTTGCTCACAACACTCGTCAATGCATCCCAGAATCATGTTTGCTTTTTTTGCAACAGTATCACACTGTTGACTCATATTTAGCTTGTGGTCCATTATGATCCCTAAATCCCTTTCTGCAGTATTCCTTCCTAGACAGTCACTTCCCATTCTATATGTATGAAATTGATTGTTCTTTCCTAAGTGAGTACTTTGCATTTGTCCTTATTAAACTTCATCCTATTTACTTCAGGCCATTTCTCTAGTTTGTCAAGATCATTTTGAATTATCACTCTGTCCTCCAAAGCAATTGCAACCCCTCCCTGCTTGGTATCATCTGCAAACTTAATAAGTGTACTCTCTATGCCATCATCTAAATCATTGATGAAAATAGTGAACAGAACCAGTCCCAAAACAGACCCCTGCAGAACTCCTGCGTTTCAAAGGGGCAGCATCACACAGAGCCCGGGATCAGCTCTGCGGTGCTGCCCCTTTGAAACACTGCTACAGCATTTCAAAGCGACAGCGCTGCACAGAGCCCTTACCAGGCTCCAAGTGGCGCTGCCACTTTGAAGTACTCTCTCTTCCCCCCCCCCCTTTGCTGCCTCGATCTTTAACATCCTTAGCTCAGATACCTCATCTATCAGCTCCTTGAGTATAGGGTTGCCAGGTGTCCGGTTTTGAACCTGACAGTCCAGTATTTGAGCTTTCTGTTTGGGAAACAAATTGAGAAAATATAAATGAGAAAGTATAAATGTCCGGTATTTTCTAAATAAGATGTAATGTAGATTTTTGATGTAATGTCAAGTGTGTTCGGTATTTTTGTTGAAACCACCTGGCAACCCTACTTGAGTATTATAGGATGCATTTCATCCTCGAAAATGCCACATAAATGAATGCAGCCTACCAAAATAGTTTTGAGAAAAGTGAACTGTCTTGTTCAACCCTGTGTAGTTCCCTCCCCTCTCTCCTAAAGCCTATTCCAGCCCTTTTTGTGGAATACCAATTTTCAGGACAGCCTCCCTATGCATGTGGATTTTACAGCAATCTGTATATTAAAATAAGCTTTGGGGGAAGGGGAAGCTGTGCTTAAGTTGAAATGACTTAAATTTCAACTCTCCCACTAGTCCTGAGAGAGCATAGCAAATTTAGAACAATCTGAGAATGCATATGGATTTTAAAGCACTTTGAAATATCAGCTCTTAAAGAAAAAGCTCTGCTCTTGGGGCAAGAGTTTAAAAAGAAGGCTTGCTGCAACCTCCCACCCACAGCAGATGGAAAGTGGGAGCATGCTCAACAGACTTTCTCAATAGAAATCTGAGAAGGGCAGGATTCAAAACTCACAGGCTATGTCTTGATTCCTCCTCTTGCGCAAAAAATATGCAAATGAGGCAAAGCGTGGAATATCGCCATGCTTCATTTGCATAATTAATGAGGCTCTGTTTTTGCGCAAGAGGTTTTTGTGCAAAAATGGTTTTTGTACATGGCTCCTTTTTGTGCAAAAACCCCCTCTTGCGCAAGAGCTGTGCTTTCTCTTTTTTTTTAAGGAAGAATGGCTCTTGCACAAGAGGGATTTTTTGTGCAAAAATGGAGCCTTATTAATTATGCAAATGAGGCATGGCGATATTCCACGCTTTGCCTCATTTGCATATTTTTTCGCGCAAGGGTGGGGTAGTCCAGACATAGCCACAGTGAATGAGTAAAGCATGGTTTCACTGGGAGTAGTATAGTCCCTTAACTCCCCATTCATCTGTTGTCAAATGTTTTGCTTGCTTCAGCCACCGTAGAGATCTGTCATACAAAATAACTTTTGAAATATTGCTTCCCAAAAAGTCCAGTGGTTGCTCCAGTCTTTAAGGGTCAGAGGAGATAGTTACCTCATTCCATATATCCAGGAAAGGAACTGAAGCAGTCTTTGGGAGTGATGATGAAGATGGTCTCACAGAACAGTTAGCGTTGGGGAGAAGGCAGGTGTAGGGCTATATCAGAGCATTGTTTCTTTCAGGGGCCAGGATCTGGGAACAGTTGCCTTTTAGAGTGATTGGAGCAAGGGGCCAGGCTCTCAAGCAAAGAGCAGTAACAGATCCATACCCTGTGTGGATTTAGCAGGGATGTAGGGAGAAGGAGTATATAACACACGCTGAGTAGTGGATTAAACATGGAGCTCCTACTGGCCTCTGTCAGAGCTCCATGCAGGACACGAGGAAAATATAACCCATTTTAACTACAGAGAATCAGAATTTCAGGTTTCTGATATCCTAATGTTTGCATCTCATTGACAGTAAAAGCATCTCTGCCTGTAAATGCAAGAATTCTGTTAAAGATAATTGATACATTTTAAAATCAAATATCAGGACCTGTTTTATACTTATGTAACCACCACCCAGCAGATTTGAAATTGGGACCTCTGGATCTTAGTATAGGAGCCTCTAAAAGCCAGGGCGCTCTCAGTCCATACTGTAGATGTCTCTTGTTCTTAGCTGTTGCTGTGGTCTACGTGCCACTGCATGGGACAGCAAACCTCACTCGGTGTGTGGGTTACACTTACAAAGTTATATCAAAACAAGGTGACTTACATAAACTCAAATTTGTTTCTGGCCATGCAGTAAGATCACCTCCTCAAATGGCATTGGGCCATGATCTGGTCTGATTGTAGATCTTGCATGACCTGTGTTGACCCTAACAGTCAACCAGCAGTTGAACCACAATACCTCTTCTCCTCCTTCATCCCTTTAAATACCTCCTGCTTGTTTTTGAAATACCTTTTCCTGACTGCCCACCTTGGCAAGCACACCTAGCAGATCTCTTTTGTGTGCAGCTGATCATACTGGCTCCATGCACTAAATTGCTTCTGTCTGGAGTAGATGGGAAATATTACAACTCCTGAGCCTGATGGGAAAAGAGTTATGAACCAGCCATAGAAATGTGGACATGTACAGGCAGATTGCACGGGGAATGCAGCCAATAGGGTATGTTAGGCAGGATCCGCAGCAGTGCCACATGAAAGTGAAGTGCAATCCCACCAATCAGTGCTCATTTCTCAGGCCCAGAAGTGCTCCACTGTGTGCAGGCCAGCTGTGAATGCCACCAATGACCTTAAGTTGTTCTGCATTATCTTTCAGTGAGGGATGTAAAATCCCATTTAATTGGTTAATCAGTTAAGTGTAATGCTTAACCAGTTAACTGATTAAAGGTTAGGATTGAGTTTTGGGAGGGCAGGGCAGCAACCATGTGCACTGGTACATGGCTTGCTTTTCATCCCATTCCCTGGACTATCAAGGAGGAGAAACTACTTGCATACCTCTCAGTCCTGGCTGGTGAAGGGAGCGGACAGACAAGTAAATCACAGAATGCAAGTACTTTCCTCTTGCTCCCTGATAATCCAGTGAACTGAAGGAAAGCAAACTGTATCCCAGTGCACATGGCAGCTGCCCCACTGCCCTCCCGAAAGTCTGTCCTTGACTAAAGGGGGAGTTTGTGAGGGGCCACAGACACACAGTGCCCCCACCCCACTGCAGGCAGGGGCTGCGCCGGAGGCAGACGCAGCCCCTGCCTGTGATATGCCCATGCTTGCTGTGGACAGGGCTGCTCTGGCCAGGCTGGAACACCCCTGTCTATAGTGGGTCCCATGGAACAGGAACAGTCCCCTGCCCACAGTGCGTGAGGAGCAGCTCCAGTCACCACTAGTTAACAGGAACCGGTAAGCATCACCCATTAAGAGTGATGCTTACCAGTTAACCTGTCACATCCTTTCTTTCAGCACACTGTTCTCAAAGAAATCCTTGTCTTCCCTATTATTGTAGTACTTCCTGAGGATCTGTAACTGCAGGCAGATCATGTGTTCTGGATTTGAACCATTCATGAGAATAGTGTAGAGATCTCCTGGCTTCATGCTTCTCTCAGAGCTGGCAGAAGCCAAAAGCGTTTCACTGGTTTGTGGAATTTTTTAAAAAACAGAATGCAAATTTGGGATACAAATGGCATTATGGGATGGTAAAAGGAGTCAAGTTCCCAACATGAGCCTATCTTCCAGAAACCCCCTGGGCAAGTCATTACCCTCCACAAAATATTGCACAAATTTCCCAAAATGCATTGTTCTGGATGGTGGCATGATGCACCCTGAGATACCTACCCATGGACCACCACACTTTAAATTGCTGCAAGCACCCCAGTGAGTACATG
>CM057845.1:23758241-23771266 GCA_030068395.1 Apalone spinifera
CCTGGCCATGAGCGGGGCAGCCTGCAGCCCCGCCGCGCCCCCGCCAGGGGGGTGAGCTTCGCCGAGGAGCCCATGCAGAGCGACTCGGAGAGCGGGGATGAGGAGGAGGAGTTCGCCCGTGAGGGCGGGGACCCTGCCAGCTCCGCGGCCGGTGGAGGGCCGGGCGCCCCCCCGAGATTAGGTGAGGCGGGAAAGGGCTGGGGGAGGTGCTGTGTTTGGGGAGTGACCGGGAGACCCCTCACGCCCCCACTCTCCGGCCTGGGGTGGCAGTAGTGCTGGTTTTACGGGGCTATTGCTTAGCTTGCTCGGCTGCTATAGACCCACAGCCCCTTTCTGCATAGGGGGTAGGGGCACGAAGCCCAGCATCCTTGCGCATTTCTCCATTGTTGTGAGGATGGCTGATGGGCAGAGCCAGGGTAAGGCTCAGGGCACGGCTGTCAATGTGCCTTGAGCCCTGTGTGCGCCTGGGCACCGAGTGTGTGTGTGTGTGGGGAGGGGGAGAGAAGCGGTTCAGTTGGATTCCCAGCTCACTGGTGCAGTAGGACCGCGTTTGAATTCCTATTTTATGTACCGCGACATGATGTGCTTTAAGTTTTGTATTTCCTTTGTCAAAGCACATAAAGTTGTTGTGGCCGATGACCCATCTGTCCCTTTCTGCTCCGGAAGCCACCGAAGTCACTTTCTGGGGCTGCAAATACTGAACATGGTCACAATCGTACTATTTATTGCTATTGAATAAGTACCACGTTCAAAGCCATTTTCTTGAAAGATTGGCTCAAAAAAGGAAACTGGGCAGGCAAGTTGTAGGAAGTATTCTGGCCACAAAGGCTGGAGAATGAATGGGAAGGAGCATCCTGTCAAACTGCTGCTATTGGCAAGTTCCTCCCCTTCTGTATTTACACAAAATGACAGACAACTGAAGGTTAGCTTCCTTTCTGTTTGTCAAACTGAACTTCAATAAGATGGGTTTATCTCCCAGCCACCAGCTGTGCTGCATGGTGCATGTTAGTGTAGCACTGCAGCAGATTTTATACTTATGTTGTTTATTGTGTACTGTATAGGCCTGCCCTGTGCCTAAGAGAAGACATGTCATGTAAAGAGGGCTTAATAATCCCTTCTTTGTGGTAGGGCTATTGGAAGGCAAAAACTGTATTTTATTGTTAATCAGGCATATTGTTATTTCTGTCATGAATAGGCAGCTTTTGGTGCTTTCAGTGCTTTAATGCTCAAGGACATGTTACTGTACAAATGCACTCAAGTTAATTAAGTATTTTACTTAGATGTATTCCTGGGTGTGCCATAAAGTAGATAACCAGAGGTAAAATCTTATTTCCTTTTAATAGTTATGTTCAAACTACCTGCACAATAGGAAGCCCAAGGAATATAAGCATAGATGTGAGAACAGCAAAGAATGGTTCAGTATTTTATTTCTCTATAGGCTAATACTTATCCGCCCACAGCTAAAAAATTTCTTTATATGGCTGACAGGATTTATTAAGAGACAAAGCATCTATCAAGAGAACAAACTGCAGTTGTCTCTGAAAAGGTGCATAGCTCTGAGATTACATATTGTGAACAAGCTACCAAAGAGTAAATTGGGTAGTGGTGATTTGAGGTGCATTTGGAAGGGAATGGGGAACAACATAAAATATTTTTGATAGTATTGACAGTTTTGTGAGAATGGTTTGAAAATGAAGAACCTCATTGGAGTATTAGTTCTTCCAAGTTCAAGGTATATTTGCATAATCGTATTCAAAAGCTTGCTGTTTGCTAGCTGAGCTGTGCTAGCTTTATAAATAAATGGAATGTTTTTATATGCATTTTATACTTGAAAGTCAGATATTTAAGGAGGAGGAAAAATAAATTAGTTTAAATATTATTTACATAAAAATTGGAAAGTTATGCTGCACATTAAGATATTATATATCCTTGTTTTCTTTGCTCCTACATACATAGAGTTTGTAATTTATAAGAATTTGTAGCAATTGACTGGGTACTGCAGATTTAGATAGTAGTTCTGAACTCTGCTGAAACCATTACGTCATCTGTGAGGTGAGGAAAAATTCTGAAATTGTTAGTGTATGCAAGTTGAGACAGAATGATAATGGGAAAGAATTAAAATATCTTCATTTCTTCATATTGAACATGGCTATCAAACATGAGTCTTATTATGTTAAAAAGGCTGTTAATTTAATCCATGGTAGGTGGACTGCTTGTATGTTATATTTATGGTGGTAAATACAGCATTGTAGCTTGAATTTATAATGTGTTACACATGTGAATATTTATAAGATATTTTAAGAAGCTTTCTAAAATTGCAGTGACTATCCATAATCAGCAATAAAACATTTTATTTATAGTCAGTGTTTTGTGCTCTTAGAGGAAGAATATAACCGAAAATGGTTTCCTAGAGATTGACTAGGAATTATTTCACTAACTACTTTTGGGTACTTTTGTAAAACAAAGCATAAATGATATTTTGGAGTCTTTTTAAACCCTAGTTGTATTAAGTTTCATAATCTATATCAGTACTCCAAGCCGGGAGCAAAGAACGGTTAAGGATCACAGGATGTAAATATTTTGGGAACCACCAGGCAGGGATTAATGAATCAGTTGCAGTAAATGGTTAGTGATTGGTTATGTGTGATTTTTTTTGCATAATTTTTATTTTTAGCATTAATGTCTGTACCTTCAAAATAGCACACGTGTATCCATACATTCTCTTACTGATAACTGGATGCATAGAAGGATTTGTATTTTAATAATTGTTTTATGGTTTTAAACATAAATTTAAAAATCAGTTATTTTTGAACACTTTATATTTCTGAAAGTAACACCTTTGATTATTAACACTGGATATGATTGGAAACAGTCTTTTGTTTCAGTTTGTTTCTTTTGCCTTTTAAATCACTGTTTCTATGGCTAGTCAGTTTCTCCTGTTTGTGTACTGGAAGGAGGGGAGAAGAAAAATACATTTAAACACCTAACACAAATTGACCGCAAAATAACAAACATTTCAGGGGACTCACAAGTAGGTGACAACTGAAAGTTCTGCTTTAAAAAAATGTTCAAGTAAATGTCAAGTTGACAATGTTCCTTTTTCATTTGGGAATTCAAACTGAACATTGTTTCAAATGCATAATTGCTATTGTCCCCCAATGGTTGTTTTGAATAAATGTTTCTAACTGTCTAGATAATTATGTAACTTTCATTAACTGTGGTATTTGAACACTTCACTGTCTATTGATTTTTGCCCTTGCAGCACCTCTTGTGAGATACAAAAGCATTATCCCGTATTATAAGTGGTGAACTGAGCCACAGGGTAGATTAAGTGATTTGCCATTGTCATACACAAGACTGCTAGATCCAGAAACTGAATCAAGGTCTCCTGAGTGCAAATCCAGTACTCTGTCCATTAGATCAGCCTTCTTATTTACAGAAATTAAATACAAATAAGCCCATTATCTTGCAAGCTGTGGATCAGTTTGTGCTATAGGTTCCTTTATTTTGAATGGATAGCTGCGGGATATGTGATTTCTTTAAAAAATAAATAATAAAAACATTAAACTGCATTCTCATAACTTTACTATACTTGAAGAATTGCTTTCTCAGCACATTGACTGCAGTGCTTTGCAAATTATTTTTAGATTTTATAGTTAATATATAAAATAATTCTCATCAATGCATACCAGTAAGTCCCAGTAGAAGGAATTATGTCCACATTTAAGGCAGAATTGAGCCTTTATTTTAATATGTTGCTTAGATTATTTGGAGAATGAAATGCATAGTAAATAGTGTTATGATGTGCCTGTTGAAAAGTTAAAACTCTTCAGTAAGTGTTGCTGGCTTTTTACAAATGGTTACATTTTTATTAGCTAATAAATTGTTCTCGAGTGTCAATGTCAATATGACACATTTTGGTGGAAATTACTTGCATTTTTTATAGCAGCTGTTGTTAAATATTTACTTACAGTTATAGCTAAAGTTAATATTCAACCAAACCTCAATGGGATTTTCTATAGATATTTCTAGAGCCACTGTTGTGGCTTTCTTAGTAGTGAAATTTACATGAGTTATATATTCCAATTAGGGCTCTCAAGCAATTAAAAAAATTAATCGCGATTAATCACATGATTAATCACGCTGTTAAACAATAATAAGACTGAAGCTGACCCCGGGCTCCGTGTTGCACTGCCCCTTTGAAATGCCGTGGCGACATTTCAAAGGGGCAGCGCCATGGGAGCTGGGATCAGCTGACCCTCCATGCAGTGCTGACCCTTTGAAACCCCGCTGCAGCATTTCAAAGGGGCAGTGCTGTGGAAGCACTGACCCTGGGCTCTGTGCAGTGCTGCCTCTTTGAAACATCTCTGCGGCATTTCAAAGGAGCAGTGCTCACAGAGCAGTGCTCACAGCTGTGTGCGCTGCCCCTTTGAAATGCTGCGGTGGTGTTTCAAAGGGGCAGTGCCACACTGGTGTTTCAGTGGGGCAGCGTTGTGGTGGCATTTCAAAGGGACAGTGCCACATAGCTGTTTCCAGGCCCTGCTCCAGGCCACACAGCTGATCCTGGTTTCCGCTCCCACTGCCCCTTTGAAACGTGGCAGTGGCATTTCAAAGGGGCAGAGCTGCACAAACCCCGGGGTCATCTGTGGGACACCAGCTGATCCTGGCTTCACTTTACACTGTCTCTTTGAAATGCCACGGCGATGTTTCAAAGGGGCAGCAGCACGGAAATGCCTGCAGTTAATGTGCATTAAAAAATTAATGTGTTAATTCTGCCTTGCGTTAATCGCAGGTGTTAATGCACGTTAATTGACAGCTCTAATTCCAATGTTATATAGTGGTTTGGGATAATATACTGTACTGAGGTAATGTCAGATTTAAAGTTATTTGTGCAATCTTGGTTGAACTCCTCCATGTGTATGCATTATGATACAGATTTTAATTATATGATCACATACTATTATTTTTCACAAGACTCCACCTAAGTAAATGCTCAAAATTGATGGGGTTCCCATAGTGAGCAGCTATTCAATAATTTTGTTTTTTCGTCACTGTGCAATGTGTGGTCCTATATATTATTCACTGTGTACACTATTCAAACTACATTCTTAAAACAGAATTATTAACTTCCTAATGGGCTTTTGTGTAAAGCTCCTCATCAATATTTGTGCCCTTTACAAATATTAATGATTTTATTATTACATTATACCTGTGAGATGAGGGATCTTATTATCACCATTTTCAGATGGAGAGCTGAGGAGGAGAGAAATCACAGTCATAAGTATGCACTAATTTTGGGTGCTTAATTCGAGATCTGCTTTTTCAGAATAAATAGTATTATATAATGTTTAATATGTTTGAAGCGTAGCTTCTATTGACTCCAGTTTCAACTGTGAACATTCAGCACTTTGGAAATAAGGCACCTAGCGGGCACCCAGAAAATGAGAAACACACAAAAAATAACAACCGATACCTATAAAATCTGATTTATTTGACTTTTATTTACCATCACACAGGAAGTTTGTGACAGAGGAAGGGAGGGAATCAATTTATTAAAGGCAGCATTCATACCTTAACCATGGGACCTCCTTTCTTTTTTTGTAGTCCCTTGCCTCATTTATTCCACACTTTTAACTTGTGCAATAATTGAAGCAGGGGCCCTACACAGAAATGTCTCCTTTACTGTACAACTCTAATGTACATCAAGAGCAGGCTAGTTCTGTACACTGAATGGGGCAGGGATCCTGTGGGAAAAAATAGTAGTTTTCTTTTTGGGTATTATTTCTAAAGGTTTTTTCCCCCTAAACCATGGAGGGTTGGGCTGGGGAGAAAAACCCAGAAATACCATAATGTGGCATCATATTGACCCTTATGTGGGTCATCAGCAGAGTTGGAATCTATAGGTGCACCTAACAGACCATTCCTGTTCTTGCTAACAGAGTAATTGATGACAGTGGTAATCATCATCCCCTTTTAGACTGCCAGTTCCAATTCCAGTCTCCCTGCCACCAATCCCATTCCCAGTCTCCTTACCAAACTGTACCATTTGTGGCTCCTCGTTGGTACTCTCTTTCATTCCCCAGCTTCCCTTTACCCCTATACTCACATTCATTGACCTTGTTGGCTCCTTGTTGCCCTCCCTGGGCTTCTTGTCCAATACCAGTGCCTTTCTTTCTCAGCCTGGCTCCTTGTCTTAGTCTTTGTCCAGCCTATCCCAGTTTCCCCTTGCTCCATAGCTTCTTATCAGATTTGTCTCTCCTCACAATTTTTTTCTCTTTCCACTTGTTTTCTATGCCTAATCTCTCAGCCAGTCCCAGTTTCCATCTTCACCATCAGCCTCCAGTCCCTGCACCACTCCCTGCCCCCGTGTTTAGCCTGTCTACTATATTTGCTAGCGCCCCCCCCCCCCATCCCTCAGATCTGGCTCCTGTTTCCTGTTTATTCAGTTCAGATGGCTTCCACTTTCTTACTGAGTGTGTCATGGGCAGAGGCACTGACTTTTATTTTTCTGGGTGGGTGTTCCAAACCTGTTCTGCCCAGAGACTATATCCCGTTCAGCCACTTCTCCTGAGGCCCTGCCCTCTCTGAGCCTCTTCCCACCCACGTTTTGCCTCTTCCCTAATGGCTCTGTATTCCCATCCCTTGCTGCTCTCTGCCCCGCCCCAAAGTGCCACCTGCCAGCCAACAAACAGCTGATCAGTGGCCCCTCTGATTTTTTCAATAGGTGCTAAAGCCCCCAAACATCCATAGAGTCAGTGCTAATGACCACGGGGGATACCAAGAAAACAGGAAAGAAAATATTCGTATTCTCAATTCTGATGTCTGGACATACCATGGCCTAGAGTAGCAGGGACCTGGAATTACACAAGACATCCTGATCATTCCTAGGCTGGATCATGCTCATTGTGTGTATAATCTTTGAGGAATGAAACTCTGAATCTCTAGCATATCTCTAAGTAGGTGTGTATTGTGATTCTCTTCTCCCCCCTCTCTAGCCCCCAAAAAGGCTTATAACTTTGGGAAATTTGGGTACATTTTCACAGGGATAACAAAAGGCATGTCTCTGACACAATGGACACTCCTTGCCATATTTCAAGTCCCTTTTGCAAAGCATGAGGGTGGCAGAGCTTTTCAAATAGTTATCAGAATTTTTTTAACATGCTCAAAAGATATTATTCCTTAGCTTGGCTCTTAGAAACAACTGAATTGTCTTAACTGAAATTTTCCAGAAAAAAAATCCAGTCTGAGACAGGTATCTAGCTTGAAAAATATTGGCCTAACGGTTAAAGTTTGGCAAAGTTTTAAGCAAATGAAAACAGGGACTTAAAATGAGAAGTGTCAGGTAACTTTAATAATAGGCAGTGCCATGAAGCCCATCTGCTATATGTATGTGTATATAAATGTGTGTGTGTTTGTGTCAGTATATGGATATATGTACTTGCTTTTATGGAATACATGGTCATGTTGTAGGCAGATAATCATGGTATAAACATGGGATGACTGCACTATTCATGAGTGGCAATCAACAAACAAATGACAGTACTGAAATTTGTAATACCACACCACTAAGTATCTTGTTCATAACAATATATTACAGAGAAAGTTTTGGTAAATATTTTTTAAAAATCATTAGCTGTTGTACCAGAATTTGTCTCTTTTTGTGTGTTGTCCTACTTTTTGTAAACCTCGATAGACTGGCTGCCTGAAAAAGATGTCAGTTAGCAGCGCTCAGCCTCAAGGGCAAACCTCAGGTCTGTCATACAAAAACGTCACCAAGCTCTACTCTATGAAGTCTCACAACAAGCATCCTCCTTCTTAAGCCAACTCCCTGCACGCAGTCAAATCCTTGTGGAGTCTGAGACTCTATAGGCACTGCTGCAAGTAGTGTACTTAAAAGCATACAGCTATACTGTAGATCCCTATTAAACTTAGAAAGGGACTAGTGTCTGCTGCTTCTCATTTCCCCACAATCCCAGATGAGCATTGTATTGTAACAGGATTGCACTGCTCTGTGGCTCCATCAATAATTTCTCATTACTCAGACATCCAGAACATCTATTCATTCAGTAATTCAAATGATGCTACGCTGTGCAGGAAAGCATAAAATCTAAGATGAAATAAAATGCAGACTGAAATTACAAAGATGTCTGGAGTCTACAGGAATAAAATACAGGGCTCATCGCAAAACACCTTCCTCTGCAAAGGGAATTGTGGAGCAGCCATGATAATTTGGGGCATCTGTGTATGTATAACATGAATTCTGGTGGATGTTATGACACTGCTGTGTTTTTTCAATGTCAGAATATGTGAGAATCCACCATTTTTGGAGAAGGGCTATATAATATCCACACTAGATACAATGATTTGCCTTCAGACCTCAAATAGTTACCTGTTGAGGTGGAAACATTTTGGGAAAGTGGGTAGGCTGACGCTGAGAGAAGCTAGTTCCTTCAGCTGCTTTATGGGGATTGGAGATAAAAAATTCCTAGCAGCAGAACAAAGAAATCACCTGTTGGTTGTGGGACATGCAAACCTGGGGGACTCTCAGAGCAAGAGAGAGATTGCAGTGGGCATGAGAGAGTGGCATGCTTTTATAGCAAAGGGCTCTACTTAATTGCAGGACTGACCAAGGTGAAAGGAAGCAAGCTAAGTTGGAGCAAAGGGAGAGAGAGATTCCAGTATTCTGAAGAGAAGTAATTTGCAGGAGAGGATACCTGAACTTCTCAGAGGACTCTTCCCTAAGCCCAAAGAATTCTCTAGAGTAGTGAGGAAACTGAGGCAGGGACATCCATATAGGCGTGTTTATTATTTTGTTCACACCTGTGAAGTATAAAGTAACTTGATTTAGAATCCTGTGCAAAGTCTATTGGTTTTTGCTTTTGGCTATCTTGTGTCTGAAGAGTTAAATTGTGAACCCCAGAGTTCCCACAAGGTGGAACACTGGGAAAAGTTATGCAGAGCACAGTGTTTCAGCTCTCAGGAAAGGAGGGGGAGGCTGATAAAGGATCTGAACTCCTAGAGTACCCCGGGGGTAGTGCCGTGGCTCTGTTCAGACCTACGCAGCTTAAAAAGCACACATGGCGCATTCAGGTAGGCTTCATGCACACAGTAACTTGGTGAGTGTCCATCCACACTGAGCTCTGCCAGGACTGTGAGCATGTGATAGAAGACTTGCATCCAGTCCGGGGAAAATAAATGTAAGTTACCCCATTATCACTGCATCACAAGGGAGTCTAGAAATTACAAACAGAAGAAGAAAATGATAAAGAATGAAAAAGCAGAGAGATTCTGAATCTTTTTACTTTTATTATAGTATGCCAAAGTCCTATGTGCCAATATTCTACCATATTTTGGACAACAATTGAGCAAAAAAATCTATTGATGATTGGAAATGAAGTGTTCATAAACATGCATTAATAACGTTAAGTAATTTTCACTTAGATCGATGTGCTTATGGATATTAATATTTAAGTAAATGGTCAGAACTAGAATTTGAGAGAGAATTTTTTTGAGGTAGATGTTAATGGTGTGTCTAGAGTTCTTACACTTACACTTAATTTAAAGCTGGGTTAAAAGGGCAGTAGTATGTAAATTACTATAATAAAGACTTCCTTAATTGAACAGACTAGAAAATTATTGCATAAAATAGTTTATTTCCTTTAAATTTTCAGAAAATAGTATGATCTTTCACTGTTTATTTTTCTGCTTACAATTGTCCAAAAATGTTTGCTGATGACTTTCTTTTGAGGTATAGTATTGTTAACAGCATCAACACAGTCCCTGCAACTTAGAGGCAGAGAGGTATCTTTTTATTAATATTTTCAGCCTCTCTGTAGTGTAACTTGTAATATACACCAGACAGAAAGAAAACATATAAAAAAAACCCCAAACGTTCTTGAGCAAGTCTTGGTATAGACCAGTGAGGAGCAATCTAGGTTAGTGAGTGGGCCATATGAGCGGCCCTCTTTCATCTCTGTGGGCAACAAAATTGTCATAACCAAGATAGTCTCCTGGGATAGGGTAGTTTTGCTAACTGTGCTTGCGTACCTAGAATTTGTGGTGTGTGCTGATTGAACTGTAGCAGCATTTTTATTGGATGCAAAGGGAGTTTACAGCTCTCACAATGTTGTGTGCAGTAAGCATACACTTTACTTCACGTGCTCTTGCTTTAAGTGCATATTACTTTTGTAATATCTGTAGGAAAAAAACTATGCAGATGAAAACCAGCAGAATCTGGCAACTCTCTGCGTGGGCAATGGTAACAAAATTTCTTGTGGGCCACACATAAAACCCCAATAGGCCACATGCAGCCCTCAGGTGGAAGGTTGCTCACTGATATAGACTATAAATAAAAAATGTACAGAATATTCATTATCATGGTGGATACAAGCTGGAACCTAATATAGTCACCCAAAATTGTGAACTTGAGTTCACAGCCTGAGAATAGAATAGGTGTTTGCATGGCTCTGTTCGACTAAGTGTTATGATATAATTTAAGGTGAAATTTTCAGATCTGATCTTTGTGTTTTGAATTACCCTGGATTAATATAAGTGCAGTGGTGTGAGCTATCTTGACCCACTTTTGCCATTACATGCATGGCTTTAAGTCCTACCCACTGCTGGTGGCATGGCTTTTAATTAGCACTTCCTGATCCCCACAGAACTCTTTCATATTTATGCTGGCATAAGCCTTTGGTGAAACCACCCATTAACTTTTAAGTTTCACATAGCTGATATTCAGTAGCCTGACAGAAACATTGATAAAGTAATTGTACTTTAGGTGACAGTCATTCTTTTAAAGTGTTGCCAATGCTAGAGAAACTCCAATGAGTATAAATGCTTTCAGGATTAGGGATGTAAAAATAAATAAAAATATTAATGGTATAAACAATAAAAATTATTTCAGTTACTCAGTTAACTGTAAGTCTCGATTGCTGGTTGCCGGCCGTATGGGGCTGCATAAAATTTTTTTTGATTCCTTATAAATTGGAATTCAAATGCACCAGAGCCAAAGCTTTTTTCAAATTATATACCATCATGTTTTGCCATGCACTAGGAACACTGCAGCCAACAGAGTGCTGCTGCAGGGGGAAGGGGGACAGACTGATATGCTCCTTTGACATTCCTCAGCATGTTATTCACTCCTGGCAACTGAGGCGGCTGTGGGGGAACTCCTCAAAAGGGATCTTGTGCAAAAAGGGTTTTTTTGCGCAAAAAAGTGCCATCTACACAGCGCTTTTTTCCACAAAAACCTTTTCCACAAAAAGGATCGGAATAGAATATACACATGAGAGCATGAAATATGCAAATGTGCACTCTATTTGCATTTCCTCTTCCGAAAAAAGTTCGTAGTGTAGCCGTAGCTTAAGATTAGAGAAGTTGATCTATTTTTAATACTGCTTTTCTGCTTATTTCAAATTTTGTATATAATGCCTATACATTTAATATCTAAGTATTGATTTTATTCCTTAAAACATGCTCTACTGGGGTTAAAAAATATTATTATTCCTGGTTAGGGAAGAAATTAGGTATCTTAATCTATTAATTAAGAAATTAGGTATCATACTATTAATCATTCACCCCAAATGCCTCTTGGATTTAGGATGAAATATCTTCATGTTTTATTAACTTTGGACATTATGAAAATGTGTGTGTTGAACTAACATGACTGAAACTTAAGAATAAACAACTAGTGCATAGAACTTACAAATTGATACATATTGATATTTCTTTTAAAAACATCAAAACTATAAAATCACACTGGTTCAGTGGAATACTGTGATAATACCAATACAAATGGTGTGCTGAAGAGTAATAGGAAGAATCCATAGAGGCAGTCAGGGCCATCCCTAAGGAAATACAGGGCCTTTGACAGTCCCCTTCTTGCACCCGGGCCCTTCCCTGCCTCTTCCTGCCCCTGCTCCACCCCACTCAACCCCTTACCCAAGCCCCACCCTGATGTGCCCCATCCTGCTTTTTCCCATCACTGCTCCGCCCCACCCTGATCTCATTGCACTCTTCCCCCATACCTCCTTCCCTGAGCGACATGACATGGGAGATTATTGGGGGGCTTGGTGCTGGCAGCAAGGGTTGCTCCTCCAGCATTGACCATGGCAGCAGGAAAAGAGCGACCTGGTCCTAGTCTGCTCCACTCCCTCTAGCCCAATGCTAATCCACAACACAATGGTGAAGCGAAGTGACCTGTCTGGAGGATGGCAAAGTGGAGCAGGCTGGGGGTGGGTTGCTCCATTTCATGTGGCTCCTGTCTCCACTGGTAAGTGTGAGGGGAGGCTCAGCCCCTTCAGCTGACACCAGCCTTCCCCTACAAGTAATCTCCTAGGTGCTCTGGGAACCAAAAGCACGGGGCCTACTGTGGCTGCCCTGAATGGATGGGATGGCTCTATATGCAACACTATAAACTACAAATGCTATCACTGCAAATAGCAGTAATATCCAGAGACACACATGATTGCTTCAAGTAGCATTCATTTGTGATGTAAAAATGTAGGAAAAAGGAGGCAGAAGAGCTTATGAGTACTGTACAGTAGAACATCTGAGTTACAAACTGCTTAGGGAAGGAGGTTGTTCATAACTCTGAATAAAACATTATGATTGTTCTTTTAAAAGTTTACAACTGAACATTAATTTAATACAGCTTTGAAAGTGTATGTGCAGAAGAAAAATGCTGCTTTCCCTTTATTTTTTTCAGTAGTTGACATGTAACATATGTAACCCTACTGCCAGGTAGCACTGACAGCAGCCTGGGCTGGGTTCAATATCTAGGCGAGGGGTGCCTTCTCATCCCACACAGAACTGGCTCGAGCCTCCACCCAGTAATTTGGGAAATTAACACATACCCCTGGGCGCCTCTGAGAGGCAATGCTTCCCCACTCACCAGCAAGGGGTCTGAGTGTAGAAAAGAAACTTTTAATGAAAGACGTAGAGAAGTAATGTGGCATTAACTTGGGAAAACACACAAGGGCTGTGTCTAGACTGGCCAGTTTTTCCGGAAAATCAGCCGCTTT
>CM057845.1:23795818-23806542 GCA_030068395.1 Apalone spinifera
AGATGCAGCCGGGTGAAACACTGAAAATTTATTCATTTTTAATTCTTTTTTTTATTTGCGTTTATATTTTTGGGCTGCAAAAAACAGTACTAAAAAAAAAAAAAACGGGTTCCAACTAGAGTAAAAAGTTTGGGAAACCCTGGTCTAGCCAGCTTTCTATCCATCTTATAGTCTATTTATCCAATCCATATTCCCTTAACTTGCTGGCAAGAATATTGTGCGTGACCATATCAAAAGCTTTGCTGAAGCTGGCATTGGGGGCTTTGGGAGGACCAGAAACAACTTATTTAAATATTCATCATTTGCTTTAATGAGTATGCAAATATGCAAATGAATGTTACTGGTCCTCCAAAAGCTCGTGAATGGGTTTACTGGTCCCCGTGTTAAAAAGTTTGGGAACCCCCGGTCTAGAGGGTTCAGGGTTAGAACGGGGCTTGGGGTGCAGGAGGGGGTTTATGACTGGGGCAGGGTTTGGAGCCTGGCTCCAGCTGGACAATGCTTACCTCAGGTGGCTCCTCAGTGGTGGTGCAAAGGGGTGCTAAGGTAGGATCACCACTGCCCTGGACCTGCACCACTCTCAAAAGGAGCCAGCAAACTCCCTCCATCCCAAGACCTGTTGTGCCCCTTCCTCCATTCTGTGGAGATAGGATATAGAGTGGGAGAGGGGGCACCCAAAGATCAGCACCCCCTCCTTTCCCTTCCCTGCCCTGCATAACAAGCAGGAGGCTCTGAAGGGTAGGCAGCTCCAAGGCAAAGGGAAGGAGTTGCACAGTAGTGGGGGAGGGCCAGCTGAAGTGCTGCACTTGATAGCCTCTTGGCCAAACCAATCAGGATCACCTTTCAGAGGCTCCAAGATCTACCAGTAGATTCTGATTCACTGGTTGGTGACCACTGGCCTACAGACTGAATGCAGATATGGTGGAGTGGAGAAGCTAATGCATGTTTTTAATAGCTATGGAATCCCCCTATGCTGATCAATGATTCAGGATCAAGACCACAAGAACAGAATGGTAGGACTATATTGTTAATTCAGATCTGAGATGATCAGCTGGGGCTAGGGTTGCCAGGTGTCCTGTATTCACCCGGACAGTCCAGTATTTTCGCCTCCTAGCCTGTAAAAAAAATTCAGAGAATACAGGACACCTAAAATGTCCGGTATTTTCTGATTTTTTTCCCTGGCCAGGAGGTGAAAATGCCAGGCACCTGGCAACCCTACAAATACGCAGCGCCTGGCCTCCCCTCCCAGCCCAAGCCCCCCCTCGGCTCCCAACACCCCCAGTCCCCCGACCGCAGACCCCTGCTTACCTGGTTCCGCAAGGCTGCCGGCACAAAATGGCTGCCGACCAAGGGTCTTAATGCTCAACCGCTCCCCTGTTCCTATCCCTGCACTCACTCTTAAAGGGGACATGCTGTTTTAATGCTGTTTTTTTTTTTTCTTAAGTCTTGGAGTCCTTTTTTTTTTTTTCTCCCTCAACAACTTTGGTCTCTCTCCCCCCCCCTTTTTTTTTCCTTCAACAGAATTTTTTCCTGGTGGTTTCTTTTGGGGTGTGTGTGTTCGGTATTTTTGTTTCAACCATCTGGCAACCCTAGGTGGGGCTCTAAAATTACTGTAAGATGAATGCCATCTTCATGAGGCTGTGTGAGAACTTGCCAAAACCCTCTGGAACCAGGTCACTCAGATGAGAGGTCTGAGTAGTCGAGAAACATGGTGATGTTGTCATATGGAAGCTGGCTACCCTGACTGCTACAGGTTGTTGTCTAACCAGTTTGGTGTTGGCAAATCAACTGATGTTGTGTTGATGGAGGTTTGTTAGGCAATTATTGCTTTACCCAGGGCTGCTGAAAATTGTTGATGTCCCTGAGATAATAGATGGCTTTGATAGAATGAGATTCCTAAACCGTGCTGGGGACATGTGCCCATTGTTTGCCTCCACAATCTGCATGACTGTCACCCAGAAAAATACTGCTTACTTATTGTAGGTCTTGGTCGACCACAGAAAAAGGTTCATGAACACCAGCACTGAATGCACCAGCAGAGTTAATGACACGTAACCCTTCTGCTGGGCCGAGTTAATAGCAGCAAGGGCCGGGTTCAGTACATAGGTCCTCTCCCAACAACATAATGCAACACTGGCTCGAGCTCCCACCCAGTGACCTGGGAAATCTTATACACACCCCTGGGTGCCTCAAAGAGGAAATTCTTCCCCTCTCGCAAGCACAGAGCCTCGGTATAGCAGCAAATCTTTAACAACATAAGGTAGCTGACATCAGCATTAAATTGGGACAACACCACAGCTAGGATTCATAGCCCAAACCATGAGCAAAGACCTACCCCCAGCCAAGAATCATCCCAAGTCCCCAAGCATCCAACACCCCAAAAGTCTCTTGAGTCTAGCAGCCCAAAAATCACCCAAAGTTCCAAAGTCCAACACCCCAAAAGTCTCTGTCCCGGGTCAGTGCCGCCCCAGGGTTCAAACGTTTACCTGCAGGGTTTTTACCTCCCAACCTGGGTGGAATGGAAGGGGCGGGGGGTTGATATACCTTACGTGGTCTGCCGACGGCCCTGCCTCTCCATAGGGTTCTGCTGCCGCCTTTAATGCGAGTCACTCCGCCACACTCCACCTGCTGTTCTGCGAGCTGCTCCAGCCGTCCTGCGAACTGCCCTGCTCAGCCAGCTGTCTCGTTCCACTCCACCATCGCCCGCCGGTTGTTCCTGCAGCTTCTCCGCTGGCCACCTGCCACCGCTCCTACCAGCCACCTGCCTGTAGTTCCCACCAGCTGCTCTGCAGGCTGCCTGTCACCACTCCTATCGGCTGCCTACTGGTTGTTCCCACCAGCTGCTCTGCTGGGTCGTTCCTGGAAGCTGCTCTGCTAGTAGCTCAGCAATTTAGCTTCAGGCTCCCCACAGCACTCAGTGATTTCAGCTCATAGTAGAGGAGCCTCAGTGCTAGTGCACTATTGGTCCAAAGTGAAGTCAGCTCAGCAGCCTGTAACTAGACTCCTATTAGAATCCAAATTAGCTTTCATATTCCACAGTAGAGAGGATACAGTTGGTGTTTCAGGCCCTCAGACGGACCAGGGGGATACTACCAGGTACAAATACCTATCCCCAGCCTCTCTCACATCACTGGGTTTGGAACCCATGCCCCTTGTTAGCAAGTGCTACTTAGTTGATGGTGAATCCCTCTGTCATAAACAGTTCCACTGTCCTTGATTCACATAATCAGGGTAACAACACTTTATCCCCCTGCCTCAATAACAGAGAGACTGGGGATCCCACAGCGGCCAAAGTGACCATTTGGGCTGCTGCGAGCTTATACTAGGCGGAGTGGGTGTGCCTATGCAAACAAGATCAACCCTGGAAGTATTTTTGCACCACTCGCCACAATTCACCACCAGATGTCAGGGTAGAGTTAACCTGACCCTGCTTACAGACACAAGGGTGCTCTAGAGGGCTATGTCTACACTCGTGGCTTCTTGCGCAAGTATGGCCGTTCTTGTGCAAGAATCCGCAGAGCATCCACACTGCCTGCCCACTCTTGCGCAAGGAAATTTACAGTACGGCGTGGCAAGGGAGGGCTTCTTGCGCAAGACCTGCACTTTTTTTAACAGGTGTAAGCCCTCTTGCGCAGGAGCTCTTGCGCAAGAGGCCAGTGTAAATAGGCAACATGAATTTCTTGTGCAAGAAAGCCTTATGGCTAAAATGGCCATCAGAGCTTTCTTGCGCAAGAGAGCGTCTACACTGGCATGGATGCTCTTGTGCAAAAGCACATCTCTTGCGCAAAAGCACATGCCAGTGTAGACGCTCTCTTCTAGAAGAGTTTTTGCACAAAAGAAGCTGCCAGTGTAGACGTAGCCTAGGAGTGGGTGAAAGATACTGCTGGTTTGCGGGCCCAGTATAGGTGACCTGAAAGTGTGCCACTGTAGTATATAGATAGCTAGATATTCATATACTGCATGTGACCCTACAGTGGGGACATAAAATCCCACTTAATTAGTTAACTGCTTTATCATTAGGTTAACTTAATGTTTAACCGGTTAACTGATTAAGCAAGATATGGCCAGGGGAACACTCCATCCTGGCTGGAGCAACCCCCAACCCATGGTGCTTCCGCTCCCAGCCCAGCGCTGGGGCTGGATGCTGGCTCCCAGCCCCTGTGCAGGCTTACCACTCTCAGCCCCTGTACGAGGCCTGGGGCTATTGCCAGCTTCCAACCTCCACCAAAACAGTCCTTATCAGTAGCAGGCCAGGCTCCCCACTGGCAGAGGCTGCTCCAGACGCTGGCAAACAGGGGCTACTCTGGATGAGAGCAGCCTCTGTCTGTGGCAGCCCCCTGTGAGGCTGGACCAGCTCCGTACTGTGGCAGGTAGGGAGCTGCTCCAGCCCCCACCAGTTACTAGTTAACCCTACACCTTCAGACTTGGTTTGCTTGTCCAATTTCCTAGCTTTAAACTCACAAAACAGTGATCACTGAATGCATGTTTAAAATACTCCATCTTCATCCATGCTTGGAATCTATCTTGTATCACACATGTATGAGTTGGGGAGAAAAGGGAAGGAAATGGCATTGCTTCCACCCTCAACTGCAACAAAGGACTACTCACAACATTTAATATCCTACATAACAATAATTTCATTGGTCAGAAAACGGAAAACTCCTTTTATTTATGTCGTAATTACCCCTTCCCTCAACATCAACAAAGATGGCAATGGAGTCTTACCCAGCTGTTGCTGTGGCTCTCCTACAGTCTGTTTCCCTGCCTAATCCCTGAATAGATTCATGTATTCCAGACCAAGGACATGCTCTGATCCCTTTGCCTGCAGGGGCTCTTCTGGTTCTTCTAGTCACTCTGGCCCCTCTCTGGAAATAAACCCATAAGCCCCTAGCGGTTACACAGTTATATATACTTTATATAAGCTTTATTCTGCTGATCCCACAGCGCAGCCTCTCTGGGGTAAAGTTATACTGCAGAGTTCACAGTAAAGTCGGCTCTGCTTCTGGGGAGCTGGCATGTAACCCTAATGGAAACCCTTTAAATTGTTACACTTTTATATCCCTAATCTGGAGTGCCAGAGGCTTTTGCCTATACTGCAAGGAATGCTGGGGACTCAATTTTTCTGGCCTGCTGGACAATCTGAGACTCAGGTCTTCTGCCCAACAGGAAATGCTGAGATTCCTGTGGGTTTGAAAATATTTACTAGAGCTCCACTCTGGTGGGCTACATTTGCATTTAAAGCCCCATGAAGGGTTGACAGTGGGAACCCTGCTGCATGGGGCTGACATGCCATTAGTTCCTGGACCCATGGTTAAAGTTGCCACCCTCTGCCCCAATCAGAATCTGAAATGGTGCCCCTGGGTCACAGATCCAGCAATTAACATGTGCACAGTTCCAACTAACCCACCGAGGCATGCATATTTCTTGTCAGTCTTGGAGAAAACTCTTCTTGTTGGTCGCTTTTTCCCTTGCTTCCAATCAGGACTGCTGCAGGAAGCAGAAGGTGGTCTCTGCCCCTGCCCTTGGGCAGGTGCCATTCTTACAGAAGAAAGAAAGGAGAAGAAAGAGTTCAGTGGTTTGCAGCAGTCTGCGTTTTCCTTCTATCTACTCCTGTGACAAGGAGAGGGTTCTTGTGCTCTGCCCCCCTGCCGCCTCTCTTCCTGGCCTCTGTGTGGGGGATGGAAGAGCCCCGCCCCCCCAGGAAATGCAGGAGGAGCAAAGGTGAGCCAGGGTCATCCCATCTCTAGCACTTTCGACATTTAACAGCACTGTATTTAAACATGACAGCCTAAAAAGAAAGTGGACAGTGAAAATCGTTCATTTAAAGAAGAGGGAACCTACACTTATTGTTTTATTTTATCACCACATCCAAAGGCTCGACCAGTATGTTTAATCTGTACAGAGATTGTGGCTATTGTTAAATGTGGGAACATCAAAATTATTATAGAAGAAAACACATGGATTTTGATCACAAATATCCACTTAGCTCCCATGTAATAGCAGACAAGTGCACTACACATTAAAGCAGGGCTACTCAGCTTTGGAAGCCCCAGGGGCTACAATGATACTCACAGCACATGCCAAGGGCTGCAACTTAAGTATGATTGCATATACATGCAAATATATATGCAAATATATGCAAATAGCTTCTTTCACACTGACAGACATGAATACAAAGCACTTCCCACAATGCCCAGGTGCTCCTGGCACCTCCTCTCTTGGGGCTAGAAATGCTGACACCATTTACCCTCTGTTCCAGCCAGCCTGTCCGCTTGTGTCTTTCAATGATCACCCCGCCTGAGAGATGCCTCGCCGTTGTGAAGCGTGTTCCTGGTGGAGGCTCTGTTCAAAGGATCCCACCTGTGTGCTATGTATTGAGCCCCGTAAACCCAAACCGCAAACAAACGGGCCACACGCTGCATGTGGTCCGTATGCCACATGTTGAGTGGCTCTGCATTAATGGATGCATATTTTCAGAGCACAAATATTATTTTGAAGGCTATTTGTGTACAGGAAAAGGCAACTGATGCTTCACTGAGGCGTATGTGGATAAAGGCAGAACGTAGGAAACCTTTTACAGATGTGGGCATTATTAAACAGAGAATTGTTACTATAGCTCAGTGGTTCCCAACTTTTTCCAGATGGGGACCCATTTTGAAAATTCTGGAAGACTTGGTGACCCAAGGCAATTTAAAAAATGGGGGGAGGAGGGAAGGGAGAGCCACCTGGGGAGACACTTGGCGACCCTTTTGAAATGTAATGGCGACCTGTATTTGGGTCCCGACCCATAGGTTGGGAAACCCTGCTATAGCTGAAACCCTTTTAGTTGGCACCTTCACACAACGGCCACTATCAGACACAACAGCTATTAAACGTGCTAATATGATGGCTTAAGATGTTTTCAAGCAGTTGTGTGAGGAAACTGAAAACTGGACAATTTTCCATGACAGTGGATAAACCCTGTGATATTAGGGATACAGTGCAACTAATGCTGTATGTTTGGTATTTTGATGGAGAGAAATTTTGTGGAGGGTTTGTTGTCCCTTATACTGTATAACAGTCTCATGACAGGTGAGGATTTGTTTAATTCTGTTCAAGCTGTCATGTCTAATGAAGGTTTTGATGTGACTCAAATTGTGTCAGTTACAACCAATGACACTGCTGCAATGATTGAAGGCTGCTGCAGATAGGAGCCTCAGCAGAGAATTACAATAAGCCCTGGTCTTCAATAGGGTGTTATTTTGAAATAACCCCCCTTAGATCAAATTTATAAGTGGAGCATCCACACTACCAAGCTGTTATTTTGAAATAATGGACTGCTTATTCCACAATCTGTATTCTTGCTTTCCTTGGGGAATAACGCTAATTTAAAAATAGTTATTTCAAAATAGCGTTAGTGTGGATGCTCCAGTGCTGCTATTTCAAAATAACTACTCTCCAGAGTATTTCAAACTAATTACTCCCTAGTGCTTCCTGGGGGTACCAGGGAGTAGGTAGTGTTAAGTCAAGGTAATGCGTTCACATTAACAGAGCCTGCCTTGGACTAATTTCGAGGCTTCCCCATAGCGTGGGACACACTATTTAGATTTTGTAAAATCGGGAGTTAAGTCAAATGTAGTTAGTTCAAGATAATTTCCTAGTGTAGACATGCTCTAAGGGCTTGTGAAATGTCTGCAAAATCTGATCCCCAATTTGATTTCTATCATTGTGTAATCCACCAAACTGTAATTCTTGCAAAGCTGAGCAATGAGTATGCTAATGTAATGGCAATGGTGATTACACTTGTCAGCTTCCTTCAGTCCAAGTCATCATTGCAACACAGATTGTTCAAAAGCTTTTCTTCAGAAGTGTCTGCTGATTACAATGACCTATTAATTCATAATTACATCCACTGACTAAGCAGAAGGCAAGAACTAAGTAGGCTGTGGGAAATTGAAATTAATGTGAAAGAATATCTACAGAACATTCCAGGGAAAAAGGCAGAAGATCTATTACATTTCTGAGGAATGCTGCAGAGTAAGCATGAGCATCTTGGCCTTCCTTGTTAATTTGACAGGCAACTTACATGATTTCAACTTAAACCTACAGGGACGAAATCTCAATGTAGTGGATCTCCACAGCAGTGTCACTTCATTGCAAAGCAAACCGTGTCTCTTTAAAGGTGATTTGGAAACTGGAAAGCTACTGCATTTCTTGACATTGATAAGCTGCTGGGACACTGAAGATGTGAATCCGGTGGCCTGGTCTCTAGACAGGCATCTTCAAACCATACAGCAGAGGTTCCAAGAATTTGAAAGTGTTAAAAACATCTTCCTGTTATTAACAAATTAATTCATGGTATGATGAAGTAAAAGCATCCTTTCCAGTTGTTGAAAAAGCAAAACTACAGTGCTGGAGTTTACTGATTTACAAGTGGATGAAGTACTTAAAGTATGGTATACTGACACTATATATGAAACTTTTTGGACAATTTTTGTGTTGCTCTCCACATATGCAGATTTGAGAAAGGTGGCATTTGATATTTTAAGTATGTTTGGTGAGACTTATGTCTGTGAGTCAGCATTCTCAACAATGAATGACACAGCGTTAGGGTTGCCAGGTGTCCTATATTGGCCTGGACAGTCGGTATTTGTGGCTTCTGTCCAGTAAAAAACCCCCAGAAAATACCAGACATGTAAAATGTCTGGTATTTTCTGTTTTTCTCGGATGGAAGGCCACTTGGGACATTCTTCCCCTGCTGCGTCTGGTGGGGGCTTTTTTTTTTTCCTCAACCAAATTTTTTCCCACCATGTTCGGTATTTTTTGGAAACTATCTGGCAACTCTATGTAATTGCTCCATTTTCACTTGATAATAATCTGTTCAATTGCTTAAGAACATTAGAACATAAGAATGACCTACTGGGTCAGACCAAAGGTCCATCCAGCCCAGTACACTGTCTGCTAACAGTGGCCAATGCCAGGTGTCCCAGAGGGAGTGAATTGAACAGGTAGGTACTGATCAAGTGATCTCTCTCCTGCCATCCATCTCCACACTCTGACAAACATAAGCCAGGGACACCATTCCTTTACCCATACTGGCTAGTTTGCCATTAATGGACTTAACCTCCATGAATTTATCCAGTTCTCTCTTAAACCCTGTTATAGTCCTAGCCTTCACAACCTCCTCAGGCAAGGAGTTCCAAAGATTGACTATGCGCTGTGTGAAGAAGAACTTCCTTTTATTTTATTTAAACCTGCTGCCCATTAGTTTCATTTGGCGGCTCTTAGTTCTTGTATTATGGAAACAAGTAAATAACTTTTCCTTATTCACTTTCTTCATACCACTCGTGATATTTTATGCCTCTATCTTATCCCCCCCTTAGTCTCTTCTTTTCCAGTCTGAAAAGTCCTAGTCTCTTTAATCTCACTTCTTATGGAACCCATTCCAAACCCCTAATCATTTTGGTTGCCCTTCTCTGAACCTTTTCTAATGCCAGTATATCTTTTTTGAGATGTACTGCGCACATCTGTGCGCAGTACACAGTATTCAAGATGTGGATGTATCATGGATTTATATAAGGGCAATAAGATATTCTCCAAGTAGGGCAGAGGAGAGCCGGGGCTGCCTATCCCCAGAGAGGGGGATTGGTGAACGTAGCAAGCAGGAGGCACAGCCCCCTAATATGTGTGTGTGTGTGTGTGTGTGTGTGTGTGTGTGTGTGTGTGTGTGTGTGTGTGTGTGTTCATTGAACAAGTGCACTTAAGATGTGAACAAATTTTCTCTGGAGTCCAGACCTTGACTGTACCTTGACCAAGAAATTTGACCCTTTACAAATATAATTGGCTATCTCTGGGGTAAAGTAACCCCATGAGTTGACATGCCCTTCATTCACTACTCTTTATGTATAGTATTAGAAGGAATATACACTTATAAGGCCCTCGTTTAGGGCCACTTTAAATACCTCTGACTTGTCCAATAAAAGGCATTTTAAAGCTACACTCTTCTTTTCCTGTCTTACACAAAATAACTCTGCAGTTAACTCTATGTGCCTCTCCAGTATGCAGCATTGTTATAGTTATATAGTATATTGTTTCTCTGGCATAATTTTGTTCTTTTTAAATATAAACTTACAGTTAGATCCTCATATGGTGTAAATGGGTGAGGTTCCATTGACTTCAGATGTTCAGTCTTAAATTTACTTATTTATAGTAGCTGAGGAGCTGGTCCTGAATTTGTGTTGGCAGCAGGATCATTCAATGATAAAACTGAGGAGTGAACACTGAAGAGTGTATCTGGCATCCTTTCTACTACAGTACATTCAACTCTTCTGATTTGGGTAATGTAAACCCAATATAAATCATCAGTTTCCCTAGTGATAGCTCAGACATTATTTCCAGATCACCTAGTGGGGAAATCAAAGGACTTGACTGTTCATTTCTGCCTCCATGAATTATCATTAATATATAGAAGTTTATCAACCCTCTCCCCTTCATTCCAATTTATAAATGTCTGGGAGTATTGTTTAAGATTGTGCAGAATAAGCATAAAGATGCTAACTTATAACACTGCTCTACGGCCAAAATGCTTCTGAAATAAATGTAGTCAAACTTTACTAATTCTGGGTCACTGAGAACGAAAATGATGCTTAAAATTGTTGATTGGCACTAGTTTTCAGGATATGCTATTGGGTCAATATATATGACCCTTGACTTGGGAATGGCAGAGGATAAGTGAGTTATAAAGGGAA
>CM057845.1:23810964-23824974 GCA_030068395.1 Apalone spinifera
TAAATATTGGTGTCACGTTGGCTACCTTCCGGTCATTAGGCACGGAAGCCGATTCACAAATAGTATTGGGTGGACTAGTCATGTAAAAATCTGTGCCAAAAATAGAGTAGTTTGATATGTGATAAAGAGGCTGAGGAAACAAATGGATTGTAAATTTCTTCATATACCAGTACCTCTGACTTTTGATATCCAGCAAAAGGTGCCTTTGGGACCTTGATTGTATTTTGAACATAGAATTAGACTTTTAGAAAACAGGATACAATCCTGGAACACCAGTGTCCTTCAGCCCTTCATTAAAACAGAGCTTTCCTACTAGAGTCTGGATGTGTAAGACCAGTAGCCTAATAATACATAGTGAGATGGACCCTTATGTCCAATCCAAGGTTTCATCCCCAAGTACCATTCTGATCTGCACTTGAGAGTGAATGACCAGTTTGAGATATCTTAGCAGTCTTGAAAGGTCAGTGTGATGTGGTGTACTGGGACTGCGAGGATTAACCCTGGCTACCTGAGTGAGAAGGCCCTGCTTGGCATGCTCCAGCTGGAGACAAGATATAAAGGCCTGTGGAGCAGCTCAGTCTGGGCTGATGCTTGACTAGGAAAGAGGTGCCACAGGAGCTCCTGTCGAGGAAGCACAGGTACAACAGATGCTGTCACCAGTCAGCAGAGAATCTCAGCAGAAGCCCCTATGCTGGAGGGCAGAGCCGGATAAGACTACGCAGGAGAGATGGATAGGAACTAGCCCAGGGCGGGGAGTTGTATCCTGGGTGCTTGGTGTGTTTCAGTAGGATTTCCTGCTAAGCTAGTGGTGGTCTACTCCATTGCTAATAGGGCCCTGGGCTGGGACCCAGTGGAGAGAGTGGGCCTAGGTCTCTTTACCCCATCCTCACCAACCCCACAAGGGGCTCTACTCCCTGCTCCCTATTGCTTTTGACTCTGTCTGGTAGGCCATGCTACCCTGCATAAGAGGGCAGGGTTATTGACTCTGGCCAATGAGCCACACTGCCCTGTGGAAGGAGCGTGTTGTTATAGGACTGACTGCCCTATGGAGAGGGGGCATGGTTGTTGACTTTGTGACTGTGGCCGCTAGACCCTGCAGAAAGGGAGCTTTGCTTATTGACTCTGGCTGCTAGGTCATGCTGCTCTGAGTGAAGAGGGTAGGGTTATTGACTCCAGCCATTAGGCCACACTGTGCCACAGAAGGAGGGTGTTGTTATTGACTATGGCCGTTAGGCCTGAGTACCCTGCAGAGAAGGAGTGTAATTATTGACAGAAGCCGCAGGTCCTATGGCCTGGGATGAATCATGAGTATAGTTGGGAGGGGAGGCATAGAATCCCTTCTTCCCCAAACTGATATACACTCAGGGTTGAGCACCCCCTCAGAGGCCTGGCTCCCACCTCCTCTAGGGAGATGGGCATGCTTGCCCCGCAACAGACAGCAACCTCATGTTTATTACATCAGCAATCTTCCTTCTGCTCATGGTGTTCATAGAACTTCCCCTGATGTGACTAAAGCCGTAATAAGTTACACAAATTGAGCTACGTCAATTGTGTAGCTTATTTCAAAATAGCTGATTTCAAAATTGGGAGTGTCTATACAGCTCTTATTTCAAAATAGAGAACTCTTCCTCTGACTTCCCTTACTCCCCATACAATGAGGGTTACAGGAGTCGGAGTAAGAAGTCCTCTAGCTTGACAGTATTTTGACATTATTTCAAAATAACTGCCTGCTGTGTAGACATGGACTGTTATTTTGAAATAACACTAGTTATTTTGAAATAATGTTGCTGTGTAGACATACTCATACTTACTGAGCATGCTTGACAGCTCACATGTGGCAACCTCAGGAATGGCTTGGAGGTTTGGGGGCGCTAAATTTACTGGTCCAGGGTTTCCTTATAGTGGCAGGTTTTGCAGCCCGTCTGTGAAAAATTATTGCACAGGTTAACTTCTTGCAACCCATGATAATGGTTTAAAATTGGAATCAGAAATCTGAATAACTTTTTCCTTTCGCTAGATGACATTGAATGGTTCTTATGAAAGAAGGATCAAGTACATAGGTTTACCAGGATGAATCTACAAAAAAAAAAAAAAGCTGTGCATCATTCATAATACATGCTTCAGATAATGAGAACAATAACATATAACAGCAAGCATTTTCTTTAACCTACTTTTATATTCTGACACAGAAAATTAATCCATCAAACAAAATGTAAGTTTTTGCTTTTTTAAAAAAGATCTGCTTATGAGGAAACAAATATACTGTCTAACAGCAGCATTCTCTTTCTATTATTTTCTTTCCTCTTATAGCCTTTTCCACGTGTTGGGTTATCCGTCTAATACAAATTGAAAGCTCCTTCAGGCATGGATCTTGTTTCTTTATTTGCATGTAAAGAATTATGCACACAAACGGTTTTGAATAATAGCAAATAGTGTTTTTCATAGATAAGGGATACGAAGTGTATGTGTTATGTTTTCATTATAATCAATGTTAAATGTCTAGCCAGTTTGTAATATAACGATTGGCAAAAGAAGATTACAATGGAGCTACTTTGTAATAGTATTTTTAAAATACAAGAACTTAAAAATCAATGCATAATTGACTTTAATGTAAAAATTTTGAAACTGAAATAATATGTTGGAACCTTTGCATGAATTAATGTTTGTTGGGACTTTGTCCTAGCATTTCTGTCCACTTAATAGTACAATGACGGGCTTAAGCAAGAATTGAGATTTTAAAAACCAAGAAATTACAATATTTTTGCTCTGTCAGAACTAGACTATTTATCAACAGCTCTGTTGTTCTTGTGTAGTGATATTATATTAATAAACAATCATATACTGAAATTAATTTAATAAAGATGTTACAAGGCCTGGTCTATACTAGGAGTCTAGGTCAAAATTAGCTGCATAAGGTTAATTTTTAAACAATGTGTCCACACTATCAAGCCTGTTCCGTCATCTTTAAGGGCCACTGAAGTCGATTTTGAAACGCCTGTTTTTACAAGGAGTAATGCAGAATTTGACCTTGCATGGTTGAATTTACGATAGCGTAGAACCGGTATTGAGAAAGTCGATGTTGGCATCTGGGAGGCATCCCACAGTGCTTCACTATGACTTCTCTGGCCAAAACTTGAGCCCCCTACTGCTCTCTGGATAAATAGGAAAAGCCCAGGGAAAGTTTGAATTTCATTTCCTGTGTGCCCAGCGTTGCAAGTAGGGATGTAAGCCTAGGCTTATCAGGTATTCAAATCACTATTCAACTACTCGCTCCCCCCCTAACTCACTGTTTCTGTATCTGTTTAAAAGCCAGTTTCCCCCCAACACCATCTCTGTGGTGCAGTCGGGGGGACAGAGAGGACAGAGGCGCAGCAATCTGGGGCCCAGTATGAGCCGAGACTGCTCAGTTCTGGCTTGTGCTGGGTCCCTAAGCACCCAGCTCCTACTACATTTAAACTGCACAGCTGCAGCGCGGGTAGCTCCTGGACCCGGTGCGAGCCAGGACAGAGTGCCTCCCCTTATCGATTGTGTAGTCGATACAAATTGTATTGACTACACGATTAGTCAGTTACCTGCTTCTTAACATCTTTAGTTGAGAGCACGCCTTATAGAGCAGACAGTATACCTGAGCAGCACACATGGCCATGAATTCAAGTGCCATGAGTCCAGTTCTCAGGAGTGCAAAAGAGCACCAGCATGGAGTGCAAAGAAAATCTTGGACCTCATCAAGGCATGGAGAGAGGAATCCATTCTCCTGGAGCTCCAAAACAGCAAAAGAAGCATCAATGTTTATGCAAAGATCACAAAGTGCATGGTGGAGAAAGGATATGCCAGGGATGCCCAGCAGTACTGTTAAAATAAAGGAGCATAGGCAGTCCTATGTCAAGACAAAGGCGGCAAATGGACAGTTTGGTGCATCGCTGCAAACATGCCACTTCTTTGACCAGCTGGATGCGATCCTAGGGGGGACCCAACCAGTTTACCAAGCCAGACTGTGGAATCCTCCCAAGACACTCAGGGTAGTAGTGTGAGGACAGTGTAGTGGTGAAGGGGGAAGAGGAGAAGTAGAATGGCTAGCTGGCAAGCAGCGAGAACCAAGAACTTTTTATAACCTTGGAGACAATTGCCTCCTCCCAGGCTGTCTCAGTTGGGCACTGATCTCGGGGAGGGCACTTCTGGTGAGTTCACAATTTTTTTTTCTTGCTACAAGTGGGTTGAGGCAATTGGGTGTGATGTGTGGCGCACTTTGTTCCTATGCAGCCTGGGAGGAACAGCTTGTTAACGTGCCTGGAGATGGAGAGGGAATCCTTCCTGCATAGCTCCATGGATTTCTTGTATAGGAATTCTTTGATCCTTCTCACAAGGCTTTGGGAGAGCCTTGCCTTATTCCGTCCTCCACAGTAGGACACGTTCCCATGCCAAGCCAGCAGTAAGTGGTCTGGTATCATTGTAGCACAAAGCATTGCAGCATAAGGCCCAGGTTTCTGGCCACATTCAGTCAGCATCAACTGCCTATCACTCTGTGTGATTTGGAAAAGACTGTTATCTTGCATGACAACCTGGATGAAGGAGGAGGGGAAGCTATTAGCTGCTGCCTCTGCTGCTAGCATGGCTTCAGTCTCTGGCACCCCCTCTGTCTCTCCTGCCCTCCCAGCCATAGGCTCCTGTGGGATGGGAAAGTAGCAGTCTCCTGGGAAGCTGAATGTGGTAGACACAGAAAGGGGAGGGATAGCTCAATAGTTTGAGCATTGGCCTGCTAAACCCAGGGTTGTGAGTTCAATCCTTGTGGAGGCCGTTTGGGGCAAAAAAATTTGTCAGGAGTGGTACTTGGTCTAGCTGTGAAGGCAGGGGACTGGACTCAATGACCTTCAAGGTCCCTTCCAGTTCTAGGAGATAGGCAATCTCCATTAATTTAAAGCCACATGACCCATTGCCCTGCCCCACTGGCAGGATAAGACTCTGCTGGCATGATCAGACCCCATTCTCCCTCATGCCTGCAGTCTTCTGCAGGATTGGAAAGTAGCACTCTCCTGGGAAGTGGGGTGTGGCAGATACAGAGGAGGGAAGCTGCATGAGCCACTGCCCTACCCTTGCCATCCCCCTTCTCCTCTGCAGGATCATGCCCTGGAAGTTCCCTTGCCATGCCTGCCACCAAACCACATGAGTCTAGATGTTCCCTTGAGAACTGTGTTGTGTACCTGCTGTATAGTGGCCACTTTAAAGCACAAGGGGAATGTTGTGTTCACTGACATAGTCAGTGGACTCCTAAACTTTCCCTTTAAATGTTTAAAAGCACATTCAACCACTATTCTGCACTTGCTCAGCCTATAGTTGAACTGCTCCTTACTGCAGTCCAGGCTGCCAATGTATGGCTTCACGAGCCAGGAAGCAAGGGTTAGGCTGAGTTGCCAAGGATCACAATAGGCATTTCCACCTCTCCAATTGTACCTGGGAAAAAAGTTCCACTCTGCATCTTTTGGAAGAGACAGGAGTTCCTAAAGATGCATGTGTCATGTACCTTTTCTGACCATCCCACGTTGAGGTTGGTGAAATGGCCCTTGTGATCTACCAGTGTCTGCAGCAACATGGAGAAATACCCCTTGTAGTTTGTACTCCTTGGCAAGGTGGTTGGATGCCACGATGAGGATGTATGTTCCGTCTGTCGCCCCACTGCAGTTAGGCAACTCCATTGTGGCAAAGCCCTCCACTGTGGCGTCTACCTTTCCGAGAGTCTCTACCCTCTGTAGCAGAATAGTATTGATTGCTTTGGCTACTTGTATAACAACAGCCCCCACTGTAGATTTTCCCCCTTTGAACTGATTCCCAGCTGACTGATTGCTGTCTTGCATTGCAAGCTTCCACAGGGCAATTGCCACACGCATCTCCACTGTCAGAGCAGGTCTTATTTGGTTGTTCCTGCCTTTCAGGGCAGGGGAAAGCCATTCTCAAAATTCCATGGAAGTGGCCTTGCACATTCAGAAATTTTGCAGCCACTGCTGATTGTCCTGTACCTGCAGTAATAGGCAGTCTCACCAGTTTGTGATTGTCTGACAGCACCAGAACCAGCATTCCACTGTTTCCAGAGGATTGATTGCCATCCGTGTTTCCAATTCACTCAGCTGAAAAGCTTGCCTGAACACCGTGCCCCTGGCACCCTGAGATTCCTCCTTGTCTTCTTCCTCAAGTGACATGCATACACTCTCAACAACATCACAATGCTTTCGTGCACAATGGGATTCACGAGGGGGGCCGTGCTCATGCTGCTCTGGCATCTGTGAGGTAACCAGAGCCAAAAAGGGCATGAAAAAACTGTTTCCCATTGATCTCAAGCAAGCAGGGAGGGAATAGACAAGTGCATTATGGTTTGCTGATGTCATGACTCTAGAACCACCCGCTGCACAATTTTGGTTCCAGTATACTGGAACATACATAATCCAGAATGCAACGTGGTGCAGGCTGGGGCTGGGACTGGGACCTGCACTGGAGCCCCAGGAGCACAGCAGGGACTATGGCAGGCCCAGTAGCAGGCCCAGTGACATGGCAGTCATGGCAGCCTCAGTAGCGGGGCTGGGACCTACCTCTGCTGTGGCTCTGCATTTAAAGTATATTAGGAGTCAGGTAGGCAGGCAGCCGCTCAGTTCCAGCTCATGCTGGGTCCTGGAGCTCAGCCTCCCTTCTCTCCCAACAGGAGTTGCCACCACCCCACGCTGCTGCCTCTGTATTAGAGGCAGCAGCACAGGGTGACAGGCAGATGGTCTGCAAGGGGAGCTGGTTTTTAAACTGATTCCCTTCATGAACCAGCTCCTGCCTGGCACCCCATGCTGCTGCCTCTGATACAGAGGCAGCAGCGTGGAGTGGCAGGGGGCTCCTTGGGAGTGGGGTTAGAGCACAATGGCTGCTAGGCCCACCCCAGGGACTATAGAATAGTCAACTAACTGGTAAGAATTCATGAGGTTAATCATCTATTCAATTAACCGATATTTAGCATCCCTAGTAAGAAGTCCTCCAGCTTGCCATTACTTCAAAGTAATTGCTTGCTGTGTAGACACACTCTTTGTTATTTTGGAATAACATCAGTTATTCCAAAATAATGCAGCTGTGTAGACATAGCTCTTGAAAGCTGGCAACACTAGGCAGGATTTGAAGTGGAGGTGACCTCCCCACACCCTGCAAGAAAGTATGGATTGTACTGGCTTTCAGGGTCAGAAACAAGGTGGGAATTTCTGTTTTCTCAATATGTATAGGATACATTTATAGGTAATTTTGAAATATTGGAACATTAAATAGTCATTGGTCCCCAGGAGCTACACATGGAGCTCTGTTTGGACATTATGTTTGACTTTTGTGAACCTGTATAACTTTTGATGTTTCAGGTGGGATTTCAGGTTGGTCCTTTTTTATGCAGGAACATCTTTAAGTTAACTGATACCTAGATCTATGCATTTTATAAAAATAAAGGCCACTCTATGAAATGGTTGCATCATTGTTTATAGACATGGGCTTCTTGCAGTCCTAGTTATTTAGTTAACCAATGCAAATATAAAATACTAGAAGACTTATCCTGTGTTGTCTAGGTCCTTCAGGACAGGGAGTTGGCTGTGTGTGTGTGTGTGTGTGTGTGTGTGTGTGTGTGTGTGTGTGTGTGTGTGTGTGTATGATGGGAGAGGGCAGGAATCAGGGCAGGCCCTTGGGGGCAGGAGGCTGGGGGTGCAAAAGTGAGAGTTGGGAGTGAGAAGGGGTTGAGGTATGTGTGGGGGTCCTATCTGGAATGGGCCTTTCCCCCCCCTCTCTGCCTGGGGCCTCCCGCCCCCCCCCCCCCCCCCCCCCCCCAGTGCTGCAGCCAAGGGCCGGTGTGGGGGGAGGGGAGATTGGGGCAAGAGAGAGTTACATAGTGCACTGGCATGCAAGATGGAAGAGCCCCCGCCATCTCCCTTTGTGGTACTGTTGCCCCCCCCCCCTCCCAGTAGACTCTCTGCAGAATAGCTCTCCCATGTTGACTTGCCTCCAGTGGCCATTCTCAGTATTGCATTCCTCTGAACGGCCCCTCCCTATTAGGATTGCCAGATGGTTTAACCAAAAATACCCAACACCACCCCACCGCACCCCACCCCCAAAAAACCGGGGAAGATATTTTGTTGAAAAAAAGGGGGGAGGACCAAAGTTGTTGAGCAAAAAAAAAAAAAAAAAGGCCCCTTTAAGAATAGGAGGGGCTGGGCTCTGCCTCTCCTAACAGGCAACCAGTGGCCATCTTGCCTCCCTCCCTGCTCTGGGACAGACAGCTCCCCTGCAGAACCAGGTAAGCTGGGGGTGGGGAGAGGGAGGAGAAGGTGGGCTGGGCCCGATTGCTGACTGTGTTGTAAGGTTGCCAAGTGTCCAGTATTGACCCGGACAGTCTGGTATTTTCACCCCCTGGCCAAGAAAAAAATCAGAAAATACGGTATTTTTTTTTTACCAGACAGGAATTGAAAATACCGGACTGTCCAGGTCAATACCGGACAGCTGGCAACCCTACTCCCTATCCAAGTTATGGAAAATAATCCCTTTCCCAGCATTTCTGGTTTTCCTGGCACAACCAAACCCTGACCTTGCTTTCAGTTAGGAGAAGAGGAAGCTGCATACCAAATTTGGTGTTACTAGCTCTTACTGTTTAGGAGGAGTTCTTGAGCAAATGGACTCAAGACAGACAGGTGCACAAATCTCTAAAATATATATATAGATTTCATAATAAGACATGGAAATAAGTACATGCATACTGTAATGCTTAAAAAGAGAATTAACATGATATTTAAAAAATCTTTTTTTAATGTCAGTGATAAATTACCATAACATATTTTGCAACTTACATATTCAAATATTTAGACTTAGAGGACAATTAGCATGTTTCTCTGAAAATCAATAGAGATTTTTTAAACAAAACAAGAGTATTTTTATACAGTGTTATTTAAAAAAAATTGTCTTTAAACCATTAAGAAAATAATCTAATTACATCTTTCTGTTTTTCTATTAGATCCAGTGATAAACCGGTTCACTAGACGGGCATCAGGTAGGTATGCTAAAGTTGCATGTTTTCATTGGGCAGTATAATTATTGAAACATAATGGTGATTTTATGGCTGTTATGTTAAGTGTGCTGTAATATTAATCATATATGTTTACAGATAGCTAACTGAATATTCTCAAAGATAGTTATTTGGTTTGCTGAAAAAATACTGCATGTACAATGACTGTTGTAAAGACTTCAGACATCCTGCAATTCCAGGGCTACAGAATTTGCCATAGAATTCTCCCATTGTTACAAAATTGGTCAAGAATCTAAGCTCTTTAAAAAACAACGTTTATGGTGTTGATGAGTGCAAAGAAAATCTTGGAAATATCAAATGACTGTAAACCTGTCTTGTCTTGCTGGTTTGGCCCGCAAACTCTGCAATGCACTATTGTCAAGCCCAAGCATTCCACAATCATGAGTTGGCCTCCCAAAAATGGTGACATTAAAAATACATTAACTTTTGGGGTTTTTTAATTTGTCATCTGAGTTTGTCACCTTTGAGTTTTCTGTTTTCAAATGTTTCTTCACAGACATGAAGGTGAAAAACTTAGTCTTCATTTAAAACAAAAGTGAATTGATGAGCTGGTTCTTTAAGAAAATCTCCAGTTATCATGAGACTCAAAACTGTGAGCTCTGGGAACACTGGAAACTAGCTCCATTCATCTCAGTTGAATTACATTTGAAACCGAAAGAAAACAGTACTGACACTTTCAGTTGTAAACTATTTTACTGTTGATCATTTTAACTGATAAGGTCAAATAGTGTGCTTTTTCCATACTCCCAAACTGATACCTGTACTCCCTGTCCTACTTCCAAAACCTATATAGATTCTCCCCTGGCAACTTCTGTTATGTGTGTTATGCTGTCTGTGGTCAACACAAAAGTCATTGCTATATTGAAAACTAAAACTGTGGGAACAACATAAAATAGATGCATGCATGTGTGTTTGTAGGACTAGTGCCTGTGATAAGTGATACACAGGGCCGGATTAAGGGGGGGCTAGCTGGGCAGCTGCCCGGGGTACCAACCTATGGGGGGTGCCTGATTGAAATGCTAAGGGGAGCTGCGTGCCCGGGGACGGGGCCGCACATGCGCTACGCACCCGCTGCCCTGGGCGCAACTATGGCTCAGTCCGGCACTGGTGATACATAATAAAGAAGGGTAATGCATCATAGTATGTAGTTTATTTTACATTTGCTCATGCAGTATTGTATAGTTTGGCAAGCTAGTGACCAGCTAGTAAACGGGAAACTCACTAAAAGTGAGGAAAAAGATATTTTTGATACTAACTATAGTGAGTGATGGTTAGCAAGGTTATAGTATAACTTTTTAAAATCAGTAATTGGCTTTTTAGGGGATGAAAGCTGACTAGGAAAATAATGACAGCCTTGTATTTTAATAGGTTAGTTCAGTTTAACAGAAAAAAAAAGTGTGTTAATATTGTAGAGGAAAAAAATCAACAATTTTATATTACAACATTGGGAAGAAAACAATGGTTTGGAACACTTTTTTTTCTGCATGCCTATGTCTGAAAAACAGCAATTTAAAAAAAAATCCACTCTGGAGGGCCATTAATGAATAGTGTGCTTTGTCTATTACAAAGAGGAGAATGGAGTTATGTCATTTAGAAAAAGGATAATTCACAAAAACAGCCTTTTCTCCTTAAACAAATGTGACATTTAATGCACTTGTATACAAGGCTGTAATTTCTTTGCAGGGCCTAGACTGGTCTGGTGTGTTAATGATGTGTGCATTAAGTGTCTCTAAGATAGCATTTGGAGTTTTGACTAGGTAAAGAGTTGACAAAAGAACTGTAAAGCTTCATGAAAACTAGGCCATAAAAAAGGACTAATATCTCTGTTACATCCCTACAAGTTTTTTTATAACAACATGCAGTATATACCTACAAATTTCAGGACTAACCTTATTATAGTAATCATGGAGAATTTTAAAAACTAAAGTAATGAAAGGTGTTACATTTCTTATTTTTATTCTTAAATGCTTACTGGTGATGGAACCGATATAGCATATTTTAAACAATTTATTTGTAAAATATAAGGAGATAAATAAGGGCTGTTGCTGACATCAATACACTTTACAAAGATATTTTCAGTAATAAGGGGAGTAATCTTGAAATGCAATTTTTTGTTGTTGAAGCATCTTTTGGTAACACTGCAATATTCAATATGCTTTTTCAGATGGAAAAGCCAGGTGTTAATAATATTTAAACTACTGCAACTTCATAGAATTCAATAATTTTAAGTTGAGTCAAACTTTTAGGAGGTGCTAGCCAGAAAAAAATATTATTTTAAAAGATATAGGTTCCAGCTACCTTGAGATATGCTTTACCAGAACTAGCACTAACTCATTTTAGAGTTCTAAACTCTACAGGGTTAGTAACTTTTAAGTGCCACTGAAAGAAATCTACATCAGGCTTTTACTATTTCTTTTCAAAGCCTCGTACTCACCACTACAATGGACATGTTTGCGATGTTTGTATAATAACTCTGATATACTCCTTGCTATTTTAGTAGACTGCATAAGTTTTAGTTCCTTTGCATAGCAGAGCTAGAAATTAAACAGCCAGAGATTAATTGTTGAAACACCTGCTGACAATATAAGGCATTTATTATTTAACAGTTGTTCCATTCAGCATACTGTGAATGTACTAATATGCTATCAGTGTTCCATTTGTTCTTGGAGGGTAGGTATACAGGAGAAAGAGGAAGACATAATTGTTTCTGAAATGTAATACTTACATTTATTTTGCTGAGTTTTATCTCATATTCATGTGCATGCACACATGTGCATACACTGGGTATAAAGTGACATAATGGAATGCTGGTATGACCTGGCCTAGTTATGTGGCATAATGATTTACATTCTAAAACCTGCTTTAGGTTGTTCATAATGTTCTGAAATTTTCATCTTTTGGGAATTTTCAATTCTTGGTCTCTGCTAGAAAGTGGATTATATTAAGGTTCAAGAGGAAAGTGATTTAGTTGCCTTTTTTGAACAGAAAGAGAGTGAAAATACATGTTTCCCATTCCCTCAATCTTGTGACTTTTTATTAAATGGCCTTACAACAGGAAAGTTTGGTTGGTATTTTTTTTATTATAGTAGATAGATCCTTAGTACTGAACAAGAATGGACCCTGTTGGGCTGTGCACAGTATAAACAGAGTAATAGACAGTCCTGGCTTTGAAAAGCTAAACTGTTTAAATAGACAAGAAAGACATGGAAGGGGTAGGGTAGAACATGGAAGCAGAGAGAGTGAGCAGTTTGACGTAATATAAACGTATGTGGCATCTCAGTATGTCACTTGCACTGTGGCTAACTGAAGTTGAAATACAACAAAAGGAAAAAGGTGTTTTCATAATGCGTTACTGAAGGAAAGCAGGTCTTTTGGAAAGTTCCTGTTTTATTCATTTGGTAATTACTTAACTAGGCTGTATCCTGCTTAGTCATTTATATACAATGACAAAATACATTTTAAAGTGTTTTTTGCTATTTAGGTCAAAAACAGTTATGAAATTGTAAAATGCGCAAAAATGAGTTAATAGTGAAGCAGAATATGGTGATTATTTTCTCATTGTACTGTTATAAAAAACTAAACACATCAAAATAGTTCCATTTTTATTAAGATAATGGAATTAATGTTACATTGGCCAGGCTGTTCTCAGCATTTTTATGATGTAAGAGTGTTTACTAGTTTTCCTTCAGTGATTTCCATAAGTGTGCCAAGTATCCTAAGAATCAATGAAGAATTTTTACTAAATTTAGTCTAATAGGGTAATCATGATATTAATCTAGGGAGATTTAATATAATTCATTTTTTCATGGAACAGGCCAGAAATTTTAAGTTTGGAACAATATAAGTAGTATTAAATGGTTGGAATGTTAAACACAAATGAACAGTAGAGAAAACTGATACTGGAAACCAACAATGGTATATTATATTGAGGAAGAAAAGAAACTTTTGAACTCATTCTGTATAGACAGCCTGTTGGAATTAGTTGGACTCCACTTATGTGGGTAGGGCACTCACTTTCCATACTAGTTTCAAAACAGAGAAAGAAAAGAGGATGATTTAAATAAAATGATTGCTCATGTATTTTCTGTTACCCCAAAAAAATATTCCCACTGGAGACCACCCAGAGTTACACTATCATGGGTTTATTGTCACTAAGGGTATAAACTAAAGAAGATAGAGAGCTGCCACCAAAGGTTTAAACTAAAGCGGATAGAGCTGCCATCAAAGGTTTAAACTAAAGAGGGAACCAGCTATCTCTCTCTCTCACACACAAACAAGCACACACAACCCTCCACTCATTCACTCATTCACACACATTCATTCCTGCCCTCAGGCACTCACACACTTACACAGGCATATGGGTTGGAGAAGGAGCCAAAGCATGTTGATCCTGGAGGGTCTGTCTGCTCATCATGGCTGGGGAGCAGGTCAGGAAAGAGACTTGCTGCAGAGAGAAGTTTCTGAGGAGCAGGGGAAGAAAGAGAGTATCTCAGATGCGCTCCCTCTCTTTTATATTGTATCTGTATGGCCCCTGTGACTCATCCACCTCCTCACCAGGGAGAATGCCCAGACTTCCCTTTATCCAGCAAAGCAGCAGTCTCTGATGACTCATCACCATGTGCTCCAACCTCAGCATTGCAACTTCAAAAACACACTCGCACTCTCTCTCTCCATCCATCACTCAGGGGAGAATGCAGTTTAGAGCAAGTTACAAGCAAGGTACTTGAGAATTACAAAGTTGCAGCGTACAGTAAGTTTCTGAACTTATAAAGCAAAGTTGCTGAGAGTTACAAAATTGCAAGATTTTACAAGGATTACAGCAATTTGCAAAGTTTGACAAAGATTACTGTGAAGTGCAGTTTAAAACTTTAGACCTTACAGTTAGGCTGTGTCTAGACTGGCCAGTTTTTGCGGAAAATCATCTGCTTTTC
>CM057845.1:23842382-23858216 GCA_030068395.1 Apalone spinifera
TGAGTGTGACCTGCTCCCCAGTAACCCGGGGAGGAAAAAGGGGGGTTACAGAGGTTTACAGGGTCTTTCGAAAAAGGGTTGTATTTTTGAAAGATCCGCGTCTAGACTGCTGATATTTTTTCCAGAAAAGCTCCATTTTGAAAAAAAGCAGCGGCCATGTTTATACTAATGAAGCACGAGATATTTAAATCCCCGATTCATTAGCAATTTCGATGTGCCTAATCTACACTGATCCAGCTCTAGTATAATCACTCTGGCTATGTCTCTGGGACAAGCTCAGCCTATTTGTCTTACTCTGGGAGCCTGCTGTTCCCTTTTCAGGGTTGGGGTGAAAGCAGCAGTGAAAGTAACTGAAAATGTCTTACAGGTACTGTCCTATTGCAACCTGGGTCCATGCCAGCTCTTTAAATAGCTCTCTGCTAGCCCTTGCTGCAGCTCAGCCAGCTCTTGCTGGGGCTGTGCACCAGGGCATACCTGCTTACTTTCATCTCTGGGTAAAAGTTTCCTGCCTTGTTGTTCTCTCCACAGCCTCAAGAGTCCCTGTTGTCCCCCCCCTACCCCGCAGCCTGCTGCTTAGGGTAATCCTGCTTCTTCTTCCCCTGATTACTTCAGCTTCCTCCTTTTTAAAAGCTGACCTCCCTAACCTGAATGATTGACAGGGCTGAATGGAGGAGATCTAGCTCTGCTGAAGGCATCTCTGGCCCCTTCCTCATCCATGTGCAGCCTATATATGCAATCACAAGGGGAATGAATAAGTCAGAAAAATTATCAAGTGATCCATCCCATTCTGGTAGTCAGAAACTTAGGGACACCCAGAACATGGGGCTGCATTCCTGACCATCATGAATAATACACATTGATAGGTTGTCCTCATTTAATTCTTTTTTGAAACCGGTTATACTTTTGCCTTCATAACATTCCGTGGCAATGAGTTCTGCAGGTTGACTGTGTGCTGTGTAAAGAAGTACTTCCTTTTGTTTGGTTTAAACCAACTATTAATTGCATAGGGTGACCCCTGATTCTTGTATTACATGAAGGAGTAAATAATACTTGGTTTTACAGATTTCTGTTATATCTACCTTTAGTCATCTCTTTTCTATTCTGAACAGTCCCAATCTTTTTAATCGCTCCTTACATAGAAGCTGTTCCATACGCATAATCAGTTCCTTGTACTTTTCCCCTTTATAATACATCTTTCTGGAGATAGAGCACCCAGAACTTCAAGCAGTAGTCAAGGTGTAGGCGTACCATGAATTTATATAATGGTGTTATGATATTTTCTGTCTTACATATCCCTTTCCTAATGCTTCCTAGCATTCTGTTAGCTTTTTTTGACTGCTGCACAGTGAGGAGGAGGAAGTGGGTAAGAAATGTGGTGAGGAGCGGTATTCATGCTCTGAGGCACGACTTTTTTAAGACACTGATCATCTTGCCAGTCCCACCAGGCAAGCACAGATGGTCTGATGGGGGTAAGAAACTTTGGATAAGTATGTGTGTGCATTTTCCCTACCATATTTAAATTTAAAGATTGCTTGTGGCTCATCCCCATGTTAACAAGACAAACATATCGACTTGTTATTGTTTTACTCGTATGAGAAGAGGTCAAGGTGCAATAGCAAGAAGTAGAGTTGGCATTTGCTTTTCATTCCCTGTTGGGTTAGGCAGCAGGTGGCCATGCAGAACACTTTGTTTACATGAATAGGGATGTCCTTTTTATCTTCCTGAGAAATTTTGATGACACTGTCATGGAGACACTTTGCAATCCTCTCCTATATGTTTCTAGGGATTGCTGCCATATTTCTTTGTTTGTGTCAAGGCATTTTTCCATGCCACTTTGCAATGATTTCAGCTGGCACCATTGTATTAAATAGGCTACTGGCATACGGGCCCATGCAGTTTCAGGATGCCTGTAAGAAATGTGTTCTCTGTACCTTTGGGTATGTCTACATTCAACTAAAAACCTGTAGCTGGCCAGTGCCAACTGACAGGCTGACAGGGTTCAGGCTGCAGGGCTGTTTAAATATGGTGTAGACTGTTGGACTCAGGCTCTAGAGTTCTGCAAGATGGCAGGGTTCCAGAGCTCAGCCTGCTGCCCTAGCCAGAATGTATACACTACAGTTAAATAGCACCACAGCTTTTGAACCCTGTGAGCCCAAGTCAACTGGCATGGGCTAGCCACAGATGTCTGACAGCAGTGTAGACATACTCTCGGTGACCATCAGGAATGAGATACCATCTAAAATAACCACTGCCTGTGGAAAAGATGCCAATATACCATTACCTAACACTGTATCTTTGGAAATAGAGACTGACATTTTATAGCTTTATGCAACAGAACATTCTTCTTTATCTAGAGGGCCATAATCTTCATCGCCACAGCTGTATGAACAATGCTATGCTGCTTATTTAAAGTGTTTATGGGAATTAGGTGAAGGGAGTTTTAGAAACTTCCCTTTCCCTTTCTATTGTGACAGTAAATCTAGTGACACATCTGTCTGTTTTTACCAGCAGCTTCTGCCATGGAGGCTTTAAAGGGTGTGCCCTCCATACTCACAGAACACCTAACTCTGAGAAGGATGAGAAAGAGGAAGAACAGGGAGTATGTATTCTGCAAGATCTTACAGATTACTGCTGCATTAAGCCATGAATGAAGGCATAGAGGAACAGTATGATCAACAGTGTGGAAAAAGCCCAGAAGTCCCAGCAGGACACAAAGTAGGAGATACACTAGGATATAATGGATCTTCTCTGGTGGCAAACTCAAAATGCTGCATACTCTGGTTGACCTACAGGTTCAAAAATCCCCAACTCTCCACCCTTTACAGCTGTTGGTGAACTTCATGATTGCTGTTATGTACAGCCACCAGCATAGATTCAATATACCATGAAGCACCACATGTATCCTTATTTCTCGCTGGGCATGCCAGGGACAAGGAAAAAGACAGCTTCATATACACTAAAGGTGACCTAGTACCAAAATGGCTGTATGTCGCAAAACCATAGATTGTATATGAGTAGCACAAAGGATTACAATTGTGCACATTGAACTTCCTTTCTAAATTTAAAGTTTTCACCCTGTCAATTTGTTAAAAAGTTGTATAATATTGCCTGTGGTTTACCTGCATTTTGATTTTCTGCACTGCTTCCCACCCATAAAATTTCTGGTTTCTAGGAATCAAATTATTACTTCATAATAAGTAATGCAGAATGCAGAGCAGTTGTCAAAGCAAACAGTATTTGTAAATGTACAGTAAACATCACAGGATTCATAGCTTCAGGAAAACACATTTTTATAAATGTAAAGCAAATATTACACAACTCTTAGCAGCACCCAGCTCCATCTGAGAACACTAGTGTGACTGATTGCTAAAAGTGCTCTTTCAAAGTCTCTCTCAGTTGCATATTTCTGTATTAGACTCTTGTAATAGCTACTATATCTTCCTCCCAGGTGGCAGCTTTCTGCCCTTTGTCTTACAAATATATTATGCAGGACACTACAGGCAGCTGTAATCACTGGGATTTTTTTTTCACTGTGATCTAGTCTTCTAACTACCATCAGCATCCCTTCAGTCTACCAAAAGCACATTCAACAGTCACTGTGCAGCTAGTGAGCTGGTACTTTCTTGGAGCTGTGAACTATCTGATGAGCCAGAGGAAAAAAGATTAGTCGGGGTCCTTCAGAATTGCTGTATGATTTCAATATCTCTACTGATAATCTGCCTTTTGGGAAAGAATGTCTCTGCTTGCTGCTTTCTGAACAGTCCCACGTTCTTAAAGATGTGAGATTCACGCATCTTTCCTGACCAGCCCACCTTGATATTGGTGAAACATTCCTTGTATCCACCAAAGCTTGCATAACCATGGAAAAAGTAACCCTTTCTTTGATGAACTCTGTAGCCAGGTGGCCTGTCTGTCATGAAACCCTATTGTGCATATTCATCTGTGACCTGCACATTGCTGAGTCACAGTGCTGCAAGCCAGGAGGCAACGAGTAGCCCTATACGCTTGCAGGACAATTGCCCCCACTGTGAATTTTCCAATTCTGAAATGATTTCTCAGTGGGCTGTAGCAATCCTGCCTTATGAGAATCCTGAGTGACTCTTTTGTTTCTTCACTGTCAATAGAGTGCTCATTCTGGTGCTTCAGTAAAGAAGTTGACCTTCGGAGAGTCCAGTTCTGGGCCCCCCACTACAAAAAGAATGTGGACACATTGGAGAGGGTCCAGCAGAGGGCAACCAAAATAATTAGGGGGCTGGAACACATGACCTATTTGAAGATAGGGTTGCCAGATATCGGGTTTTGAACCGGACAGTCCAGGATTTGAGCTTTCTGTTCGTGAAAAAAATTGAGAAAATATAAATGAGAGAAAATAAAAAATGTCCGGTATTTTCTACATAAGATGTAATGTAGATTGTGATGTAATGTCAGGTGTGTCCGGTATTTTTGTTGAAACCATCTGGCAACCTTATGAGGAGAGGCTGAAGGATTTGGGCTTATTTAATCTGCAGAAGAGAAGAGTGAGGAGGGATTTGATAGTAGCCTTCAACTTCCTGAAGGGAGGTTCCAAAGAGGATGGAGAGAGGCTGTTCTCAGTAGTGACAGATGACAGAACAAGGAGCATTGGTTTCAAGTTTTTTTTTGAGTTATGTCCCCGTGGGTGCTCTACAATAGGTGCTGGGCTTGCCTTGGTGCCGCAGGACGGAGATGTTCAAAGCTGTAGTCAGTCGGACCGTGCATGGGGAGGGGGGGCCTCTTGCGGCGTTTGCGGCTCCCCTGTGCTGCACGATCCGGTCTTATCCAGTTCCTCTTAACTATCTCAGGCTGCAGACAGAGCGAATCTTCTCTCCTCCTTTTGAATGTTTTGTGAGATAAAACCAGTTATAATTCCTCAGTTTATTTCTTCTAATGCTTACTATACTCGTTCACGTTTAAATTTTTTTAAAAAAAGTTTCTTGTTAGTATATATACTGTTAAGTTTTTGTTCCTTTCCTCTCCCATGTTATAACCATAGGCTCCTGTATATAGTTTGCCATTCCTCAAAGAAAAAAAAAAAAAATTAATAATAATAGAGAGCAAGAAAGAGAGAAAAGGGAAAGGAGCGACATAGACATTAAAAATGCCAGGTTCCCCCAGTTTTAAAAAATGCTCCCTGTCGCCATGCCTGCCTGCCAATGGCCATGTGGCATGTAACAACTGCCTCGGCGAAAGCCATGTACTGCAAAAATTCGTACACTGTTGGTGGACGGTAGACAACCATTTACTGTCAGGCACCCCGTTTCATCAACCGCCGCCTCGTTGTAACATTACCACAGATGCCTCCCTCATCAGCTGGGGCACTCATATGGGCAATCTTTCCGTCCAAGGCCATTGGACTCCACAGGAGTCTTTACTACATATAAATCTCCTGGAACTGAAGTCTGTTGCCAACGCCTGCAGACATTTTCGCATACACCTCCGCAACTCCACAGTGGACGTCTTCACAGACAGCATAGCGACCATATGTTATATAATTTGCCAGGGCGGTGTACGATCCCGATCGCTGTGTATGGAAGCAACCCGACTATGGAATTGATGTATTGCCAACGGCACTACCCTTATGACGTCCTATTTACCTGGCATCAACAACACGATGGCAGATTCCCTCAGCAGGAACTTTGCAATAGACCATGAATGGGAGATAGATCGAGAAGTCCTCCACTCTGTCTTTCGCTGCTGAGGCACTCCTCAAATAGACCTATTCACCACCGCCAACAACAGAAAATATCACCGCTACTGTTCCAGAGTGGGCCTAGACCACCACTCCTTGGGGGACGCCTTTCTCCTCAATTGGAGAGGTCCCTTCATGTACACTTTTCCACCTGTCCCTCTTATCTTCAGAGTTCTACAGAAGATCAAACTTGACAGAGCCTCGGTAATTCTGATAGTGCCCGAGTGGGCACGTCAACATTGATATCTACCTCTCTTGCAACTCACATGACTCCCACCATATCACCTCCCACTAATCCAGAACCTCCTAACCCAGAAGCGAGGTTCTCTCCTGCACCTGCAACTGCACACACTTCATCTCTCAGCGTGGTACCTAGTTGGCTAAAAGCCTCCGAGGCCCTATGCTCTGACCATGTCAAGGATGTTCTTATACATAGTAGGAAACAGAATACACGCGTTACTTACCTTTCCAAATGGTGATGATTTACTTCCTGGTGCTCCGAACATCATACTGACCCTCAATTAGCCCTGATCTCCATCATTCTGGACTATATGATGCACCTGCAACAGAGTGGGCTAGATTTAGTATCCCTAAGAGTTCATCTCGTGGCACTAACTGCGTTTTGGCAACCAATAGAAGGGTTTTCGCTATTTGCCCACCCCCTCACCAGCAGATTTCTCAAGGGCCTATTAAACCTAAACCCTCCTTTGCGTGCTCCCACCCCGTTGTGGAACCTGGACTTGGTACTTGCAACTTTAACAACACAACCCTTTAAGCCTCTAGCCACCATACCTCTTCAGACCCTTACCAAGAAGTTGGTCTTCCTCATTGCCATCACCTCAGCATGCAGAGCGAGTGAGATTGTGGCATTAGTGGCATCATCTCCTTACACCTCTTTTAACAAGGGTCATGTTATCCTAAGATACCATCCAGCCTTTACTCCTTTGCTCAGAATTTCACCTCAACGAGCCAATAATGCTACCCGCTTTTTACGCAAAGCTTCACGCTTCACCGTGTGAGGCAACCCTCCACACACTAGATGTGCATAGGGCCTTAGCCTTTTACTTGGAGCGTTCTAAACTATTTAGGAAAACTGATAGATTACTAGTCTCCCTCGCTGAATGCTCTAAGGGAGAGCCCTTATCATCGCAGAGACTCTCCAATATCATTGTTTCCAGCATAACCAATTGCTATGCTAGATGAAATATGCCTCTCTCACAATGCCCTAGAGCCCACTCTACAAGGGCAGTAGCTACTTCCACTGCTTTCCTAAAAGGTGTTCCCCTTTCTGATATATGTAGGGCTGCCACCTGGTCGTCCTATCACCTGTCTGCCAAGCACTATGCTATCCAAACAAGATGGCTTTCAGATACTTCTGTAGCATCTGCAGTACTTTCTTCCTTACATACATAGGGACCTCTGAATCCCACCTCTTTTCCTCGGGTGGGTACTGCTACTCAGTCACCTATTGTGGAGCACCCACGGGGACATCACTCGAAGAAGAAAGTGAAGTTACTCACCTTGGTGCAGTAACTGTCATTCTTCAAGATGTGTGTCCCTCTGGGTGCTCCACTACCCACCTGCCTCCCCACTTTGGAGTCTGTTTCATTCTCTTCCAGATTCTGGGGTGGGTCCGAGGAACTGGATAAGACTGGATTGCGCAGCGTGGGAGAGCGCAAATGCTGTGAGACGCCTCTCTTCCCCCGCGCATGCGCGGTCCTACTGACTACTACTACAGAAGCAGTGCTCTGCCACCTGCAGCTATTCCATGAATGTCACCAAAAACCTTGAATTGTTTTATTCTGTCATCTAGGAGGCTATCCTCAAATAAATCCTTTTGTTCCCCATTGTTGCAGTACTTCTTGCAGCTCTGTAACTGTAGGAGAATCTCATGTCCTATATTTGCAACGTTGATGTGAATAGAAGCAGAACTGTGTGGCATCCTTCTTCTGTCAAAGATCGTGCACATTGAAATGTGCCTCATGGGTATATGAGACCTTTTTAAAAGGTCTGAAAATGATCAGATATGGACAGTATTATGGGAAGGAGAAAGTTACATGCTGGGAAATTATCTTCTAGCTTCTAAAGATCCCTGAGCAAGTCAGATGTATCCCACAACACACTGCAGAAATTTCCCAAAAGATTGCTTCAGACAGCAGCTCATGGAGCACCGCACTTTGCACTGACACAAGCGGTCCTGGTGAGACAAGCAGCACAGATGCAAGCACATACAGATGAATGCAAAGGTAACTTGTGTTAACCAAGGTTTATAATGTAGACATAATCAAATTTAAGATTTTGGAGGAAATGTGGTTTAATGGGTGGAACCAGTATTTTTGGAATTTGTATCTTATTCTTCTGATGAATCCTGTGATTGCCCAAAAAGCCATTTAAACTGCTGCAGGCCATAGTTCTGTTATAGCAGCCTGACATAGCAGAGTTGTGAGGGTTTTTGACCTCCCTGTGTATAGGGTTGCCAGATGGTTGAACCAAAAATACTGAATATCCTTCCCTCCCACCCCCAAAAAAAACACCAGGGGGAAAAATTCTGTTGAGGAAAAAAAAAGGGGGGGGGAGACCAAAGTTGTTGAGGAAAAAAAAAAGGACTCCGAGATGTATTAATAAATCAATAACTAACTAACTAAATAAATAATAAAACAGAATTAAAACAGCATGGCCCATTTTAGAGCGAGTGCAGAGTTAGAATAGGGATAGGAATAGGGGAGAGGTTGAGCACTAAGACCCAGGGAAGTCATTGCTTCTCCTTGGTCTTTAGGCTTTTTGCCTGCAACCATTCTGTGTTCTTGTTCAAGCCAGAACTTAGCTTCCCTGCGGAATCAGGTAAGCATGGAGTCCAGGGGCGGGAGACTGGGGGTGTCAGGGCCTTGGGGGGGGGGGGGGAGGAGAAGGTGGGGATTGGCTAGGGTTGCCAGGTGTCCGGTATTTTCGCCTCCTGGCCAGGAAAAAAAAAAGCAGAAAATACCGGACATTTTAGGTGTCCGGTATTTTCTGAATTTTTTACTGGATGGGGGGGCGAAAATACCAGACTGTCCGGGTCAATACTGGACACCCGGCATCCCTACCTGTGTAGCTTCTGTATGGTAGAACATCTGGCACTGGCACCTGCTAAAAGAACTTTATAAACCAGCCTTTGGAGTCCATAAAACCTCTTTTGCTTTGAATCCCAGGAATAAAGAAGCATTTTTAAGCTTCAGAACACCTGACTGAGCTTCTTTCTGCTGCTTCTTCATAATGGTGGTGAAAGTATTCCTCTCTCTTGTAAAGCCTTTGGGGGAGACAGTTTTTAAATCAGAAATGTGTGGTGTTTGTTTGTTCTATTATTAAAATTAAATTATCAAAACTGTATTAGAAAAAGCACTTACAGTTTATAAAAGATCAAATATAATAGGAAATCTGGGACAGGTCCTTGACAATTGCAGATGCTAGAATATTTTGGGGGAAGAGGGTATTAGACCAGATCATTTTACCATCACACCAAAAGCTAATGGTAATAAATATACTGTTTGGGGGTAAAATGCTTCTTCCAAAAGCAGCAAGTCTGAAAGAACAGTCTTCTAGTGGCTATACAGCCCTGGCTTAGCAGCTGCATGAGATTGCATTATTCCAGGGAGCATTGAAAGGCATGTTGCTGGAAGGGCCAGAGCCATAACTGCATATTCCCAGACAGAGTCTGTGATTCTAGTTCAATTTTAGGGTAGCTTTACACTTAGGGAATGTTTACACTGTAATCCTATTTCAGGATCCTAGAGGGATCCCGAAATAGCTACCTCGCCTCTTTTGAACGTGTCTGCTATCGTGAAATATAGCAGACGCGCTATTTCAGCATGCCTATAAACCTCACAAAAAGATCTCTCAAAACTGAGTGATTGGGCAACACAAAAGTAGATGGAATTAAGTGTTGAGAAATGCAAAGTAATGCACATGGAAAAATAGAATCCTAATTATCCATACAAAATGATGTTACCACTCTAGAGAGAGATCTTGCAATCATTGTGGTTAGTTCCCTGAAAACATCTGCTCAGTGTGCAGTGGCAGTTTAAAAACTAATGGGAGTCATTAGGAAAGGAATAGATAAGACAGAAAATAACCTGTTATCTCTATATAAAGTCATTGTATGGCCACATCTTGAACACTGTATGCAGATCTGGTCACCCCATCTTAAAAAAAGATATATTGGATTTGGAAAAGGGACAGAAAGGGCAACAGAAATTATTAGGGTAAGGAACAGCTTCTATATGAGGAATGATTAACAAGGCTGGGACTTTTTGGTTTGGAAAAAATGACTAATGGGTGAGGGGATATGTTAAAGGTCTAGAAAATCATGAATGGTCTGGAAAAATAGAATAAGGAAATGCAATTTACTCCTTCATTAACATAACACAAGAATTAAATTAAATTTATAGACAGCAGATTTAAAACAAATTTCTTTCTTCACAATCAACCTGAGGAACTTTTTGCTAGGAGATGGTGGAAAGGCCCAGACTGTAACAAGGTTCCACTAAGAACAAAATAAGTTCAAGGAGGATAGTTCCATCAATGGCTACTAACCATAATGGGCAAGAATAGTGTCTTTAGCTTCTGTTTGCTAGAAGCTAGGAATAGGTGACAGGGGATAGATCATTTGATGAATGCCTTTTCAGTTGATGCCTTCTGAAGCACCCAGCATTGGCCACTTTTGGAATACAGGAAATTGGGCTAGATAGACCACTGGTCTGACACTGTATGGCCATTCTGATGTTATATAGAGCCCAAATCTATCTGCCCCCTGCTGAAACCCACTGGACCCCACTCCCATTCTAGAACTGAGATAGAGCCCAGGAGTCCTGACATTCTCCCTCTCTCTGCAGTTAGTAAAAAAGTAAGGCTATATATTAAAATTCTAAGGCTAACCAGTGTCCCTTAAGTGATTTGCCATCAGATGTTAATGTTAGAGCTCAGTGGGTCTAATATTTATTTAATGTTTCTTTCTTTTATATAGGAATTAGATACAGGGCTCCTGCTAAGTTAACTGCCCCCACCCCAAAAAAAAACCCCAACCTTAGAATTTTCCAGTGCCTTAGTAGCCCTAGAAAGAGATAATATGTTTGTGGGGAGAGGGTGAATGGAATTGGTTACCTCGTTCCCATTTGCTGCTTGGCTTACACTGAGCATGCTCAATAACACTGCTAAAGCCACTGTCCTCATCTACTCCCCTCCCCCATGTTCTCACTCTTCCTCCTCCTCAGGGCATGCACAGGTTGCCCCCCTCACACCAAAATCTGAGGGGGACTCCAGGTTTGGGGAGGGGCTCAGTTTTGATGTAGAGGAGGGAGCCCTGGTATAACAGAACTATGGCCTGCAGCAGTAAGAATGGCTTTTTGAGCAATCACATGGTATCAGTCCCTGATGCAGCCCTGAAATCCTGTGTGGGGGTTAATGGAGAAGCCACATGACTGTGTAGTTTAGGGGGAGCTTAGCTCAGAGGAGAAGCAATTCTGTCATGTCCCTTCTTCTCCTTGCTTGGGCCTGGCTGCTAGAGAGAGGGGCTGAGCAAACTGAATACGTGGCAGGCAGGAGGCGCAGCATGAGGAGGCTAGAGCTCTCCTTCTATCCACCTGGCAGGCTAAGCAAAGGAAGCCCTGAAAAGGCAGGTTGGCTCTCACTAAAATCTGGAGGAGGCAGTAGCACAACACTCTACCACGCATTTCCTCTGCTTGCGATGCCACGTAGAATACAGACACTACATTTCCAGCTAGCACAGGTAACATTGTAGATGTTGAGGCACTCCTTAGGTGAGCAGAGCGCCCTACACACCTGAAATGTGGGGTATGTACCCTGCATGGCACTCTGCATGCCCAAGGAGTGCCTCACATCTATACTGCTCTGTTTAGCATTGTGGTGTCCCACTGCCAGAACCCTTTTCTGCCACGTGAAAGCCTCCAGCAGTGGGGAAAGGCTCTCCCAACAGAGCTTTTCACTGTGGTGTACAGCTTCACGTTCACGTTCACGTGCCTCCCCAGCTACCGCTCCTCCTCCCACTCCTTCTCCCCCTCCCTCTTCTTCCTCTCCACCCTTTCCACAGCCCCGAGACCTCCGCACCTACGGTGCTGGGAGACAATTGGGCCGGCAAGACCCCCAACCCTGAGCCCTGAGCTTCTCCTCCCCCTTCTTCCCCTTGCCTCCCCCTGCCAGCTCCCTCCTCCCAGGTTTCCCCCTCCCCTCTCCCACCTTCTTTCCCTAGTCTCGCCTCAGTTTCATTGCCCCCCGACCCCCCCAGTTTTGTTCAATAAAGAGGCTTTGTTGTAATGAACACATATATATTTTATTGTACAGCAGGAAGAGAGGTTAGGGAGGGGTAAGTGGAAGGACGTGAGGGAGGAATGAGGCACAAGCCCCCAGTGGGGCACACCAGGGAGACTGTTACTGCTTGCAGAACGTGGTGCCAGGCTCGCAGTAACAGGTCCAGGAGAAGCACCAGAGTGCCCAGGGGCGGCTCTGGCTCCATGCTACAGAGTGCTGTGGTGTCCTGAGTGAGGGCAACCAGAGCATGCTTCGCTGTCCCTCAGCGAGGTAGGCAAGCAAGCAGGGCAACCTTAGAACTGGCTGTCCGGGGCGGGGGGAGGAGGGTGTCTCTTTAAGCACAGGTCTCAGATAGCCTCAGACAGCAGCCACACAAGGTTACTCCTGACCTAATGCCCTGCTAGAACCAGTTCTGGCCGGCCTTAAATGCAATTCAGCATCCTATCAGTGTAGACATGCTATTTTGAAATAGCAAAACGCTATTTCGACATGCATTTTTTGTCTAGACGCGTTATTTTGAAATAAGCTATTTTGAAATAACGCTGTAGTGTAGACGTACCCTAATAAATTTTCTGTGTGTGTTTGTAAAATGTTACATAAATAGCTTTTGGTATGAAATCTTGAAATGCTGTATAAACTTTGATCCTGAATATGAAACTTGTCTCCTGAGCTTTAAAGTTTCTCTTTATGCAAATTTTTGACAATGCATTGACATAGCTTGATATGATTTTTTTTACGGTGTTCATGGTTTTAATGGTTCATCAGTCAGCATCTGTCTCGATTTTGATTTACCTGCTAATGTACATCATGTTAAAATGTACAAGCAGCAACCAATAGTGTTCATGACCTATATGAAAACTAGTTTTAAGGTTTTCATGTTTTGTTGATCACTGTCCTTTCCACTCCATTTAATATATTTACATTTATATCAAACATCTGTATGTGCACATGCACACATAGGATAAATAGCATCTTCATTAAAACAAAACCAAAAAGTCTTAAAGGGAAAACTAACACTAAATAATTCATTACTCTTATTATACCGGTAGATTCTTCATAGATTTTTACTGTGGCCTGTGGTTTGTATCATGAACAAACAGTGGTTATTTCCTATTTTGCATCTGTGAAATCACTGTTTTGTACAAAATAAGAAATACTACATATGCTTTTGGCATCTTGTATTGTTCAGGTTTGCTGTTAGCATGATTTTATGTTTTTATCTGTTGATCTTTTTCCCAAATGTTCATTTTGGTTTGATTTGAAATGCAGCAAGCAAATCAATTAGATTTAAAAAAACCCTAATGTTAATTGGCTTCTTGTGTGGTTTTTATTTGTTATTCTATCAGGAATAGAACAGATACGTATTTTGATTATTTTGTTGTATTTTGATCCAATGAAACAAAATACTAGGAATTACAGTTAAGTGAATTGATTTTCTTTCTTGAAAAGCGTGATGTCAGTTTCATGCTTTATTAGTGGGAGCCATTGAGTTTCATAATCTGTTCATTTCATTGTAGCGTTCTTGGGGTCATAGTTATTTTGAAATAACTCCTCTTATTTTGAAATAACAAGTGGAATGTCCACAGTACCGAGCCCGTTATTTCAAGATAAGGGGCTGGTTATTTCGAAATAATTACTTCTTCTTTCCATGAGGAATAATGCTTATTTCAAAATAGCGATAGTGTGGATGCTCCACTGCTGCTATTTTGAAATAATTACTCCCCAGAGTCCAAGTATTTACTTACCAGTGCTTCCTGGGGCTCTAAGTCAAGGTAGTGCATCCACATTAAGGGAGCCTGCCTTGAACTAATTTCAAGACTTCCCTGTAGTGTGGACACACTGTTTCAATTTTGTAAAATTGGGATTTATTAAGTCAAATTTAGTTATTTCAGAATAATTTCCTAGGGTAGACATGCTTTAAGATAGCAAAACATGCTCATAACTTTGTGGAAAATAACTTTTGGAGTGAGATTTTCTCTGCTTCATCTCTGTTCTCACTGGGTTACTTTTTGAAAGTTGGAGTAAAAGTCCATGAATCACAGTCAATGGCTGAAGTAAAATCAGTATTTCCATTTTTTTGAATTGTCATGCTTCTCAGACAATTAAATCAATTATTAGGAGTTTAGAACTGGTGTCATATGAAGAGAGATTAAAAAGATTGGGACTTTTCAGCTTGGAAAAGAGGACACTAAGTGGAGATTTGGTAGAGGTCTATAAAATCATGATAGGTATGGAGAAAGTAAATAGGGAAAAGTTATTTACTTGTTCCCATAAGATATGAACTCGGTCACCAACAGAAATTAATTGGTAGCAGGTTTAAAACAAGCAAAAGGAAGTTTTTCTTCATGCAGTGCATAGTCAGACTGCGGAACTCCTTGCAAGAGGATGTTGTGAAGACCAGGACTTTTAACAGCATTCAAAAAAGAACTAGATACATTAATGGAGATTAGGTCCATCAATTCTTATTAGCCAGGATTTCTAGAAATGGTGTCCTTAGCCTCTGTTTGTCAGACGCTGGAAATGGATGACAGGAACATAAGAATGGCCATACTGGGTCAGACCAAAGATCCATCTACCCCAATATCCTGTCTTCCAACAGTGGTCAATGCCCCAGAGGGAGTGAACAGAAACAGGTAATCGTCAAGTGATCCCTCTCCTGTCATCACTTGAGGGGGATCACTTTATGATTACCTGTTCTGTTCATTCCTTATGGGGCATCTGGCATTGGTCACAGCTGGAAGACAGGCTACTGGGCTAGATGGACCTTTGGTTTGACCCTGTATGGCCATTCTTATGTTCTTAAGTTATGTTCAAAATAGTTGTATTTTGAAACTTGGCATATGAAGTGTTCCCTTCCCCCCATTAAGGAGTATGGCCACAATTAAGTAGAAGAAAATTGGTTAGGTATCATGAATAACTGAAAATCAGTTACCATGAATTCCTGGTTTAAACTTTATGTAAGTCTCACTTAAGGCCTATTTCTGAAAAGTGTTAAGCATCTCCCATTGACTTCAGTGAGAGCTGAGTTTGCCCATTATCTTTCAGTGTGAGGGCTCAAAAACATGCTGTAGTTAGGTAGATTTACTGCCGAGGTGTCCTCACAGGTCTCTGGCTCTGTTGATGATAATAACCAGAAGGCTGCTTGCGTGTGTGCTCAATGATGTGGGCCCAATGACCACAGCAGACCCCAAGAGGGCCCCCAAAGACCACAAACCAGATAAGGATCAAAGGTGCCAAGCCAGTTTTATTATAGAGTGAAATACAGTAATAGTTGTCAGTAGGCTCTACTGATCCACTACACAAATGTACTTGCTACAATGAAATGACTCAATTAATGGGAAATTTCTACTGTCCCCTAGGTGATACAAAGACTGTCCCCCTAAAACACCACTTTATATACAGGTACAGACAAGTCACACCTCACTGCTGACGTATCAGGTTACCACTCTCTGACTCTACATAGATACCACCAATCACCTTGTACTCGTGGTTTGATTAGAGCATCTCTATCCATCATGCTGTCATTTAGATCAGCGTTTCTTAAACTGTGTTCCCCGCCCCCTGCAGAGCCTGTAGACAGCTCCCGCTGAGGCTGCATTCCTCCCCCCCAGCCTGTAGGATGGCCCCTGTCCCATGGGGCCTCCACTGCTGCGCAGCCTCCTTCTCCTCCATGTGTGCAGGTGGCCGCTTTTACAGCAACCGCTGCTGCTGGGAGGGGGAAGAGTGGCCGGAGCTGAGGAGCTGCTCCCGGACCTCGGCATTTTAAAACTGCTGCCTGCAGGGTGTGGCAGGGGTGGAGGAGGATTAAGCTCTCCCCCGCCCCCCCT
>CM057845.1:23858316-23871891 GCA_030068395.1 Apalone spinifera
AAAAAAATTATTGTTTGGTGTTCCTCAGTCTTAAAAAGTTTAAGAAACACTATTTTAGACCCTTTCCTGAACCTGGGTCTGTATCTGTGCAGAGTGGGTACCAAGGTCATTTTTAATGAGCTGGTGGTACCATGTAATTTCAACTTACGACCAGTACCAGCTATTGTTCTGCACCAGGGCCTATTACCAATTAGTGTTTTGCACTCTTGGGCCTGTTTGTACCAAATTCTGTCAGCAAGGGCCTGCCTCTTGCTCACAGCTTAGCTTTGCTTTATGTTAGCCATGTTTTATCCATTGTTAGCTAGGCCTTAGTCCTCAGACCAGGCCTGTGCTGTATGGGTTTATGTTTTAGGTCTTCATTTTACTATACGTGTTGTACAAAAGAGCACTTTTAGATGTTCAACTCTTCAGTACATTTTTTATGTAATTAGGCACCAGTCAGTATCAGGTATTAACAGTGGCATAAATACAGGTTCGTGATTGTAGATAGGACAAGAAGCAATGGGGGAAATAATTTCTTGACAACCTGAAAATGGGATTTTTAAAAAATTTAGGTAAACTGAAATGGTTGAGAACCATTTCATTTTGGGTTGAACAAAATATTTAATTTTGACCTAAAACAAAATGTTTTGTTTAGATTTCAAGTGTTTTTTTTATTTTTAAATAAAATTGAAGAATTTCCAAACATTAAATAGTTTCTTAAGGAAAAATTTCAACATTTTGTTTAGAAAATGTTAAAATTAAACATTTCAACTCTTTTGGGATGACTTTTCCTTTTTTCCCCATCAAGAATAACTAGGAAAAACTGGCAAGAATTTGCTAAATATTTGTGTCTCCAACTCTTCACTTTTAACCTACATTTTTTTGATGAAATTTTTTGCCCAGCTCTAGTTTTTGTTTTATGTTTTGTAATGTACTAGAAATAAAATAATTTGGGTACAGTGCAGAGAGCTGCTTCTTTATATTGCCTGGACATTTTGCCTTAACCCTAAGTTCACATCCAAGGAAGGATGAACGTTCAGTTTTCAGGTTAAGTCCTCAATTCCTTTCCTTTCTTGTGATAGCCTTTCCTACAGAAAACAGTGAGGAAATGATCACTGTCCCATCTCCGCTCCCCTTGATGTAGGCATTGGGAAAATCATTGGAGAGTACTGGCTGAGCTAGTTCATTCTAAATTACTATGAAATTTTAAGAGAGTCTTTTGAAGGTTTCAAGAAATGTGAGTGTGTGTGAATGTGAGCATGCATGTGCATCCAGATATCCAGAACTATTAAAAACAAAATTTCATTTTACCTTTTTTGTTACTGTTAGTTTAGTTCCTTAAGGAATCATATTTTATTCATGTGTACATTTATCTGTTGCATGCTTATAACAATATATAAGTGTGGAGATAAACACTAAAAGAGACTGAGCTATATGCCAAACAATTTGGCAACACAATCATTCTGTTCCACACTCACCACTGGTCCTTTGCCATTTAAAGACCCACATTAAACAGAAGTATTTTGTACCATATCTAGAAATTTGTTCTGTATTATGGTGGATTGAAGACCCAGAGTAGTTGGGCAGTGCCCAGGTGAGGGAGTGGAGACCCTGAGTCACATGCTCCCTCTTCTCTTGGATCTTTAAGCACCATGTTATGCATTTTCTTTTTATTATATTCTTACAGATATAAGGAATGGCTGGGGACTTCGGGGGACAGATGCACCACTATGAGGGAGCAGAGGCTCTATATATGGTGTATCCACCATTCTCTGGATCCCACAGGCTACCCATACTGTATGTACGGTGCTTTTATGTAGTGTATTTAATTCTATTCTAATATGATCCTAGAGCTAATGTACTTGGGTTCATCTTTATAGGTGTATAACATTAATAATATGAATTATTTTCATGAGGCTGTAGAGGAATTTTGAGGGCCCCTTGTAGTGCCTGTTTAAGTCAATGGGAATCTTTCCACTGTTATCAAATTTTTAGTCCTGAGAAAGTAAAGAAATTTTGTGTTTTTGGAGGAGCTTTTTTGTATAATCCTACTCACTCCTTTTGTAATTCATTTAGGGAGCTCAATACAATATCTCATTGCATTTATGTATGTATGATATGTACGTATTAGAGTACTGAAGGAAATTAAAATCTAATATAAGACGAGATTATACCAATTAAAACTATTGCAAATGTTGGGAGAGGGTAGTGATGAGTTCAGTGAAAAGATCCATTCTCTGGGAAGTCCATTCACTAGGTTGGCAGGTACTTTTAAAAAAATTATGAAATCCAGCAGGATAATGTAAAATAAAATAACTTTTACATTTGATCTTTCCTATGATCTCTGATAAAAGAGCTAAGATTACAATTGCTATCACAGACAGCATTTGGCAGAACAATTGATATTGCTTTAATTGGAATAATATGTAACATTATTTAAGTTTTCTTAAACTTGAAAGGGAAGATTTAGTAGTCTGAATGCTGGATGGAATTAGCAAGTTCTTCTTAATAGTGTCCATAAGCATGCTCCACTATAAGTATATTTGCATCTCTACACATCAGATCAAAGCTTTTAGGTAGCAATACCCATTTAGCTTGCCCATATGCACTCCCTGTCTCATGCTCTGTCTCAGTGCAATTTAGTACTGTTCGGGTAAAGTGCCCTCAGATCCTTCTCAGCCGCAATGAGCATGAGATGAAACCTTAGTATAGTACAATTTCAGAGTTCCTCATCTATATCTTACTTTTGTTCTTAGTTAACAGTGTAGTTCATAGAGTTACTTAATATTCCCCTTAATTTTTTCTTTATTTCATTATTAAAATAGCTAACTCCCTGTTTTTAGTTAGTTCTTCTTTGTCTTGTCTCTGTTGGAAAATAAATCTTGGAAAGGGTATTCCCAGCTCCCATAGGTTTAAATATTGGTTCTTCCTCCAGTGATGTCCCTGTGGGTGCTCCACTGTAGGTGTCATGTCACTCTGCCCCCACAGATTGGAGTTTTCCATGACAGTAGTTGGGCTGTGCATGCCATTAGCACCTTGTACTTCACGCGTGCGGCCCAACCCCCTTTTCAGTTCCTCTGTTGCTGCCCTTGGCTGCAGATGGAACTTGTGTGTCTCCTCAGAGATTTTACCTCAGACTCTTCAGTTAGTTAGTTAGTTGGTAACACTGTTTGTTTCAGGCTTAGTAGTGTTGATTTAGTATAGTTGGTAAATTGGTTGCGGTTTGAAAAACAAACAAACATACAAAAAACCCCGGAGCCACAGGGCCCAACCGGCTTCCGGTACCAGTTGTCATGTTGTCTAGGGGCTCACAATTATGAATGCCTAACTCATGGCAGACTGTCAGAAAACAAGCAGATACCCCAAACTGGTTGTATGCTCTATAATTATATTTCACCAAGCCAGTAACAAATGTGAACTCCTGGATCACTGTACCAGTCTTACCATGAAGTCTCAGAAAGTCCCCTTAGAGACCCACACTAGCTACATGGGGCTATTTGGCCAGTTGAATGTGGCTAGTTCGCTATAGCAGTAGCCACTATCATTACTACTACTTCAAAACTGGTTGGATACCAAGGCCTTAGACTCTGTAGCCTATTGTACTACCCAGATAAATGGAACTTAGTGATAAAATGTCACTCGAATCTAAAATCACACCCCATCAGATTTCTCCCATTCTCAAGAGACTGGTCACTTACCTCAGATCAGTTGATATTCTAGATCTCACACCAAAAACAATACTAGCAGCCAATTCTATATTAAAATAACTATAGGTTTGTTAGGTAAGAAGAAAAGAATGAGAAATATTGAAAGGTTAAAACAGGTAAAATATCAGTACAGATGAGTCAGTCTGTAATTCCAAATGGCAGCAGAGATTTAGTAATCTGCCAGTTTCTTAGAAATCGCCCACGTCTTCCCAGAATAACTCTGGGGCTCTTTATTCTGCCCTATTAGAATCCAAGCAGTCCAGAGATAAAGGATCTTTCTTTGAGTCCATATTTATCATATCTTCACAGAAATCAAACTGACAGTGTCTCTGCCCACATGGGTTTTTCCTTTGATGACAGTGAGTGAGAAATGCATTTAGAGTTCTTTATCTCATTATGAGTACTTACTTTTAAATTAGTATTTTCTGTTTAAGTCCTTCCTTTGCATGTCACAAGATTTATTTGATGTATTATTTAATTATAGTGTATACACTATAAATGTTTACTATTACGTTATAACAGGAACAAATAAGTAAAAACAATAAAAGTAACATTTAATTGGCTTTCATTAAGTTTAAACTTCTCAATACATACTTACATATTTACTCTTTGATCTGTATTGATACACAAATAGATTGGACTGTGGCTTTGGATTGCTCTGGTTTACCAGTGTCACACTGGTACCTCCAGTCAAGCTAAAGATCCTAAGTTGCAGGCTTGGGATGATCGCTACCTTAGGGGCAAAGGAGTGATAGAAAGTAATCTAGCTCCTCTAAAGCAGGGGTCGGTAACCTTTTCAAACCAAAAAGCCAAACTACAACAGAATTCAGAACAAGTGGTCACCAAAGAGCCATATAAGAATGACCATTTGCATGACTGAAAAAATACAATGTAATATTAATGATAATTGACATGATGATTAATAATAGCATACATTTAACATGACACATGTTTTGTCATGAAATGCCATTCCAAATTCAATTTTTTGTTTGAGGACAGTTTCTCACTACAAATGAGACAGTGTGGAAATCCATACCTGTCCACAAATGCATATACTTCTTTTGAAAATTTTGGTAACCATCATCTCTGCTCTTTCTCTTTGCCATTTTTCCTGTTAGGGGTCACAGAATAGTACACTATGGTGAAAGATTTCTCAACCAATCAAATAAAAATTGAATATTCATGATCCTCAATGAGTGGAGAGAATGGAAGGTTGTTAAAATCAACAGTTTTAAAGGCAGGGGTGAAAGTAACTTACATTTCTTACTGGGATTGTCCTATCCCAACTCATCCCCCTTGCAGCCTTATAGCAGGAGGAGGAAGAAATATATGATATAACAATGCCTGTATGAAATTTACGGGTGGGGGTGGGAGAGCTTATGGCAAAAGGTTGGAGTGCAGGAAGTGTGGGTCCACAAACTTAGGTAACTGAGAACTTTATCTGCCAAAGTTTGGACTTCAGGAACCTGCGAGGTTAGATGGGAAATTGGGATTTTGAAGGTACGTAGTACCCTAATCTTTCTTTAGTTTTTGTGGTTGGCATTTTATCCACAGAGAGTTATTAGGTGTGGAAAAGTTGGTTTCTGATTATGTACTTAACAGTGGACTCCTAATTGACTTGCAACACATTTTTACTCAAGACAGGTTCATATGAAGGAATTTCTGTGGGGGGCAGTGCTCCCTCTGTTTTCTATCCATGAGCAGAGTCAGTTTTGTCTTGAGCACCAATACTGAGGTCATGTGCGCTTTTTCGGCTGTAAGCCACCATGGCACCCAAGTTATAAACCTCTCCCTTTCCCCCTCTGCTGCCATATCTCCCACCCTCCCCTCGGCCCATCTGCTCTGCTGGTGCCTGCTGCTAACCCCCACTCCTCACCCTCCTTTACTTTCCTGACTCCTGCCCTTCTCACTCCCCTCAGCTCTCCTGGTACCTGCCCCCTCCCCATCCTCTATGACCCCTGCACCTGCCTTTTCCCCTGTTTGTGCACACCCCTTCCCATCCCCTCTAACACCTCCTTCTATTCACCTACCTTGCCTCTCTCCTCTGCCCTCTGGTTCCTGTCCCTCCCTTTCACTCCCTGTGTCTGCCCTTCTGCTTCACCCCCATAACTCCCCTGGCACATTCACCTTCCCTTACCCTCTGCATCTTCCTGGTGCTTCTCCCTTCCCTCACTGACCCTGCCTTCCCAACACCTGCCCCAATTGACCACCCCCTCACCACCCTCTGCCTCAGTTCTCCTCATGCTCCACTGCATCCTCAGACATGACTTGTTCCATCCCCTGCTTTCCTCATGCCTACCCCTTCTTTCAACCCCTCTTCTCCTGACACCCACTCCTCCTCCTTCCTTTTGCCCCCATTGCCCCTTACCTCTCCTCTTCCAGCATCACCCTGTCCCCTCTTCTCTCCCACTCCCACTAACACCTTCCCATCCCCCTTCCTCCTGCCTTTTCTCCTCATTGTTTCCTCTTGGCTTCCTGGCATTTGTCTCTCCTCCACCCTGCCCCTTGGTGTCTTTCCCTTTCTTCTCCTGCCCCGGCCTCCTCCTCTCCCCTCAACACAAGCCCCTTGCTCTCCTCATCCCCACCTTCCCCTCAGTTCTCCCCCTGCCCCTTTCCTCACCATCTGCCTTCCTAACACCTGCACCCTCAACCACCTCTAGCTTCCTCTGGGCCATATGGAAAGCAGCTGTCCCATGTGCCGGGGCTGGAGCCGGGGCAGTGGTGCTATTTTTAGTACCCTGGCCCCACCCCAGGAGCAGTTGCACCACAGCGTGGCTCCAGTCCCGCCATATGGCCCTGCCTCTGGGAGCAGCTGGGGCAGCAGCTACATTGCAGCTGTTGGGGCCAGGATCATGGTACCAATAATAGCACTGCGACCCTGGCTCCAGTCCCAGGAGACAGGGCAGCTGAGGAGGTTGAACGGGCTTTGGTGCACAAACTTCTGGCCAGGGAAATAAAAGGCTGCACGGGAAGACCAGGGCTTGCTGGCAACCCCCACTTCTCCTCTAGGCTGGTGGATTCATGTGGCCTGGGGATCCATTCACCCCTCAGAACTGGCTCCAGCTGTTAAGCTGTAGCTCCTTGGCGTGGGCTTCTGGAGATGGGGCTAAAAGAACGAGGCTGCTGCTACCGAGCTGCCCACTCTAGCAAGGGATGGGGTGGGGAGAGGTGGAAGTGGGGAGTGGGACGCAGAGAAAAGACCAGGTGGATGGAAAGAATGGGCCAGGAGAAGGGAAAAGAAGGCAGGGCCACGGGGAAGGGTGAAGAGATGGGCAGGGGCTGGGAGACAAGGGAAGGTGGGGATGAGGGTGGCCTCAGCGGACATGGAGAGCATAGCATAGGACTGGGCCTTGCACGTCCTGGGGAAAAAAGAAATGCAGCTTGGCAACTAGCTGAAGGCCAAACCCAGCTACCAGCGTGCCACTGCTTCCTCCCTGCTTCCCAGAGGGAAGAAGGCTGATGTGGTGGCTGCCTGTCTCTGCTCCTCGCGGTAGAGGGACCTGGAACAGTTGTTTTTAAAAATGCTGACAGCTGTCCACCAAACGGCAGCTGCTGGAGTTACAGACACCCGCTGTGCGGTGGCTCAGGGGACCGGGGTGTACCCCAATCATCGCTCCCTATGTTTCCCACTGTCGCCCCCCACACTGCAGGTCCTGCTGCTGCCCCCCTTGCTGTGGGTCCCACGAACGCCCCCCTCACTGTGGGTCTCATCACCACCACCCCTTATCACAGGTTCCGCTGTCAGCCCTGCTTGCCACAGGTCCTGTTGTTGGCCTCCCCTCACCGTGGGTCCGGCTGCTAGGATCCCCCTCACCATGGGTCCCGCTACCAGCCCCCTTCCTTGCCGTGGGTCCCACCACTGGTGCCCCTGCCCCTTGCTGCAGATACCACTGCTGGCCTCCCCTTGCTGCAAGTCCTGCCACTGGACCCCTTCGTTGCAGGTCCTGACGCCAGCCCAGAACAGCTGTTTTTAAAAACACCGGCAGCTGCCTACCACCTGGTAACTGCTGAAGCTAGACAGCCATGGTGTGGTGGCTCAGGGGGCCGGGTGTATCCCAGTCCCATACACCCACCCCAGGGCCCTCTATCCTGACCCGTCCACCTGCCATGCAGTCCTGGTCCTCCCACTCTTCCCCCACAAACCGAGCAGCTGCTTACCTTCAAGGTGTAAGGAAGGTGAGTGGTGCTGTTGAGAAGGTGGGTGGGAATACAATTCTTTGTGCCCCACTCTCCAGGCATGCAACCAGTCAAAGAGCCATATTTAGCTCTCTTGAGAGCCCAGGTTGCTGATCCCTGCTCTAAAGTGATACTGATTTGATTGGAATCACTTAAGGACTTGATTGTAAATACTCAGCCCTTCAGAAGACCAGAATGAAATCTACTGGCCATTCACCAGAGTGCAGAAGACTCCTTGTACCATTGAATCTCTCTACTTCAGCTGCTCGCACTGAGTACTCGCCTCTACTCTGGTACCACAGGAATTTTGTTTCTCTAAAGATTTACTAGTCTGAGACTTGCCTCCGCTCGGCACTGACATCGTCTTTGTACTGGCCATATCTTGGTTCCCTCCCTTACATGTGGTACCAAGGGAATCTCCTCCAGTGTTTATGACTGCTCCACCTTTGTCAATCAACAGTGAAGAAGATTATAATGATTTATATGCAATTTCAGTGGACAACTATTACAATATCAAGGAGACAGCCACATGGAAATGGCTACTACGCCAGTTTACTGCTAGTTGGTGTGGACACTCATGCCCTTTGTAACACTTCAATGGCCCTACTGTGACCCATGGGTGGTCTTTAGACACCAATTGTTGACCCTCTGGTGTCATCCAAAGGGACAGAGGGTGACAGTCTTCTTCATTGATTCTATCCAAATCCCCTGATCCATTTGAGGATCAGGAAGTAAGACTAGACAAGGAGGTTACTCCTATAACCAACATCTTTGTCTTCTCCTGATGAGCTTTTATGTCTCCCTCACCAACCCTGGAAGATGACTTCAACAGTTTCAACTCTCATTAAGAGAATAGCAAATTCACTACAAATTCTGCCTGAAGAAGTGAAGGAGTAACAGCGCAAAGTGCTGGATATCTTATATCCCTCAATATCAGCTCACATTGCACCCCCCTGTCAACGATGCCTTATTTGACTCAACAAAACCTCTATCTTAGACCCCAGCCAAAATAGTTCTCATATTCAAGAGTTCAGACAAAAATATATTTCCTCTGAAGCAGGGGTGGGGAACTTCAGGCCTGCAGGCTGGATCTGGCCCGCCAAACAATTTAATCTGGTCCTGGGGGGAGGTCCAACAGCAGTGAAATGCTGTGGTGAGTACTAGGAACTGCTTTAAAAATGTCCCACGCCTCCCTGCAGTGCGAGGGTTCCTCTCCTGCATGCAGGAGACCTGGCTGGAGGGGAAAGCTCCACCTGCTGGAGCTCCTGAGAAAACAGGAGCTCGCCCCCATCCCACCAGGCAACTGCAAAGAGGCTGGAACTGTTAAGGAGGCATGCAGGAAGGGGAAAAAAAAGGGGAGGGGGAAATCCATCCCTGGAATGAATCCCTGGAGTGAAAGGGAAGGGAAGCCCCTGAGCCCTCTTCCCTGTATGGGGGAGGCCACAGTGGGGCCAGCTTCTGCCACCCACCCTCAATCTCTTCTCTGCATAGGGTGGCCACACGCTCCACAGTGCCCCTTTAACAGTTAAGGAGGCATTGGGGAAAGGGGGCAATCCCTTGCAGGAGTGGGAGGAAAGGGAAACCCCCACCCCAGCCCTTTTCCTGCATAGAGTGCCTTTAGGGAGGAAGGGGTGGCCACCATTGGGCAAGCCCCAGAACCCCTTTCAAGTGTGGGGAGCTGGGAAAAGGGAGGAAGGAGTGATCACAGCTGGGTAAGGAAAAGGAAACTCAGCCATCACACTAAAATTCTAAATAAAAAAAATAAAGAACATCATACCACATCAAGGGGGGTTTTGTGTCTGCTTTTTTTTTCTTTTTGCTTCTAACTTTTGTGTGGCCCTGGCTGATACCTCTGTAGATGTGGCCCTAAAAAGGTTCCCCACCCCTGCCTTAACGACATGGACATCTAGTTTTCTCATCCATTTTCAAATTCTCTTGATGTTGATACTATAAATGAACATGGCAAATGGCACCACACTAAATGAACACCTTATGAGAAGTACTGGAAATAACTAGATTTAACTGGACAAAAATTATATTTATTAGTGACCCTACAACATAGGAAGGCTAATTATCAAATCCTTACGGCAAAATACAATCAAACTAAGGCTACGTCTACACAACTTCCTCTTCTGCAAAAGCTTATGCAAATGAAGCGCCGATTAGCATATTGCTGCACTTCATTTGCATAATTAATTAGGAGCCATTTTTGCGCAAGAGGTTTTTGCGCAGAAAGGTGCTGTCTACACGGACCCTTTTTGCGCAAAAACCCCTTCTTGTGCAAGAGCTGTTCTTCCTCATTTTTTCAGAGCTATAAATCCTTCGGCTAAGTTTGTCTCCTTTCATAGCCTTTCTGCATGATAGAAAGTTGTTTTATTCTTTTCTCTCATCGTGTTGGAATGACTTTAGATGTGTTGACTAGATGTACAAAATAGTTTCTTTTGCTTCAATAATATGTATGGTTCACTGATGAAAACATAAATGGCTTCAACTATTGGATGGAATTGACTATATGATCTGGAAGTTTTAAAAACTTCCTTTTTTGGCAGTTTTGCTGAATTACGTTTCTCTCAGGTAACATACAGAATCACTGTTAAGACATTAACCCTGTTGCATGACAAAGTTGTGATAGTGAATATTTTATCCTGAACTTTTCCTGCAAGAAAGTGCAGAAAGTACGAGGGGATCTTTTTATTCTCACATACAGTATGTTTATATTTTTATTTTAATCAGTTTTCATGTACAGCTGGTCCCCGAGTTGCAAATGGTCGACTTACGACCGTTCGCAGTTACAACCAAAGCTGTCGTAAATGGCGAACCCCGAGTTACGAACGCGATCCACTCTTATGAATAGTGCGGTCGCGTGTAACTCAGTAGGGTCTGACTTACGAACGAACCGAGTTACAACCAATTGCTTGGTCCGTAACCGGTTTGTAAGTTGGGAAGAGGCTGTAAGTGTAATATAGTTTCCTTTTACAGTTTGGCAAGTTGCCTGAAGAAGAGTACACTTCTGAGAGAATTAAAAATAATTTTATACGAGTGGTTGTATTTTATATGGCATTTATATTTAGATTAATTTCTGTTCACAATATTCCAGTAATGATATTGTGTTCATACCAGAAGTGTTTTATTTTTTCACAGTCTTTATGTTTAACACATTTAGTTGTTAGATGTAAATCTAGCACCAAGTACATCCATCACTGAGTACAATCTAACTCATTCAGCTGGAACACTTTTGTTACCATCCATCATTGTGCTGCAATATTGGTAATTTTTTTACAATGAACAATTATGTAATCATTAAATCTGAAACTTCCACAACTACATTTGGAACTGAAGACAAATTAAAAGCAAGCAGTACTTCAGCACTAAATTTTGAATTGTGAGATATGCCTGGAGGAAGACATTTCCCTTAGAATTCCTTCAAGCAGCTCTTAGAACCTTGAATATCCCTTTTATTTTGTCGTTGTTCCTATCCTTAAGAACCTTCAACTCTGCGTAAGAATGCTGGATGTGAATCCATCAGGTGCTCGGTTGTGTTCCATTAGTTGTGCTAAAGAACACATTAGGATATTCCCTCTCTCAGGCAAAAGGGAAAAACTCTAAGGGTACATCTATGCAGCAGTGTTATTTCAGAATAACTGACGCTTCATTTGCAATTTTGGTGGCCCTCATTAGCCTCCCTAGTTCGAACTAGGGGGCTAGTGTAGACGTACCCTGAGTGAATTCCATGGCCTAGGTCCAACTCCTCTGAAACTTTTGCCTCTCACATTCATTTGCCTTCCCCTATTGTCAGATGGTTTTGTTGTTCTGTTGGAATGTGGCTGTCCTGGAAGGTCATGTTTATTGGAGAGAGAAGCAATCCTTTAAATAGTAATAGACAATCTCCTGGAGGTCTTGAATATCAGGTAGAGACAATGAATTTACTTTGTATTCAATGGGAATCGAGTGTTAAGAGTGGAGCACTGCAGTGATTTATTTCAGGAGACTTGTGTTGCTAAGCAGAAAAGTGTTTGTGTTTTGCACCTGTTTGATCTTTTCTGGCTTCATTATTAGTTGGGAGTTGCAATAATTACACATGAAAGGTAGGAATGTAAGCAAGGAGTTGAGTACTTGACTACTCGCTTGCCCCCTCTCCTGCTGCTTCTGTACCAGAGGCAGCAGCAGTGGGGAGGAGGGACAGGCAGCACTGCAGAGAAAGTGCTGGAGGCAACCGGCTTTTAAGCCAGCTCTCCCTAGCACCATCTCTGCAGTGCTGCCTCGCCCTTCGCCCCCGCTGCTTCTCTCAGGGTGGGGGTGGAGGGCTGTTAGGGGAGGCTGCTGTCTGGGATTGCTGTGGCTCTGCATTTTAAATGTAGTAAGAGCCAGGCAGCTCCTACTACATTTAAAAGGCAGAGGCACAGCAGTCCGGGACCTGGTGTGATTCGGGACTGCTCAGTCCCAGCTCACACCAGGTCCCGGACATACCCCTTCTGCGACTCTTCCTTTTAAATGTAGTAAGAGCCTGGCAGTTCTTACTACATTTAAAATGCAGAGCTTCAACAGTCCTGGAGTTGGCACGAGCCGGGACTGCTCTTTCCCGGCTCTCCCTGGCTCCAGGACCTACCCCACCTTTCCGTGGCTCTGCAGAGCGCCTCCCCTTATTGACTAATCGTGTAGTCGACAAAATTGTATTGACTACATAATTAGCCAAATACCCGCTCCTTAACATCCTTAATGCAAGGATCACAATCATGGTTTTTGCTTGACAGGAGATGGTGCACTCTCTTTAGTCAGTTTCAGATAGAAGTGGGCATTATTTTCACATCCTCTGCTAGGCACCCAGTAGCACTGGAGTGTCCAAAAGGACCACAAGTCTGCAGATAGTCTTCACAATTTGAGATTATATGCCCTCAGTAGTAGATGTTCTTCAAAGCACTCCCCTTTTCCTACTGACATAATGTCAGCCTTTCTTGAGTTAATCTTTAGCCAGGTTCTTTTCAACCACATGGTGATTTTGCATAGACAAAGAGAGCTAGAGACTGGTACTATTTAAGACTGATGAAAAAGAGCCATGGAACTGCATGGTACTTGTATATTGCTGGTATTTCATCTGGTGTTGCCTTAGCAGCCTCATGCTTACAACTTCGTGTAGATTCTAGAAAATATGGGAGAGGGATATTCAGCACTGTGGCACTCCACAAGATTTGGAGGTGGAGAAACAATTTTCCACAGTATCCCTCAAACTTTGTTCTGAAAGGAAGAGCTAGCACCAGTTCAGGACATATCTCCTGTAGCTTCTTGGAGGCAGGACAAGAGTGTTTAATGATCAATGATATCAAATGTAGAGTAGAGATGTCTAGTGGGTTGAGCATGGCTTTACATACTTTTAGATGAATAGGAGGTAATTCATCAGAGCAATGAGAATTTTATCTATACTGTGCTCCGTGCTGAACACTTACTTAGAGGAATTTATTCAGAATACTGGCAGTTTAAAGATGGGTTTTCAAGTCTTCATTTTTCTCATTTCTTGATTAACTTACTTTAAAAAAGGGTAGTTAGACATTGGGTAGCATCTATAGAAGTCTCTAGTATTGAGTGATAGTTTCTTGCATATTGTGGTCCTTTAAAGAAAAGAGGATAATTTCTCCAATAGGGATCCTAGGATTTCTCTGCTTTCTTGTATCAGAGGGGTAGCCGTGTTAGTCTGAATCTGGAGAAGCGGCGAGGG